>CM059257.1:7217118-7420540 GCA_030347555.1 Lablab purpureus | reverse complement strand
CATTCATTATTGGACCATACTCTTCTATTTTATTGATATTTTTTTTGCAGATTTTTAACTCTTATATTATGCACCTTTATTGATTTTATTTTATATTTTTGCAGATTTTTAATTCTAATGTTATGCATGCAAGTTCCTTCTGAAGATGAATTGTTTCTCCAACAACTTCTGTCACGGATTCTATCATTTTTTGGACAGGAGAGTGTTGTACATAACACTTCTGATTCTTCTTATTGTTTGGTCATAACCCCAACTGAGCGGATTATGTTAGGCTCAAGGTTGTCTCCATTGGAGATCTGGTTATAATGAGTGGAAAGATATCTCCAGACTTTTTACACATGTTTCATTTGAAATTCATTGCCATAATTATGGCTGCATAACTACCAACTTGCTGAGATATTGTAACGTGTCATTGGATAGGTACAGTTGTAATTACATCAAACCTTCATAAAAAATGAAAAGAAATTGAGATTTCAAACCGAAGTACTTGCTGATTGTGTGGTTGTCTCCAGAATTTAGGTATGACAAGTTAATACCATGCAAACTAAAAATTTAAAATTTTTTACTTATGCGGAACTCCAATACTACACTTTAATATATTAGAAATTTTAGAAGTTGAATTTTCTTTAATATAATGTAAACTGAATGAACACTTAAATATATATATTTTGGAAGCTTATATTATGTTATTTCTTCTGAGTTTAGAGATTATGTTTATTATAAATGGGATCCCTTAATTGGTAATTGTTAGGTTATGATACAATTTTTGTTGTGATTTCATCATGTTGAACTCTATATTGGTTAATTGAAGAGTGGAAGGTCAATTGGGTAGATCTTGTTCATAAGCACTTATGTGCTTGAAAGTTCAGGTATTTTCAGATGTTGTTCATCTTAAGAGGGACAAATTTTGAATGTATTTTCAGATTAATATGTTTTTTTTTTCATTTGCAATTTATTTACACGTGTAATAAGCATTTTAACTGGTATCTTTTAATGCTTTGCAATATTTACACTTGTGCATGTATTTTAATTGGACAATGAATTTAATTAACTATTTAATTCAATTTAAAATTATGTTGTATTTAATTTTTATTAACAACTAAAAAATTGCTTTTACCATTCAGATTTGAAGTAGTTTCCAGTATGCACAGCTCCAACCATAATGTATGTTTCTGAATAACAGTAAGTTACAGATGTTGCTTTTTTATTTTATATTATTTATTAAAAAAAATTTACTGTGTTTTTCAAGAATCATAGTTTCAAAATTAGTGAAAGATCATATCATAATTTATTTCGATAAACATCATACATTTAATTGATAATCATGCGATCTAATTCATTTAAGTTAATTTGTTATATAATAAAATGCTACTTTGTTACTTTGTTATACATATTAATTCAAATTAATGATGCACCTCATGAGAATATGTTTTCTATGCAAATATCAGTGGTTAATTTTTACAATGACATTAAACAACTTATATAATAATGATTTAATGATTTTTGAGACAAAGTTTTATATGTATTTTTATTGAATTAGGAGGCTTTAATTATATTTTGAATATAAAATTTAATGATATAATGTATTTATGTGCTTTTTATTGATTTTGAAATTTTAACAAATTTTTATTTTTCCAGTATTCCGTCTCTTCTTCAACTTTGCATGCAATGTGTTAAAAAAAATTAATAAATATAATATAGGTTTGTGTGTATATATAATATAACAGGTTTGAATTGGACATCTTATGTTTTGAGCATGTGAAAAATCTGTTTTGGTAGTATTAGTAACCTGAGCTTGAGAGAAACTTTTTTTACTCTAATATATTGAACGTAAATTTTGTAAGGAGTTGAAGTACATCTTTTATATTTCCATTAATTTATATTTTTTTTACTGAAAAGAAAAACTTCTACTTTTGAATTATCTTCCAAAAGTTTCCATACATATATTTTAGTGTTATAATCTTATATTTTCTACATCAACATTGTTTGAAAAATGACAGTAATTGTGTTCGATTCATATATAATATGAATTCAAACTTAGTAAATATAATTATTGCTTGGAGCATCTTTGCAAACACAATTCACATGTTTACCTATAGAGTCTTTATAATTATATCACATCTTTTCTTTTTTCATATTCATAGATAACTTTATGTATACTTTTTCATTGTAATGTAATGATAAATATTGAGTTTTATAGCCATCTTTGTATGGTTTATGCAGGTATAAAGAAAATGATAGGTCCATTTATATGTAATAGAATAGCATGAAATGATACACAAAATAATAAATCAAATTAGTGGAGACACATTCAGAAAATATGTAGAGATAAACTTGGTAGAGTTGAGCAGAACAAAAATATATGTCGGAGGATAGGGAAAGAAATTTGATAAGAGGGTTTGGAATGTCATTGAATCCCATTCGTATACAGTTAAATCATGTTCAGTCTTTCAAAATAGGATATGTCAGGAGAGACAACAACAAATAAGTCACAAGTTAATCCACATAAGATCATTGACACTACCTTCAACCTAAAACCTTAAGTTAATAGATTTATAAGTCTTTTTTTTTATATACGGCTCAACACACTCATTTTTTCTCAATGTAAAACTTACACTCATATTTGGATTTCCAACAAATCAACATACAAATTATTATTAAATAGGTTTGTTGGTATGGAAAATGATATTTTGAAAAAAATTTGGAAATTAAAAACATACCTACAATACAAATGTTTATATGGAGAGATCTACTAAATAGAATAAATACCAAAGATAATTTACAACGAAACGAAGGGTTCAGTAGTAACAACATGTGTGTCATGTGCGATGTTAGGAGGAATATGTAGATCATGTTCTGTTCACATGTCAAGAAGCATTCGAGTGTGGTTCAGGTGCTACAAATGGGTAGGTTTATGTACTGCATGCACTACCTTGTCAAACAACCTTACGTTTTTAGGTAGTTTAATTTACCGCATTTGAATTTTAAAGAAAACAAGATCTAGAAAATTGTTTGTATGACAATTATTTGAAAAATTTGAAAACCTATAAACTCAATTATATTTCATGATGCTCATAATGAGGATGATGATATCTTTTATGGTGTGCAGAGAAGAGTATGAACATGATATGAAATAAATTCTCTAATGTTCTTTTTTCCTTTGTAGAATGGTATTGTAACCCCATCTTGTGCATAAAAATGATGAAGAGCTAATTGATCAGCTCTATGAATTAGATGCAGGGGTGAAACGACATGCTCCTGTGTAATAGGCTATAGGTGGAGAGATCGTATTGTGATGTTAGGTGTTAGAAAACGATTCCATAAAATATTTCTCCTCACAACTTTGACAAATGTGCTAGAGAAAATATAAAATAAGAATATCAGTGTTACATATATTATTATTAAGTAATTTATATTTAATTTTATTTTAACAATAAAAATATTAAATAATTTTATTATTTTATATTTTTATTTATACTAGTATATAATAATATTAGTTAATATAAATCAATTAATTATAATTTAATTACTAGATGAAGTGGAACCCCAACCCCAAACCATAGGTAACTTTGCAGCATCTGGAGCTGCCAATCCTTCACTTATAACAGGTCCAGCCACCACTACACCACAGGCAGGTCCTGCCACCACTCTGCCAATTAATCAAACACCTGCAGCCACAACCACGTCACAGGTAGGCTATGAAGCTCAAATGCTTTTTTATTTCACGTGTGAATGTAATCCTAATTCAGAACTCATACTTTTATATATGCGATTGATATATATATCTATAAAGTATTTGTATCTTTAAAAGATGTTACAAATTATAATATAACTACATATGACATATCGAAGCATGTATAAGTATGATAAAGAAATGTACAGGCACTGTCCTTTAATGATAGAAAAATGATAAAATAATCTTTATATATAATTTAAAGAAAGGAATGAGATTGAAATTATTATAGGAAGTTGTTTATAACTATGATAATCATATGTATAGTTTCTAATTGGTTTTTCCTAATATCTAAGAAATATGTTTTTAAGTTGGATTTACAAAATTATAATTATTTTTTTATTATGTTTTATCATTTTTTATTAGTAGGTAAATATTTCACAAGTATCTTTTATATTAACAGTATCTTCATATCTAATACATTAATGGCATCCATCCATCATAACAGGTAAGCCCTGCCACCACTTTGCCAAGTGGCCAAACACCTGCAGCCACCACCATCAACCCTGTTGCGGCACAAGAATCTGGAGATGAAGATGACAATGCAGACCCCCCAGTTCCGGAAACAGAAGCTCCAGCAGAGGACATTACCCCAGTGGCAACTCCTACTCCAGAAGAAACCCCAGAAGTGGCAGTTATCCCTAATGCAACACCTTTGACACCAAATCCTGTGGCAAAAGAGCCATCCTTCTCTTTTTCATGCATGACATCCTTGGAGGGTCACATCCATCAGCAAGAGTGGTGGCAGGAATAGTAGCAAACACTGATGTCACTGGCCTACCATTCTCCAAACTCAACAACAACCTCTTTCCAATCACTGGAGGAATCCCACTGGTCAACCCAAAGCTTAATGGCATCATCACCAACAACAACCTCCCATTAATCTATATGATAGTATTTTTATTGTCTTAATTGTATATGTAACAAACTTGAAATATTTTTATATGTAAATAAGTAGGAAAACTTAAGATATTATGTATCCATTAATCTATATGATAGTATTTTGTTTATTGTGTTCCCAAAAATATACAAATGTGAAATAAAACACATTTTCAGGAAAAATAGTCGAGAACATATATTAAACAGTAGTTGTGGCATGTATCTTTTATCTATCTACACTATTATTATAACTATTCTTACATCATACATTAAACAGTAATTGAAAGAATATTTTAATAAACCTCTCCACAAATATTTGTAAATAAAAAAACAAAAAAATAAGGCTTTAGAATTTTTAACACAAAAAACTTTTATAATTAGCTGAATTCAATTGAATAAATTTCTTCAAAAACATTTTTAGAAGAAAAATATAAATAAAGTTATTCATGTACAAGTTTTCACTTATTAACTTCTCTAAAAATTTAATCTTAAATTTATGTACAAGTTTATTTTAATTTATAAAAAAATATTTTTTTGTATTATTTTCTTATCTTAAAAGTACTTATAAAAAATTATGCAAACAGAGTTTTATGTACATAAACATGGTAATTTAAATTTATAGAAAAAAAATATATTTTTTCTTCAAATTTTACTATTTGTAGATGTTTATGAAAAAATTTATAATAACATACCATATATCACAGTTTTTCCAATAAAATTTATTGATTTTATTTTATACTTTTGCAGATTTTTAATTCTAATGTTATGCATGCAAGTTCCTTCTGAAGATGAATTGTTTCTCCAACGGCTTCTGTCACGGATTCTATCATTTTCTGGAAAGGAGAGTGTTGTACATAGCACTTCTGATTCTTCTTATTGTTTGGTCATAAGCCCAACTAAGCGGATTATGTTAGGCTCAAGGCTGTCTCCATTGGAGATCTGGTTATAATGAGTGGAAAGATATCTCCAGACATTTTACACATGTTTCATTTGAAATTCATTGCCATAATTATGGTTGCATAACTACCAACTTGCTGAGATATTATAACGTGTCATTGGATAGGTACAGTTGTAATTACATCAAACCTTCATAAAAAATGAAAAGAAATTGAGATTTCAAATCGAAGTACTTGCTGATTGTGTGGTTGTCTCTAGAATTTAGGTATGACAAGTTAATACCATGCAAACTAAAAATTTAAAATTTTTTACTTATGCGGAACTCCAATACTACACTTTAATGTATTAGAAATTTTAGAAGTTGGATTTCCTTTAATATAATGTAAGCTGAATGAACACTTAAATATATATATTTTGGAAGCTTATATTATGTGATTTCTTCTGAGTTTAGAAATTATGTTTATTATAAATGGGATCCTTTAATTGGTAATTGTTAGGTTATGATACAATTTTTGTTGTGATTTCATCATGTTGAACTCTAGATTTGTTAATTGAAGAGTGGAAGGTCAATTGGGTAGATCTTGTTCATGAGCACTTATGTGCTTGAAAGTTCAGGTATTTTCAGATTTTGTTCATCTTAAGAGGGACAAATTTTGAATGTATTTTCAGATTAATATGTTTTCTTTTTCATTTGCAATTTATTTACACGTGTTATAAGCATTTTAACTAGTATCTTTTAATGCTTTGCAATATTTACACTTGTGCATGTATTTTAATTGAACAATGAATTTAATTAACTATTTAATTAAATTTAAAATTATGTTGTATTTAATTTTTATTAACAACTAAAAAATTGCTTTTACCATTCAGATTTGAAGTAGTTTCCAGTATGCACAGCTCCAACCATAATGTATGTTTCTGAATAACAGTAAGTTACAGATATTGCTTTTTTATTTTATATTATTTATTAAAAAAATATTTACTGTGTTTTTCAAGAATCATAATTTCAAAATTAATGGAAAGATCATATCATAATTTATTTCGATAAACAGCATACATTTAATTGATAATCATGGGAATAAAATGCTACTTTGTTAATACAATAAAATGCTACTTTGTTACTTCGTTATACATATTAATTCAAATTAATGATGCACCTCATGAGAATATGTTTTCTATGCAAATATCAGTGGTTAATTTTTACAATGACATTAAACAACTTATATAATAATGATTTAATGATTTTTGAGACAAAGTTTTATATATATTTTTATTGAATTAGGAGGCTTTAATTATATTTTGAATATAAAATTTAATGATATAATGTATTTATGTGCTTTTTATTGATTTTGAAATTTTAACAAATTTTTATTTTTTCAGCATTCCGTCTCTTCTTCAACTTTGCATGCAATGTGTTAAAAAAAATTAGAATATATTTTAAATTTTTATTTTTTCAGTATTCCGTCTCTTCTATTTCCTTCATTTGCATAATTTTTTTTTCAAGTAATTCTAAGTTTCTATGTTCTAAGTTTCTATGTTGATTTGCATATATTTATTGTTTGATTTATTAGGATGTTATTAAAATAACTTTTATATTTTATTTGTTGTTTTTTTAGAACCACAATGTTAAATTATATGATAAAATAATATAGATAATTACTGGTTAATGTTTGAATGGTTTTTTTTCACTTCGTATTTTTTTTTTCTGTTTCATTTATATGGAAATAGACATTCTAAAATGATAAAATGATTTTATATTTTGTTTTATAATGTATATTAAAAAATCAAAAGTTCTTAATTTTTTTTTTCTGAATTTAAATTTAATATATTTGCATAAAATTATGTCAAAAATGTAACTAAGAATTTTTATAAAAAAATTGTTTGATTTATTGGAATACTTGATTGAAATAATTTTTATAATATATTAACATTTCAAAGCATGATATTTTATCATTAACACGCAGCTGTATAAATAATAATATAAATTAAATTCATAGGATAAGAAGAAATAATGTTTACACATTTCAACACATATCTTTAAATGCTTTGCAGTGATGACAGCATCCATGCATGTATTTTCATTGGAAAAGTCTTTAATGTATTTTTACATTTCATCAATATAATGCTTCACATTTCATTAGATTAATATGTTTTTTTCATTTGTATTTTCTATGTGCCATCATCTATATTTCTGGATTACAGTAAGTTATATAAAAAATTTATTTCCATTTATGTTTCATTGAAATAAATTTTCTAATTTCTCTGTTGTGTTTTTTCAGTGATATTTTTTATTTAATATTGTTTGTTAATAAAAAGATCTATGTTTTGAGGAACTACCATTTTAAATTAGTAAATATAATTGTAATGTCACTGATATAATTAATTTTTAATTTAAATTTAAATTTAATTAGTTAAGTAGGTAATATTTCAAAATATTCTTTAATACAGTAACTGTATTTTCGTTGGACACGTTCTTATTTTAATGTGCATTAATAATAGTTCAAGTTTTACAATACCATGATATGCTTTTTCTTTTTATTTGTTTTTTTTATTTATAAAAGTTTCTGATATTTATTTGTTACGTTCTTTTCAGGGGATATCATGTTAAATTAGTGAGAATTTGATCATACACTTATCTCTATGGTAAAAGAACATTTTTATTATAATTATGATCTCGAAGTTTACAAACTCCTGATCAATTTTTTAAAATTTTTTTATTTTATTAAAGACATTTTAATATGATAAAAAAAATAATGTAGTTTTTTTTTTCAAAAACATTAATATATTTTTCTTTTCTTTTCTATTTCTTTCTATTCATTAACATTTTTTATTTATTATGAATTCTTGTAATTTTTAGCCCATTTTATATATTTATGTATGTAAGTTGTCTTGCATTTAAAATCTAAAGTACACATATAAAATTAGCATTTCGAGACAACATTAATAATTTATTGCAGTGACTTCAAAATTTTGGTAATTAATGAAAAGAAAATTATTTTATTTTTAATATAAAAAGGTAATCTGCTTTTAAAAGTTTTTAATTCTAGTAATATTTGTGATTCATGTAGTTATATTGTAATTATATAAAATCAGTGTCTTATAAACTTTTGATGTTTTGTAAAATTAGATTACTTGCATGTATTTTAATTGGATTAAAGTTTAATTATTTACTTTTTTTTTAGTGAAAATAAATATATCTATGTTAAAATATAACAATTTTGGGACCCTGAATTGTTTGTTTATACGATTCTTTTATATGTCTTTTATATTGTCGGTATAGTTGATATTTATTTTTTTATCAATTAAAAATAAATAAATTAAATATACAGAAAAAAAAAAAACATATTACTGTTACTGTACATTTAGTTTACAATGTCACTGTAGATATCATATGATAAGCATTATTAGTTTATTATTAATATTAAGTCGTAATATTAATTTAAATTTAAAACAAATACATAAGTAATATACATAGTATCACGTAGCATATAATATTAAGAAGTTAGATTATTAATTTAAATTTAAATTAGCATAGGTATTTTTTATTGTTCTGTATTTTCATTAGTCAGAGTTTAATGTGCTGTTGTTGCAGTATGCATGTATTTTTATTAGAAAAGATTTAATGTGTTGTTATATTAATATATTTTTTATTTTTTATTGCTTTACAGTATGTATGTATTTAATTTATATTAGTCAGAGTTTTGTTTCAAATTATTTAATTCTGTATTATCATCAAAACCAAAGTAGTCCCGTACATGATTCTTTCTGAATATTATTCAGTATATTAGGTTTAAGTTTTAGATAAATATACACACTGTGTGCTCTGAGCTTTCATATTAATTTTAATTTAATTTTATTATATGTCAGCATTAACTTATAATATGTCACTGTAGAAACGTATATAATAACATTAAGCATAACTAAAATTATATATCCATATAATATAATATTAAGGAAATAAGTGAAATTCAAATAAATATGATTATCTTTCTGATAAAAAAAAATTTGGTCAAACTGCTTTTAATGCTTTGCAGTATGCATGTATTTTTACTGGGCAAGTTATTAACTGATTTAATTTTTTTTTCAAAAAAATAAAAATAAAAAGACTATATATTACTTAACCTAAACTTACAACAGATTCTTATGATTTTTTTTCTGCTTTTATTTTCATCTTTCATTTCTTCTGCTTTCATTTTCATCTTTCATTTCTTCTGCTTTCATTTTCATCTTTCATTTCTTCTGTTTCCATTTCCATCTTTCATTTCTTCTGTTTCCATTTCCATCTTTCATTTCTTCTGCTTTCATTTTCATCTTTCATTTCTTCTGTTTCCATTTCCATCTTTCATTTCTTCTGTTTCCATTTCCATCTTTCATTTCTTCTGTTTCCATTTCCATCTTTCATTTCTTCTGCTTTCATTTTCATCTTTCATTTCTTCTGTTTCCATTTCCATCTTTCATTTCTTCTGTGTGTGTTGGTGTAATTTGTATCTTTTATTTTTTTCTGTGTTGGTGAACCTTTTCATTTTTTTTTTGTGTTGGTCAACTTTTTCTTTTTCATATACATTTTTTCGATCATGAATTTTTGGCTCATATGATTTTTTTATATGTCTTTTGTATTGTTGATACAGATAGTATTTATTTTTTTATCAACCAACAATAAATAAATCAAATATACACATAAGAAAAACAGATTTTTATTTTAAGGTAAATATAATGTCACTGTACATTTAGCTTATAATGTGACTATGCATATCATATGAAACTTAATAGCATTAGTTATGAATTGTTATCGTGTTTACAGGAAATTTAAATTCATTAATATTAATATTAAGTAGTAATATAAATAGATATATAAGTAATACACCTAGTATGACGTAGCATATAATATAATATTAAATTTAAATTCATGTATATATACGTAGCATTTTTAGGAATTTTTTATTGTTTTACAGTAAATATATATTTTTATTAGGCAGTTTTACTGTTATATCAGTATCTTTTATTGTTTTGCAGTATGCATGTATCTTTGTTCGATAATGTTAAATGTGTTTAATGTGCTGCTTTATTTAATTTTTGTTATCAGATTTCATTTATTAATCCAATTTTGAAACAGATTCATATATAAATAGATATATAAGTAATACACCTAGTATCACGTAGCATATAATATTAATTTAAATTCATGTATATATACGTAGCATTTTTAGGAATTTTTTATTATTTTACAGTAAATATATATTTTTATTAGGCATTGTTTAATTTACTGTTATATCAGTATCTTTTATTGTTTTGCAGTATGCATGTATCTTTGTTCGATAATGTTAAATGTGTTTAATGTGCTGCTTTATTTAATTTTTGTTATCAGATTTCATTTATTAATCCAATTTTGAAACAGATTCATATATAAATAGATATATAAGTAATACACCTAGTATCACGTAGCATATAATATTAATTTAAATTCATGTATATATACGTAGCATTTTTAGGAATTTTTTATTATTTTACAGTAAATATATATTTTTATTAGGCAGTGTTTAATTTACTGTTATATCAGTATCTTTTATTATTTTGCAGTATGCATGTATCTTTGTTCGATAATGTTAAATGTGTTTAATGTGCTGCTTTATTTAATTTTTGTTGTCAGATTTCATTTATTAATCCAATTTTGAAACAGATTCATATATGCTTTTCCTTTCTTTTTTTTCATTTCTTTCATTTGCATCCACTCTTTTTTTTTTTTTTTGTCGTGGTGTAGTTTCTATTTACATCTATTTGTTGTTTGATTGATTAAAATGTTGATTGAAATAACTTTTATAATTTATTTGTTGTATTTTTTCAAATCACAGTGTTAAATTATATGATAAAATAGCATAGATAATATATATTATTGGATCTGGTTGATTGAAGTTTTATAATGTTTGAATAGTTTTTTTTTTCACTTCGTAATTTGTTGTCAGCAAAGAAAAAAAAACTATTTTCACCTTTTAAATTTTATTTATATATTTATATGTTGTTTGCAACAGATTCATGTGCTTATCTTTTTTTTTTCATCTTTTTCATTTACATTTTCCATTTTTTTTACCTCCTTACTCTACATCTTCTATTTTTTTTTATTTCGCACAGCCCTAACTTTCTGGTACACACAGGTATAGAAAAATCTATTTATTGTTTAATTTATTAGGATGTTTGATTAAAATAATTTTTATAACTTCATTGTTGTGTTTTTCAGACATCATAGTGTCAAATTATACATTTGTATATAATTAAATAGCATAGATAATCACTGAATGTAGTTGATAGAAGTTTTCTAATTTTTTAATAGTTTTTTTTTATTTTGTAATTTTTCTTTTTCTATTTCATTTAGTTCATTGAAATTTTCTAATTTTAAAATAGTTATTTTTCCTTCATTTCTTTTCTGTTTTATTAATAATTGTTTTCATTAATAGTCTGGTAAAAGTTTTTTTTTTCATCCATACATAATTTCATTTTAAAAAAAATCACAGATTTTCATGTTTTTAATTAATTAAACTGTTTTAGCTATAATTTTATTTATAATAATTGGATCATAGTTTCCAAACTTTCGGAAAAACAAATCATTTTTCTCTTTGTCTATCTCTTTTGAGAAACCCTAACACTTATGAGACTTTTTTATAAAATGACCAATATAGGTAATATAGAACGAAGAGGTTTCTAATTAGATTTTATTTACTAATTATTCATTAATAGTTAATATATGGTATTTTCCAACAACTTATAATTTTCCAACAAGTTATCCATTTCAGAGAGGATTGTGTCAAAATAATGAGACAGAAGAAGTATCATCATCATGTGTGATGAAACAGTTATATATGGTATTATTTTTCTTATCACTTATAATTTATTTAGGATGTTTTAATGTTTATTTGGAAGTTGTTGATTATTTGTTTGATAATGTTTTAATATTAGAAAATAACAATTAGATATTAATTATGAGTTTAAAATTATTTGATTTTTAGTATCTAAATTTATAAATAAATTATTTTTATATTCTATATTTTTTATAGTTACTTTCAAACTAAAATTTAAAAACATACTTTTAAGTTGAAAATTAAAAAATAAACTTAAACAAAATTTGAAAGGTCAAGTAAATGAGAATATTTTTAAAAAAAATTCTAAAAATAAGAATTTCTCCAAAATTACTATAACATTTTCTTTCAAATTTTTAAAATAAATTAATAGCTTACAAATTTATTTATACTTAAAAATGTCTCAATTTTTAATATTTGTAATTCAAATTAGTAAATATTACATTATTTAAAATATAATAAAATATGATACACTATTATTTAATATAATAAACTCCCTTTTTTTAATTCTGTATTTAAAAAAAAAACTCGACACCTGATACATTGTTTAAATATACTATGATAAAAATTACTGAAATAATTATAATTTGTTAAATAAAGGTACTAAATAATTTTTTTAAGTGTTTTTTTTGAATGAGAGTTTCAAAAGTCACTTACTTTTAATAAGACATTTTATATACACAAATAGAAAGTTAATTTGCTTTCTAATTTTAGCTATTCAAAGTTATAATATAAAAAAGTTATCAAAATAAAATTTACTTTTTTCATCTTTATTTCTATTGACCTATTTTCTTTTATTTCTTAATCTCATTTTTTATGCTGTTGCAAAATAAGTACATGACATTTATGTTTGGTTTGAGTTGGGGGTGAGAGTAAAAAGAAGAGAAAGGGGATAAAAAAATGGTTGAAAAATTTGTAATAAATTTGATTAACCTGATACAATGAATTTGGTTGTATATTAGTATATTAGAAAATAATTAATAAAATAAAATTTTAAAAATAAATTAATGTAAAAATATTTTTAAGGTGTAAATTAAAGTTTAAATGAATTTAAATTAAAATAAAAATTATTATAAAATTTTAATAAACAAAAATTACATTTTAGAAAAACATATATTAAAATAAATTAACAGAATTTAAATTAAGTTCATTTTATTTTTTACTTTAGTATTTCTATTTTAATTATTTATTTATTTTAATATAAAAATATATTAACAAAATATTAAATTAATTTTAATTTATTTTATTAATTATATATTACATATTAATTTATAAATATATAAAAATTTAATTTATTACATTTAATTTATTCTTAATAAATTAATCATTAAATATTAAAATAATTTATTTTACAAAATATTAAAATGTAACCAGTAACAATAGCAGTGAGATCAGTGCTATCTCTTCCTTGAGTAACACTTCCTCTGCAGTGGAAGATGATGAAAACCCAGAAGAGCCTCCACTTTATATTTCATTTAACTTAGACTATATTCTAATCATTTTCATTCCCTAAACCCTAAATCAAGAAAATTAACATTGTTAATATATAATTTAATAAACATATTATACCTATTAAAAGTAGAAATTAAAAATTTTTCTTTCTATTTTAATTAGCCTCTTTTCAAAGTTTATAAATATGTATTTTCAAAAGAATATTTTTCTTAGGTTCCTCTATTATAAGACTAAGATATGTGAATGGACAAGACATAATTTTACAATTAAGCATAAAATAAATATGTCCATAACATATTCCTGTACGCCTATGCCACATTATGAAAATTTACTTCCAATATAAATAATTAAAAATATAAATATTATAAAAAATAATTATTATAAAGTTAAAATAAGAGAGAAATAATTAATAATACACCTAAAAAGTTATTATATATATATATATATATATATATAATTGCAGAAGTAGAGATATACTATATTCACAAAGCCACTAAACAAAAGTATAATAGTGTTCATGAGTAAGTTTACATCAAATTTTAAAAAAAATATTAAATCAATCATGTTTATTAATCCAGATTTTAAACATTTTTTACATAAATAAATTCAATCTAGCCTAAAAAAATTGGCTGGGCTGAGTAAGAATGGTCAATGTTATTTAAACATATAAAATTTTACCTTTTTAATATATATTACACAAAATTAAGATGTAAAGAATTGAATTTTTTTCTAGAATTATGGAAGTTATCCAAATAAATTATTTCTCTAGTATAAAACATGGCTAACATGACTAAACACAAACTTTTCTTTTTTAATTGTTTTACTATATAAATATATTTTACAATATCTTCAATGTTAACTTTGCAATAACATTGAAATACATATAATTTGTTTAAATTTTACTCCCACACTAAAGCCATCAAACTTTAAGCTTGAATATAAAACATTACTATGAATACTTGATAAACAGATTTTTTGATCGTACAAAATTCTGATCAAAGAAAACAAGTTAATTAATGTAATATAGCTAACCCATGTCAAATCTCACAAGGACACAATTGTAGAAATGTAACCATTGTTAATCATCATTCTCCAAAGAAAAATTAAAATAAACAATAATAATAAAGGGGTTTTGTCGAATTGATAAAATCAATAATGCAGAGTAATAATTGTAATTAAATAATTAATGAAATCTAAAATTAAAAACACATAGTAAAGAAAATTAGAAATAAAATAATTAAGGGAAACTAAAATTAAAAACAAATATGGAAATTAAATTATTTAAATACGAAAAAGTAATGCATGAAAAATTAAATTGCGATGCTAAGAATTTAATAATGAGAATGTTTATATATGCTTATATGATTAAAATAAATAAATTAAAAGACAAATTTAAAGGCAAAGTAATAATTGGAATGAAATTATTATGCTAATTCAAATTTAAATAAATATATATATATATATATATATATATATAATTGCAAAAAAGTAGAGATATACTATATTCACAAAGCCACTAAACAAAAGTATAATAGTGTTCATGAGTAAATTTACATCAAATTTTAAAAAAAATATTAAATCAATCATGTTTATTAATCCAGATTTTAAACATTTTTTACATAAATAAATTCAATCTAGCTTAAAATTGGTTGGACTGAGTAAGAATGGTCAATGTTCACTGCTACATCAACCCCTTTTCACGACGGTTCTGGGGATCATTTTACGTCGGCCCAAAAACCGACGTTGAAAGAGACGACGTAGAAAGTAATATTTTCAACGTCGGTTCAAATTGAACCGACGTTGAAAGTGGTGAAACCCTTGTAGGGGGCCATAGGCCCCTCCGCGCGCACCGTCTTCAGAGCACCCTCGTCTTGATCACGTCCACGGGGTTCACACCAAAATTACTCCTGCATCAGCATTCGGCTAGGGTTTGGGTGGGGTTTCGCGCCGCGCGCTTCGGCGCCGCACCTCGGAGTTCCTCGCCTAGCGCGGAGGCGAGTGGTCGGCGAAGCTTCTCAAACTCGTCGATGAGGGCAAGAACGGAGGGTTTGGTGCGGAGGACCTCTTCCTGCTCCTTGTTCAAGGATTTTCCCTGGGAGACGGACTCTTCCATAGCGAGGATGCGGTTCATCTTCTTGCAGAGGGCGCGGATGCGCTTGTTGATTAGGCTCATCACAGGGCCGTCGGCGACGTCGGGACTTGCGGTGGTCGCCATTTGCAACCAAGCACCTCCTGCAATTGGTCTTCTGGTCTTCCGCTTGAACGGAGGTAGCACACTGTGGACTGAGCAAGCGTGGTTATTTGACGGTGAGAGAGAAAGACCGGGTTGACTGCGAGAGAGAAAGACTGGGTCAGGTCATTCAAAACCCTCGTCTTCAGGCCCCGGGCTCCACCTTCATGTTCATCACCCTCGCCTTGATCACGCCCACGGGTTCGACGCAACCGCCGCCACGAACCCCGCCGCGAGCTCACCGGACGTGGTCCCGAGCCCATCGCGCATCACGCATCACCTTTGACACCCATGATGTTTTTGTCGTGTGGGAACATGAGAATGGGAATGAATAAGGGTTAATGAAAGTTAGTGATAATGAATTGGTTTGAAGATTGAAAGAATGAGAGGGAGAAATGGTGGAATTAGAAGCTATTGGAACCAATTGGAATTAGGGTTCATCTCACTGGAGACCAGGAGATGAGAATGAAGGCCACAGGCTATGGAGGAAGAGTGTGGAACCGTGGGCCTATGAGATATATGTGAGACTTTCTACGTCGGTTGTGTAATAACCGACGTGGAATGTGTGTCTCAAACACATTCAACGTCGGTTCTTCCCAGAACCGACGTGAAATCCCTGTAAAATATCTTCTACGTCGTTTGTAGTTTAACCGACGTAAAATGTCGACGTTAATTCCTAATATTGTAGTAGTGGTTATTTAAACATATAAAATTTTACCATTTTAATATATATTACACAAAATTAAAATGTGAAGAATTGAATTTTTTTCTAGAATTATGAAAGTTATCCAAATAAATTATTTCTCTAGTATAAAACATGGCTAACATGACTAAACACAAACTTTTCTTTTTTAATTGTTTTACTATATAAATATATTTTACAATATCTTCAATGTTAACTTTGCAATAACATTGAAATACATATAATTTGTTTAAATTTTACTCCCACACTAAAGCCATCAAACTTTAAGCTTGAATATAAAACATTACTATGAATACTTGATAAACAGATTTTTGATCGTACAAAATTCTGATCAAAGAAAACAAGTTAATTAATGTAATATAGCTAACCCATGTCAAATCTCACAAGGACACAATTGTAGAAGTGTAACCATTGTTAATCATCATTCTCCAAATAAAAATTAAAATAAACAATAATAATAAAGGGATTTTGTCGAATTGATAAAATTAATAATACAGAGTAATAATTGTAATTAAATAATTAATGAAATCTAAAATTAAAAACACATAGTAAAGAAAATTAGAAATAAAATAATTAAGGGAAACTAAAATTAAAAACAAATATGGAAATTAAATTATTTAAATACGAAAAAGTAATGCATGCGGAATTAAATTGCGATGCTAAGAATTTAATAATGAGAATGTTTATAAATGCTTATATGATTAAAATAAATAAATTAAAAGACAAATTTAAAGACAAAGTAATAATTGGAATGAAATTATTATGCTAATTCAAATTTAAATAAAAATAAATAAATAATTAACAGTTAAATCATAGATTTTAAGACAGAGCAATAATTAGAATGAAATATTGATGCTAATTCAAATTATAATAAAAATAAATAAATAATTAACAATTAAATAAAAAATTTATTCAATTAACTACTAAAAAATTTAAAATGAATAAGTAAAATACTGAATTTAAAATGTAGATTGGAATTATAAAATAATGAATTTAAATTAAAAGTAAAATGCTAATAAAATTACTGGAGTATGAAGAATAAATAAATAAGTGTGAGGGTGTGAAGAATATATATATATATATATATATATAGAATATATATATATATATATATATATATATATATATATATATATGTGTGTGTGTGGGGGTGTGAATGTGAGAAAATAGAGCGTACAAAATTTAAATTATTGACCAGAATTAAATAAAATAAAGTCTAAAATATGAAATAATGAAATTAAATAAATTAACATAAAAGAAAACAAAACCAGTAAATTGTAGCAGAAGCTCCTAAAACTTTCCGCAACTTCACCCTCAAGCTAAGAAAACTATCATGAGAAAAAGAGAGAAGAAGAAAAGAGACTATTGCTATGGTGAAGTGTGTTCCTAAAACTTTTCGCAATTTCACTATCAAACTAACAAAACTATCATGAGAAAAAGAGAGAGAAAGAAAAGAAACTATTGCTCTGGTGAAGTGTCTTTTGTCTTGCATCTAAATATCCTATTTATAGGAAATTAGCCCAGGTCTTATTACAAATAAAAATCTGAAATTAATTACAATTCAAGTCAAATATTTCTTCCCCGAATTTGATGATTTTGCTGATTAGGAGATCCTTTGCCAAGAATAGAAATAATTGCTCTTTTAGGATAAATTTAATGCTTCGATTTGATTGGGGAGTTGATTATACACGAATTTCTAATCTTCAAATGAAGCTGACCCACACATTGAATTAGACCACATTGAATGCACCTAAGTTGCACCTACTGTTGGTTTCAAGATAAATGGGCCGCCAAGAATTTAATTTGGAAGATTTAAAAAGTTTTCTCCACCAAAGCACCTTGGGCTCATCTCAAAATAACTTCAAGTTCTTTTTCTCCTACAAGAAAAGTCTCAACAAGAAAAAAAAATATGCAATACGAATGTATGATTATATGTTTTGATGTTAAAAATATGTAAAATGCAATAAATTTACTAAACTTAAATTATGTCATTGTTTCATAAAAACGTACAAAATGCATGATTTAAGAATAGAACAAATGGCTTAGAAGCTATTCTTAAATAAAATAAATAAATGACATACATCAATACTAATAACAGTACTTAATCATTCATATTTTAATTTACTAGAAGAGTTTCCTTCTAATTAACCATGTTTTGCTTAGTCAAATTTATGCTAAAATCCCACAGCTTCTTAGCCAAATCCATGTCCCTTCCTTGCAAACCTGTTTCTGAAACATTATTATCTGCAAAATACTTGTCACTCATTCCTCTAACTTGTGGGTGCAATGTTACATAGCATATTGTTGATGCTCCTATAAGCAAGTAAGACACTGAAATAGTAAGACAAAAATATGTTTACTAGTAAGACACTAAAATTATATTATTTTTCTTTAAATACAAAAATATTAGAAATTGAAATGTAAGTAAAATACACTAACTAGAAATTAACTAAAAATACGAAAGTTGAGTTCTTTATAAATTAAAAAGCTCACAAACATTTATTATTCTTAAGATTTTAGGGTAGAGGTAATATCGATCTTTTATATAGTTGATTCCTAAGAGTCTACCAATCCAATGTGGAAGCGATGAAAGGAAGCAAACACGATTAAGAATCCAAGTATCAATAAAGTTTCATATTAAATAGAAGAAAAAAACTCTAACATTACTATACATCCATACTACACATGAATTTCAAATTATATTTTTTAAAATATATTTTTTTATAAGAAGAAGCATGGTGTTGGACTTATGTACACAGACAGTGATACATGTATCACCATCCTAAATAGAAATGAGAAAATTTAACTCTTCATAAGAAGAAACAAAGATATACAAACAAAAAATCTTAAAATTCATTGTGTTGAATATCCTAAAGTCTCTTCTAGAAAAATTATAAAAGAATAGAAAATTATTTTAATATGAAAAGATTGAAGTTAAAATGGGTAGTTATTTTAAATAATAATAATAATATTCTAAGTTTATCGATATTCAGGGATTATATTCCATGAATTAACTTAGTTGCTGCACATTTTTTAACACAAACCGCTCTAACTTTTTTATTATAAATGGACCTATCATATTCTTTATACCTGCATAAACCATACAAAGATGACTATAAAACTCAATATTTATCATTACATTGTAATGAAAAAGTATACATATAATTATCTATGAATATGAAAAAGAAAAGATGTGATATAATTATAAAGACTCTATATGTAAACATGTGAATTGTGTTTGCAAAGATGCTCCAAGCAATAATTATATTTGATTTGATTGATCACATTAAGTATCTAAAATGTCCAAATTTTTTTACTTGTCTTTGGATAAAGTGATAGGCAACAGGAGAGTTGTCTCCACATATTTTTTACCTGTCAAGTACCTAAAATCAAAAACCTCATCTTATTACTTGAAATAATAGGTTAGATAGAGGATAGAAGCCTTGTCATCTTGTAAAAGAAAATGACACCAATGAAATTATTTATAATTAAAATAACTTAGTACCATAAACATTCAAATAACTATTTACCATTTGTTTATAATTTTAACAATAAAACTATTTCATTATTTTATTCAAAATTTTATAAATTAAATATATCTTACTTAAAAATTGGTTAGACTCTTAGTGGTCGGAAGTACAAAACTTATTTCTACATCACACAACTTAAATATCATTTCAGTTGGATGACTATTATTTTATTTAATTAATTCTAACTATCATATTTTTATGATATTAACAATCATTTTAATTCATCATGCTAACTAAATGTGTAGCAATGATAATATAAAATAAAATAAATACTTAAATGACGAATTAATAAAGTAAGATAATGATAATTCTATACACAGGTGATGACAGATGAGATAGATGAGATATGGAGTACTGGTATAAGAAAAAAAAAGGGAGCAGAGTGAGCTATTTCAAACTTAGACAAACTTAGACTAATACTATCCTCCAACCCTTCATGATGTTGGTCATGTTCACCACCATGTACCAAAATAGTCAGCAAAATGGTCTGGCTAGTGCCATCCAATGAACTTGCCAAGTAGAATCCTTGTGCCCTTCCAATCACAGCAGAATCTAGCTCATGTCCTTCTGTTAACTGGTCATCAAACACTGTCACCGACCCGAACATGAGCTTCTGGATGGTGAACCCTGCAGGGAGATTACCTGCCGAGACAAATGGCTGGTGGCTGGTTGTTGCTGCCAGTGACAGTGTTGCTGGTGCCACTGTTCTTGAACACAGTGGAGGATTGTGCACCACTGAGACCAACAAGGTTTGGGAGGTTGTTGTTGGTGATGATGCCATTAAGCTTTGGGTTGACCAGTGGGATTCCTCCAGTGATTGGAAAGAGGTTGTTGTTGAGTTTGGAGAATGGTAGGCCAGTGACATCAGTGTTTGCTACTATTCCTGCCACCACTCTTGCCTGTTATGATGGATGGATGCCTACCTGTGACGTGGTTGTGGCTGCAGGTGTTTGATTAATTGGCAGAGTGGTGGCAGGACCTGCCTGTGGTGTAGTGGTGGCTGGACCTGTTATAAGTGAAGGATTGGCAGCTCCAGATGCTGCAAAGTTACCTATGGTTTGGGGTTGGGGTTCCACTTCATCTAGTAATTAAATTATAATTAATTGATTTATATTAACTAATATTATTATATACTAGTATAAATAAAAATATAATAAAATAATAAAATTATTTAATATTTTTATTGTTAAAATAAAATTAAATATAAATTATTTAATAATTAATATATGTAACACTCGATATTCTTATTTTACATTTTCTCTAGCACATTTGTCAAAGTTGTGAGGAGAAATATTTTATGGAATCGTTTTCTAACACCTAACATCACAATACGATCTCTCCACCTATAGCCTATTACACAGGAGCATGTCGTTTCACCCCTGCATCTAATTCATAGAGCTGATCAATTAGCTCTTCATCATTTTTATGCACAAGATGGGGTTACAATACCATTCTACAAAGGAAAAAAGAACATTAGAGAATTTATTTCATATCATGTTCATACTCTTCTCTGCACACCATAAAAGATATCATCATCCTCATTATTAGCATCATGAAATATAGTTGAGTTTCTAGGTTTTCAAATTTTCCAAATAATTGTCATACAAACGATTTTCTAGATCTTGTTTTCTTTAAAATTCAAATGCGGTAAATTAAACTACCTAAAAACGTAAGGTTGTTTGACAAGGTAGTGCATGCAGTACATAAACCTACCCATTTGTAGCACCTGAACCACACTCTGAATGCTTCTTGACATGTGAACAGAACATGATCTACATATTCCTCCTAACATCGCACATGACACACATGTTGCTACTACTGAACCCTCCGTTTCGTTGTAAATTATCTTTGGTATTTATTCTATTTAGTAGATCTCTCCATATAAACATTTGTATTGTAGGTATGTTTTTAATTTCCAAATTTTTTTCAAAATATCATTTTCCATACCAACAAACCTATTTAACAATAATTTGTATGTTGATTTGTTGGAAATCCAAATATGAGTGTAAGTTTTACATTGAGAAAAAATGAGTGTGTTGAGCCGTATATAAAAAAAAGACTTATAAATCTATTAACTTAAGGTTTTAGGTTGAAGGTAGTGTCAATGATCTTATGTGGATTAACTTGTGACTTATTTGTTGTTGTCTCTCCTGACATATCCTATTTTGAAAGACTGAACATGATTTAACTGTATACGAATGGGATTCAATGACATTCCAAACCCTCTTATCAAATTTCTTTCCCCATCCTCCGACATATATTTTTGTTCTGCTCAACTCTACCAAGTTTATCTCTACATATTTTCTTAATGTGTCTCCACTAATTTGATTTATTATTTTGTGTATCGTTTCATGCTATTCTATTACATATTTTTGAATTTATTAACTCCTTTCATAAGTTGTGTTGACCTATCTTTTAATCTCCAAACTCATTTTGCAAGTAGGACTATGTTAAACAATTTCAAGTTTTTTACTCTTAAACCACCTTATTTCTTTTATTTGCATATTATATCTCATTTAACTTAGACTATATTCTAATCATCTTTGTTCCCTAAACCCTAAATCAAGAAAAATAACGTCATTAATATATATTTTAATAAACACATCGTACCTATTAAAAATAGAAATTTTCCTTTCTATTTAGCTAAAAATTTACAAACAAAAATCTTAAAATTCATTGTGTTGAATATCCCTAAAGTCTCTTCTAGAAAAATTATAAAAGAATAGAAAATTATTTTAATATAAAAAGATTGAAGTTAAAATAGGTAGTTATTTTAAAATAATAATAATAATAATATTCTAAGTTTATCTATATTCAGGGATTATATTCCATGAGTTAACTTACTTGTTGCACATTTTTTAACACAAATCGTTCAAACTTTTTTATTATAAATGGACCTATCATATTCTTTATACCTGCATAAACCATACAAAGATGGCTATAAAACTCAATATTTATCATTACATTACAATGAAAAAGTATACATAAAGTTATCTATGAATATGAAAAAAGAAAAGATGTGATATAATTATAAAGACTCTATAGGTAAACATGTGAATTGTGTTTGCAAAGATGCTCCAAGCAATAATTATATTTACTAAGTTTGAATTCATATTATATATGAATCGAACACAATTACTGTCATTTTTCAAACAATGTTGATGTAGAAAATATAAGATTATAACACTAAAATATATGTATGGAAACTTTTGGAAGATAATTCAAAAGTAGAAGTTTTTCTTTTCAGTAAAAAAAATATAAATTAATGGAAATATAAAAGATGTACTTCAACTCCTTACAAAATTTACGTTCAATATATTAGAGTAAAAAAAGTTTCTCTCAAGCTCAGGTTACTAATACTACCAAAACAGATCTTTCACATGCTCAAAACATAAGATGTCCAATTCAAACCTGTTATATTATATATATACACAAACCTATATTATATTTATTAAATACATCAAATGGAATTTTTTTAGCAATAGATTTTAACTACAAAACACTTACAGGCAACATTACCATAAAAATTTATCTCCACAAAATTTTAACATTTTGTCTAACATCCTCCTTCAAAAGTAATTTAACTGTATACTATTGAGATTTAATGGCATTCGAGACCCTTTTATCAAATTTATTTCCTCCACCCTCCAACATATATTAAACAAAACCTCATAACACTCTACTACAAGAGTACAAGAAAAGTCAAATACAACCTTAATATTATTATATACAAGTATAAATAAAAATATAGAATAATAAAGTTATTTAAGATTTTAATTGTTAAAATAAAATTAAATATAAATTACTTAATAATAATATATGTAACACTGTGATACTCTTATTTTACATTTTTTAGCACATTTGCCAAAGGTGTGAGGACGACAAGTATCTTATGGAATCGTTTTCTAAAACCAAACACTACAACACGATACCAATTACACAGGAGCATGTTATTTCACCCCTGCATCTAATTCATAGAGTTAATCAATTAGCTCTTCATCATTTTTATGCACAAGATGGGCTTACAATACCATTCTACAAAGGAAAAAAGAGCCTTAGAGAATTTATTTCGTATCATGTTCATACTCTTCTTTGTACACCATAAAAGATATCATCGTCCTCATTATTAGCATCATGGAATATAATTGAGTTTCTAGGTTTTCAAATTCTCCAAATAATTCTCATCCAAACGATTTTCTAGATCTTGTTTCCTTTAAAATTCAACTGTGGTAAATTAAACTGCCTGAAAATGCAAGGTTGCTTGACAAAGTAGTGCAGTACATAAACCTACCCATTTGTAGCACATGAACCACACTCTGAATGCTTCTTGGCATGTGAATAGAACATGATCTACAGATTCCTCCCCAACTTCGCACATGACACACACGTTGTTACTACTCAACCTTCCGTTTCTCCAAAAATTATCTTTGGTAGTTATTCTATTTACCGAAACTCTCCATATAAACATTTGTATTGGAGGTATATTTTTAATTTCCAAATTTCTTCCAAAATATCATTTTCCATACCAACAAACCTATTCAACAACAATTTATATAAATTTGTTGGAAATTCAAATATGAGTATAAGTTTTATATTGAGAACAAATGGGTGTGTTGAGCCGTATATAAGGAAGAAGACCTATAAATTTATTGTTTTAAGATTTTGGCTTGAAGATTTTAGGTTGAAAATATTGTCAATTCTCTTATATTGGTTGACTTGTAATTCATTTAGTATCATCGTCTCTCGTAACATATCCTCCCTCGAAAGACATTTAACTGTATACTAATGAGATTCAATGGCATTCGAGACCCTTTTATCAAAATTCTTTCCTCCACCTCGCAACATATATTTTTGTTCCGTCTGATTTCGACCTTTTTATCAAATTTCTTTCCTCCACCCTCCAACATATATTTTTGTTCCGTGTGATCTCTACATATGTTCTTAATGTCTCTCCACTAATTAGATTCATTATTTTGTGTATCATCCATGCTACTCTATACATACTTTTGAACTTATTAACACCTTCCATAAGTTGTTTGACCCATCCTTTAATCTCCAAAACTCATTTTGCAAACAGGGCTATGTTAAACAATTTCAGGATTTTTACTCCTAAACCACCTTCTTTCTTAACCAGTGGCTGATCTTGACTAAATTTGTAAGAGGAGCCACTATATATTAAATTAATTTAATATTTTAATAATAATTAAATAATATAATATGTAAAAAAAATTAACTTAATTTAATATTAAATATAACATTCAATTTACTTACAAATATTAATTCAATATACTTGTTCACAATGTAGTCAAAATTGAAATTTTACTCATAAGATAGTAAGATTATACGATTTTTATTTCAATTCCGTGTCAGAATATACTTATAATCGCAACATCGTTTTATTTAAGATAATTTTTAATTTTTTCAATAATTTTGAATTATTTAACATTGAGTACTGATCCCACTAATTTAGAAGTTGAACAGTTTTTAATTTTTTAATGGTTTTTAATATTTTTTTAATGTCTAATAATATTGTTCCTACTAATTTAAGAGTTGAAGAATTTTTTTAGAGGTTATTTTAACATGTAAGTTTGAAGATTGTTTTTACTTTTTTAAACCTTAAACAATTTTTAAATTTTTTAAGCCTAATAAAAATAATTAAAAATTAAAATCTTTCCACTTCTGAAAATAAAAATTAAAACGTTCTTTACTCAATGTAACTATTTGCTCATTTGAAGTTGAAGAAATATCATTTTCATTTTTATCAATAATCTTCCTCTTGAAGAAAAATATCATTTGTCTTATTCTTAACCATGAGTATTGTACCTACTAAAAAATAATTATTTAATTTCAAAATATATAAAATTATAATAAATGATAATTTACAATCTAATCTCCAGAGTAACAGACCTCCTAAAAATATAATCTACAATCTAATATTTACTTACAATAGTGACATAAAAGCATAGAAAATAAATGATATTAAATAAAAAAAGTTACAGTAGGTACTGGAATGGAAGAAGTTTCATAGAAATAAAATAGAAGATAAGTAACGTAGAGGAGAAATCATAAAAGAAAAAAGAACCCACTGTATCTTTAATATAAAGAGAAGAAGAAGAAGAATACTAAGAGTCTATATTTAAAGCAAAAAAGTAAATATAAATAGTTGTTATCTATAAATTTTTATAGAAACTCTAAAAAGTATATCTATTAAAAAATCTATTAATTATAAAAATTTATTTTATTAAATTGTGTGGGCTCACATAATAAATTTATATGTATAATAAAATGTTTGGAGGTCGTGGCCCCACATGCTCCTATTAAGCTCGCGCTCCTGTTCTTAACCTAGTCTACATTCCTATCATCCTTGTTCCACTCTTATAATATTTTTGTACTCTTTTCCTTTTAAATTTCATCTTTTACTTTTGCAAGTAGTTTATAAAAAGATGAATAGAAAAGAAGTAAAACCGTTAGTAGTACATACTTTAATAAACATACAGTATCTATTAAAGATAAAAAAATTTCCTTTCTATTTAGCTAAAAATTTTCCTTTCTATTTAGCTAGCTTTTTTTAAACCTGATAAATATGTGCTTTCAAAAGGATTCTTTTCTTAGGTTTCCCTACTATAAAATTAAGATATGTGAATGAACAGGAAATAATCTTACAATCAACCATAGAAAAAAAATGTCCATAACATAACATGAACTCTGTATGCCTATGCCACCAATTTTCTTTTGTGGATATAAATAATTTAAAAATATAAATATTATAAAAAATAATAATTATAAAGTTAAAATAGTAGAGAAATAATTAGTAATACACCTAACAACTTATTATATACATATAATTATAGAAGTAGAGATATAATATATTCACAAAGCCACTAAACAAAAGTATAATAGTGTTCATGAATAAGTTTACATCAAATTTAAAAAAAAATATTAAATCAATCAGTTTTATTAATCCAGATTTTAAACTTTTTTTTGCATAAATAAAATCAATCTAGCCTAAGAAAATCGACTGAGTTTAGTAAGAATGGTCAATGTTATTTAAACATATAAAATTTTACCTTTTTAATATATATTACACAAAATTAAGATGTGAAGAATTACAATTTTTTTTTCTAGAATTATAGACGTTATCCAAATAAATTATTTGTCTAGTATAAAACATGGCTTACATTACTAAACACACTTTTCTTTCTTAATTGTTTTTACTATATAAATATATTTTATAATATCTTCAATGTTCACTTTGCAATAACATTGAAATACATATAATTTGTTTAAATTTTACTTCCACACTAAAGCCATCAAACTTTAAGCTTGAATACAAAACACCAGTATGGATACTAACAGTAATCATTCATTTTTTTATTTTTATTTACTAGAAGAAATTCTTTCTAATTTACCATGTTTTGTTTAGTCAAATTTATGCTAAAATCCCACAACTTCCTAGCCAAATCCATGTCCCTTCCTTGCAAACGTGTTTCTGAAACATTATTATCTGCAAAATACTTGCCACTCATTCCTCTAACTTGTGGGTGCAATGCTACATAGCATGTTGTTGATGCTCCCTGTAATCAAGTAAGACACTAAAATAGTAAGACAAAATCATAAATTCTAGTAAGTTTTACAATAAGAACTTGTGGATTTTGGTGGTGCTTTTAGGGATTATTGTGAAATCTTGCTTCATTTTAGAATGATAGTGAATATAGATTAAAATTATTATAGTTGAATAGTTTTAATTTATTTTATGTTCTTATTCTTTTTTTCTTTTTTTATTAATTTTTTCAATTTATTATAGTGTTTGTCCATTGTGATTTTACTATGTTGGATGAATTTGGTTAAAATCCATAACCCATATTATTTACAAATAAATTGGTTTTCTTTGGTGGAAGTATATATGTCTAGGATGTTTTGTCCATCTTAACTTCCTTCCCTCTTTTTATATGTCTTTATAATAAATGTACTTATTTTATTATAATTAATAATGACAACTTTTTTTATAAATCTTAATAAGTTAAGTTTAATATTATTAAATATTTATATTCATCAAATAATATAATACAAAATAAATTAAGAGGGTTAAAGAGGATGTGAGTCAAATATTTATATCCATCAAATTCTAAACCTTAAAATAATTTTTTTTATACAATTAGTATCAATTTGTTTTAATTCAAATATTTTTAACCATACTAATTAAAAATATTAATAGAAGAAATTTTGGTAGACTAAAGCCAACTTTCTCACCCTTATTTAGAGGTTTTGTTATTTATTTTTTTAAAAATAAATAAAACATAATACTTTTTTTATGCATTTTTAATAGGAAAAAGTAAATGTACCTACTTGTATATACATACTCACATCAAATTTGAATTTTTTATTTTTAAAAATTTTTCATATATGATTTCCGTGAGAGGAATACGGGTGTTGGAGTAGGGTAGATGTACTCTAGTAGTACAGTATCACCCTCCTTTTTTAATATGCATATTAAGTTTTTTTAATATATTTTTATAATTGGGTTTATATATATATATATATATATATATATATATTGTCATGTTTATTGCTAGAAAAAAAACTAACAACAATGTGTTATATAGTTAAAAACCTATTAATAAATCAAAATAATGAAAAATTTAGTATGATACAACTTTGAAATGTCTTTGCAAGTTTATTAGTATGTAAGATGTTAGCCAGTTTTTGATTGGCCATATACACGCCAAGTATTGTAACTGTACATACAAAAACAAATCAATTATGAAAATCATCTATATCTTAAAAATGATATAAAAATACTTTATAAATGATAACAAAATTTTATCTTTTTTTACTTAACTCACCAATAGAAGAAATATATTTAACAACTTATATTATATTAATAAAAAAACTACCATTCATTATTGGACCACACTCTTCTATTTTATTGATATTTTTTTGCAGATTTTTAACTCTTATATTATGCACCTTTATTGATTTTATTTTATATTTTTGCAGATTTTTAATTCTAATGTTATGCATGCAAGTTCCTTCTGAAGATGAATTGTTTCTCTAACAGCTTCGGTCACGGATTCTATCATTTTCTGGAAAGGAGAGTGTTGTACATAACACTTCTGATTCTTATTGTCTGGTCATAACCCCAACTAAGCGGATTATGTTAGGCTCAAGGCTGTCTCCATTGGAGATCTGGTTATAATGAGTGGAAAGATATCTCCAGACTTTTTACACATGTTTCATTTGAAATACATTGCCATAATTATGGCTGCATAACTACGAACTTGTTGAGATATTGTAACTTGTGATTGGATAAGTACAGTTGTAATTACATCAAACCTTCATAAAAAATGAAAAGAAATTGAAATTTCAAACGGAAGTACTTGCTAATTGTGTGGTTGTTTCATCATGTTGAACTCTAGATTTGTTAATTGAAGAGTGGAAGATCAATTGGGTAGATCTTGTTCATGTGCACTTATGTGCTTGAAAGTTTAGGTATTTTCAGATTTTGTTCATCTTAAGAGGGACAAATTTTGAATGTATTTTTATATTAATATGTTTTTTTTTTCATTTGCAATTTATTTACAAGTGTCATAAGCATTTTAACTGGTATCTTTTAATGCTTTGCATTAATATTTACACTTGTGCATGTATTTTAATTGGACAATGAATTTAATTAACTATTTAATTAAATTTAAAATTATGTTGTATTTAATTTTTATTAACAAATAAAAAATTGCTTTTACCATTCAGATTTGAAGTAGTTTCCAGTATGCACAGCTCCAACCATAATGTATGTTTCTGAATAACAGTAAGTTACAGATGTTGCTTTTTTATTTTATATTATTTATTAAAAAAAATTTACTGTATTTTTCAAGAATCATAGTTTCAAAATTAGTGGAAAGATCATATCATAATTTATCTCGATAAACAGCATAATCATGCGATCTAATTCATTTAAGTTAATTTGTTATACAATAAAATGCTACTTTGTTAGTACAATGAAATGCTACTTTGTTACTTTGTTATACATATTAATTCAAATTAATGATGCACCTCATGAGAATATGTTTTCTATGCAAATATCAGTGGTTAATTTTTACAATGACATTAAACAACTTATATAATAATGATTTAATGATTTTTGAGACAAAGTTTATATGTATTTTTATTGAATTATGAGGCTTTAATTATATTTTGAATATAAAATTTAATGATATAATGTATTTATGTGCTTTTTATTGATTTTGAAATTTTAACAAATTTTTATTTTTCCAGTATTCCGTCTCTTCTTCAACTTTGCATGCAATGTGTTAAAAAAAATTAGAATATATTTTAAATTTTAAGACATTTGCGGTGATATTTTAATTGAACAATGTATTTTCTATTTACGTTTTTAGATTACAGTAAGTAATACAAAAAAAATTATTTTCAGTAATACTTGATTAAAGTAACTTTTCTAATTTATCTATTGTGTTTTTGCAGTGACTTTTTATATTTCAGATGAGTGAAAAAAGTCAAATCATACTCTTCTTTCAGGTAAAACTATCCTAAGTTTAATTGATAATCACGGAATCTAGTTTGAAGTTACTTTGTTAATTTAATGAAATAATTTAATTTATATTCTTTTTCTTCTTTTTCTATTTCCTTCATTTGCATAATTTTTTTTCAAGTAATTCTAAGTTTCTATGTTGTTTTGCATATATTTGTTGTTTGATTTATTAGGATGTTATTAAAATAACTTTTATATTTTATTTGTTGTTTTTTTAGAACCACAATGTTAAATTATATGATAAAATAATATAGATAATTACTGGTTAATGTTTGAATGGTTTTTTTTCACTTCGTATTTTTTTTTCTGTTTCATTTATATGGAAATAGACATTCTAAAATGATAAAATGATTTTATATTTTGTTTTATAATGTATATTAAAAAATCAAAAGTTCTTAATTTTTTTTTCTGAATTTAAATTTAATATATTTGTATAAAATTATGTCAAAAATGTAAATAAGAATTTTTATAAAAAAATTGTTTGATTTATTCTTGATTGAAATAATTTTTATAATATATTAACATTTCAAAGCATGATATTTTATCATTAACACGCAGCTGTATAAATAATAATATAAATTAAATTCATAGGATAAGAAATAATGTTTACACATTTCAACACATATCTTTAAATGTTTTGCAGTGATGAGAACATCCATGCATGTATTTTCATTGGAAAAGTCTTTAATGTATTTTTTATCAATATAATGCTTCACATTTCATTAATATGTTAAATTAGTGAGAGTTTGATCATACACTTATCTCTATGGTAAAAGAACATTTTTATTATAATTATGATCTCAAAGTTTACAAACTCCTGATCAATTTTTTAAAATTTTTTTATTTTATTAAAGACATTTTAATATGATAAAAAAAATAATGTAGTTTTTTTTTTCAAAAACATTAATATATTTTTCTTTTCTTTTCTATTTCTTTCTATTCATTAACATTTTTCATTTGTTATGAATTTGTGTAATTTTTAGCCCATTTTATATATTTATGTATGTAAGTTGTCTTGCATTTAAGATCTAAAGTACACATATAAAATTAGCATTTCAAGACAACATTAATAATTTATTGCAGTGACTTCAAAATTTTGGTAATTAATGAAAAGAAAATTTTTTTATTTTATTTTTAATATAAAAAGGTAATCTGCTTTTAAAAGTTTTTAATTCTAGTAATATTTGTGATTCACGTAGTTATATTGTAATTATATCAAATTAGTGTCTTATAAAAAAATTTGTTCACACAACTTTTGATGTTTTGTAAAAATTAGATTACTTGTATGTATTTTGATTGGACTAAAGTTTAATTATTTACTTTTTTTTAGTAAAAATAAATATATCTATATTAAAATATAACAATTTTGGGACCACGAATTTTTTGTTTATACTATTCTTTTATGTGTCTTTTATATTGTCAGTATAGTTGATATTTATTTTTTTATCAATTAAAAATAAATAAATTAAATATACAGAAAAAAAAAAGAAAACATATTAGTGTTACTGTACATTTAGTTTACAAGGTCACTGTAGATATCATATGATAAGCATTATTAGTTTATTATTAATATTTAGTCATAATATTAATTTAAATTTAAAACAGATACATAGGTAATATACATAGTATCACGTAGCTTATAATATTAAGAAGTTAGATTATTAATTTAAATTTAAATTCAAATATATATATATATACGTAGCATAGGTATTTTTTATTGTTCTGTATTTTCATTAGTCAGAGTTTAATGTGCTGTTGTTGCAGTATGCATGTATTTTTATTAGACAAGATTTAATGTGTTGTTATATTAATATATTTTTTATTTTTTATTGCTTTACAGTATGTATGTATTTTTGTTAGCAAGTGTTTAATGTGTGCTGCTGTATAGTATATTTTTTATTATTTTGCAGTATGCATGTATTTTCATTCAACAGTATTTAATGTGCTTTTACATAATACATGTATTCTTGTTGGCAAGTGTTTAAGGTGCTGTTGTATTTAATTTTTGTTGTCAGATTTCATTTATACGAAGCAGATTCATATATGCTTTTCCTTCTTCTTTTATTTGCATTTTTTTTTTCTGAGTTGGTGTAGTTTCTGATACACAAACAACTCTAAGTTTCTATCTTCATTTGCATCTATTTGTTGTTTGATTTATTAGGATGTTTGATTTTATAACTTATTTGTTATGTTTTTTTGAATCACAGTATTAAATTATATGATAAAAAATGTAGATAATTATTGGATCTGATTAATTGAAGTTTTTTAATGTTTAAATAGTTTTTTTTTCACTTTTAATTTTTTGTCTGTTTCATTTATTTCGAGATAGACATTTTAATATGATAAAATGGTTTTATATTTTTTGTTTCATTATGTATATTCAAAATTCACAAGTTTTTTAAATTTTTTTCTTGAATTTAAATCTAATAAATTTGTATAAAATTGTGCCAATAATATTAATTAATATTTATACTATTTAAAATATATAACTAGTTAATATAATTATATGTCACTGTACTCATTTAGCTCACAATGTCAGTGTGCATGTGGTATCTTTGCAGTAACTAAGTTAATATAATAATTTAAAATTTAAATTCATTTACATTTACGTGTAGCCTTTAAAGATTCTTTTTAATGTTTTGAAATTAAAAACATACTTTTTAAGTTCAAAATTAAAAAATAACTGAAACAAAATTTGAAAGGTCAAGTAAATGAGAATATTTTAACATTTTTTTCAAAATGATTTCCATTTTATTATTTTATAGCATCAAATTTTATTTTCAAAACCTATTTATTTCATTAAAATTTAGAAATAAAAAAATAGAATATAACATAACGGTTAAATTTGAAAAAGTTTAAAAAGACTATTAATTTAAAATAAAAAGAATATAAATTTTTTGAAATTTATCACAATATTATTGTAATTAGATAACAGTGAAAAACACTTTACATTATTATTGCATTTTTTCAGGTTAACTTAAATTTATTAAATTAATTATATATTTGTTAGTGAAATTTATGAACGAGTTACATTTTGAATAGTTTTATTATTCATAATAGTACAAGTATATTGATATTGATATGTGATTTATTATTTCTAATTTAAATTTAAATTTAAGACTCATTTGTTCTTGTACTCTTTGAGAACTTTTAAATGAGTCATTTAATGAAGTTTGTTAATTTATAAATTACTTCTCTTGTCACATTTTAGAGACCTACTGAAATAGCTAAACTAGTCTTTTCATCCCCAAATAATGTAAAATAATTTTCTGAAGTTAACTGAATCCTAATAAACTTCGATTTGGAATCTCACAAGAGGTAAATCATTTTCAAAATTGTGACTTAATAATAAATGTTAAAATAAATAGTTTATTTGAATTTTTAAATAACTAAGAGATTTATATATATTTTTAATCTAAATTTAATTCAATAAATTTATTTATGGTTTTATCGTCTTTTAATTTATCATAGTTTATTTAAATAAAATTAGGTTTATTGGGTTAATATTTAATATATAATTTTATATTAATTTAGAGTAAAATGATAATAAAATATAATTTATACTTTTAATTAAACCTAAGCTTTAGAAATAATATTTTGTACATCGAAAATATTAAATTATTTAAGAAAATTTATGGCCACCACTTTAAATGTGGTTCCTGAAAATTACAGCACAGTGAGATTGGAATACGTGTTAATTACTTAATTACAGTACAGTGAGGCACAAGTTGGAGGACATGCACCAACAAAAACACACCTTCTCAGTTTCTTTTCTTAATAAGTGTGCCTCTGTTTCTTAATAATTATGTTTCTGTTTTCTGTACCTTGTGCATTTCTTAATAAGTGTGTTCCATGCAAAAAAATCAGCTACTCTATTCTTAATAAGTGTATTCTTTTTTCCTTAATAAATGTATTACGTGTAATAAATGTTTTTATTTTTTTAATAATTTTAAAAAATAAATATAATTTATTAATTAAAAATATAAATATAAATAAAAAAGTAAAAAATATATAATTACTATAATTTTTTTAAAATACCTAAAAAATTATTTAATTATTTTTAATATTTTTAAAATAAAAATTAATTAATATTATATTAAACTTTACAAATAATAAATAAAAAAATTCTCCTAAAACTAGAAAAAGCATAATGAATAATACTTTGAATAAGTTTTATATATAATATATTGTGAAATTGATAAGCATTTGATTAAATTACTTTTAAATACATTAATCATGTATGTCTAGTTTTGTAGTATGAAGTACAATTCAGTTAATCAACTACTACTTTTTCTTTTTTTTTTCTTATTTAAATAAATATTGTTTAAGAATCTTTTAAAACAATAGAAATATAACAAAATTATTTCATAAAGTTAGTAAAAATATGTTATCGTTTTTTTATATTAGTGTAAGTATATATAAATTAATTGAAATCTAAGTATAAAACAAAAATAAAAATAATTAATATAATATTCAAATTTAAAAATAAAAATATAAAATGTTACTGGAAATACAAAACACGCAACATCTTAATGTTTAATACTTATAAAAAAAAAGTAAAATCAGACCTTAATTATGATGTCCATATCTTAATAATATAAATAAGTAAAGTTTTCGGTGAATTACTCACAATCAATTTATTAATTATTTATCAAGTTAAACAATTAAATCCAAACTTTTAATAACTATCATTTATGTTTTATTATAATCTTACTACACTTGATTTTAATATGAGTTATTTTATAAAAATAAAAAATTGATAGATGTTTTTTACTAATAAATTATCTTTAAAATAATTTTTAGTTAATAAACAGAATTAAACTGTAAACCAGTTAAACAATTCAAACTTAAACATAATATTTTCTTAACAAGACTGAGATAAATAAATAAGTGAAATAAATCATAATGAAAACATAATATAAAACTTTTTTTTAGAATTATAGCCTAAACATCTATGTCTATTAACTGTAAACATATTTTATTTGTAATGTGGACTAATTTATAGGTTAATTTCAACGTTTGATAAATATTTATTTTAGAAGTTTATAAATCATAAATTATTTTAATTAATTTATAATTTATGTCTTATTTAATTTTTTTATTATTTTTATATTTTATTTTATATTTTATTTAACATATTATATATTTTAATTCTATAGACATAATTAATTGTTACATTATTTTAAATATTTATTGAGTTTTTTTAATTTTTATATAAGTCATTAAAAAATATTACAAATTAGTGAGCCACAAGTTGGAGTATGTGCACCAACAAAAACAGTTTCTCTTCCTTAACAAGTGTGCCTATGTTCCTTAATAATCATTGTGTTTCTGTTTGTGTTTTCTTAACAAATGTGTTTCTGTTCTCTTAATAAGTGTGTTACATGATTCAGCTACTCTATTATTAATAAGTGTGTTCTTTTTTTCGTAGTATGTGTAACAAGAATAATTTTTTTTATTATTTAATGAATGTATTTAGTTATTAAAAACATTAATAACATTATGCATAACTATTTATTTTTAAAAATTATTTTTATTAAAATTTTATTTTAAAAATTATAATTAATTTTTATATTATATATTTTATTTTGATAATAGTAAATTATTTTAGTTAACTTTTAATAATTTTTAATAATTATTTAAATTACTTGAAAATATTTAACAAAAGTATTAATTTTTATAATTTATAATAGGTTTTTATTTTTTTAATAATTTTCAAAAATAAATATAATTTATTGATTAAAAATATAAATATTTATATTTATTTTAGAAGTTTATAAATCATAAATTATTTTAATTAATTTATAATTTATAATTTATAAGTTTATAATTTTATAATTTTTATTATTATTATTATTTATTATGTTATAATTTTTAATTGTATTTTTTTCTTCTTCAACGTGTAAAAGTTGTTTCTCTTTTTCTGCATGTATCAACCTTAAAAAAAGTGTGCTTCTTGGAAATTTAACAAACAACTTATGAATGTTAAAGAAGGCGTGCTTCTTGGAAAATTTAACAAACAACTTGTGAACGTTAAAAAAAAAATGTGCTTCTTTTTCATTTCTATATTACTGTAAGTATATATAAATTAATAAAAAAAACTAAGTATAGAATGAAGATAAAAAAAAAAGCTAAGTATAGGATGAAGATAAAACTAAGTATAAATTAATTTTCATATTATATATTTTATTTTGATAATAGTATTTCTGTATTAAAATAATGTTTATAGAAAAAATTATATAAAAGGTGCATCTAGATTGAATTTCATAAAAGTTTAAAGCGAGAAAACTATACTGAAAATATTTCAAAAGAAAAATCTTGAAAAAAAAAATCTAGAGTTGTAAAACAATAAACAAAAATATAAATAATTTTTTAATAATTATATTTTATATTAAATCTTTTATAGTAGGTTTTCTATATAAATTAAATTTTAAGTAATAAAAATATAAAAAAATATCTTTCATTGTAATTTAAAATGATTATAATTTTTAATATAAATACAAATATGTCATTAAAAATATAATTAAATAATTAAAACAATAATTGTAACGTCCCAAAAATATTAAATTTTTTTATCATAGAAAAGTATAAAAGAGATCAGATAAATATTTATAAATCTGCGTGAAAAAAAAAATAAAAATAAAATAAATTTGCGTACAATCATCCAACTGTCTACTAAAATAGATTAAGTTTATCAAAATACAGATCCCACAAATTATATTAATTAAGGCCTACACTACACAAAAGTGGCCCTAACTACGTGGCAGCAGCTCACTTAGGTTCTCCACCTAACCTCTCATCTGCTCTCGTGATAACCCATACAAGCAAGGGTGAGCTACATCTTGATAGGAGATATATTTTCAACATTTAATCAATTACAATATAAATAATTGTTTGTAGCAATCATCAACCTGCCTTAGGCTGGACATACCCAATCACAATCACATATAAGACAGACCACTCCCAGGAGACTGTATGGGATTCAGACCAGTGGGACTACCACTTGATGAGGAAAAAGGCCCCAGGCCTACAATGATCTCATGAAATAATCCTCTCATCAGGTGACAACATACACAGGCATTGCACTCCGGCCGAAGCCTACTATCAACCCTGTGTATGCCTCCATCAACTTCTCACCACAGATGGCTTTGTCTATGTGACTCAGACCATCTTAGAAGTTTGGATGCCCCATTTACGCCTATCCTTAATCTCATACACACTAATCTACACACAACATGTATGAAATAATAATTTCTCATATTCTCATATTTCACCATTTTCATTTTCCATTTGTGGGTCTTACCGCCTTTACTCATTCATCATTAGGCCTTACTGCCCAACATCATTCACATAATCTCATATCATCTTAACATCATTCCAATACATCCAAACAATCCAAAATACATATATTACCATGACACAACAATTCAAGTCAGCATAATCTCATAAACTGATACATTCAATACAACACAACATCATAATTAATCAATTAGTTCTCATACAGCATATACACATCCTTCAACCAAAACCAGTTCAAATTCAGAAACAGTTCTCCACTCATAATCTCTCAATCAAATCTATAAAATACAAACAGGATCAAGTGAAGTTCCCCTTACCTGGAGTTGAGATAATCTAACCTTCCTCACCCGGACAACAGAATACAGAGTTGCTCTTTTAATACTTACAATGCACCTAATTGCAAATTAAATCCAGAAAAGTACTCTTAGACTAGAGGAAAGCACGAACGTCGAATTAGAAGTTCTAATTTCACCTCTAGCTATAAAAGCCCCAAATGACCTACAAAAATCCTAAAACGAAAAAGGTACCTAATCAGAGATTTCAATCGGTCCAAACTCTTCTACTCGCCGCCGAGGGTAAGGCAATGGTGGTCTCAGTTCTTCAAAAGGGTGGCTGGAGGTGGAGAAATCCTAGAGAGAAGGGAGAGGAAATGAGAGCTCTAAAAAATGGAGGAACGTACTGAGAGTGATGAAGAGAGAGAGAAAGTGCTCACGTTAGAAAAATAATTTTACGAATATTTCGTCAATAATTTAAATTAAATTCTTATACGAGAGATAAATAAAAGAAGTACAATGCAACTTTCTTAATATATATTTACTGAAATTTGTTTTATTTTTTAAAAATGTTTCAAAAAAGTTAAATTATAATTATTAACAATTATTTAAAATAATTTATTATTAAAATAAAATAATTTACTTTAAAAGATATTTTTCTGAACCATTCTGAACAACTTAAATGTGTAGTATCTGTCTCACACTTCTCTAAGTAATGTCATAATTGTTTATAATTTTAAAAGTCACTGCTTTATACAACTTTGAAGAAATACTTTATACAACTCTGAACAAATACTTAAATGTATGGACACTTTTCACACTTTTCAACCTAATAATTATTTTTTTCTTTTTTTTTATCAAATTAGAGATACATGTTTATTGAACATTAGAAAAATAATTTTACCAAGATTTCGTCAATAATTTAAGTTAAATTCTTATATGAAAGATAAGTAAAAAAAAGTACAATATAACTTTTTTAATATATTTTTGCTGAAATTTGTTTTATTCTTTGAAAATATTCTATAATTATTAACAATTATTTAAAATAAAATAATTTATTTTGAAAGATATTTTTAAACAATTTTAAACAACTTAAATGTATGGTCTTTGTCTCACATTTTTCAGAATAATGTCATAAAAATTATTTATAATTTTAAAAGTCACTTTTCTATACAACTCTGAACAGATACTTAAATGCATGGATTACATCTCATTTTCAATCTAATAATTATTTTTTTTTCTTTTTTTTATCAAATTAGAGATACCATGTTTATTCATATTTTGTCTAATTAAGATAGTAAAGTGTGTTTTACCAAATTAAAATAGTGTTTTTCTTTTATAATTTTACTTGACGAAACTCTTATCATTCCTTTATTATTCATTAATGCATTAATGTGTTAATTAATTTGTTGATAGCTACATGATTGTTCAGTATAGAAATAAACACACCGTTCTAAAAAAAATAATAAATAAATAAAGTAGTGATTCTTCTACATAAAAATAAGCACATCGACAAAAAGTGATAATTTAAATATTAAATAAATAAAATAAAATTATTAATAATAATATAAATGTATTGTATATTTTATTCATTATCTCTCTTTTATAAGAAATCATTTTTAAAATAATTTGTATATAAAATATTATCTACTCAACAATAATTAAAGAAACTCAGTTTAATAAAAAATTAATAATTTCTTTCTTTCCAAATTTAATAAGAATATTTTTATTTTTTATTATTTATGAAATTTAAAATTATATTAATTGTTTTTTTATAAATTTATTATCAATTTTGAATAAAATAAGTGTTTTTTTCAACTTTTGATTACATATAGATATCCCAAATTCCAATTTTGAAGTGACTTATATTAATTTTAACTTATTAGTGTTAGAGTTTGTAGTTTATCCTATAATTAAATATCCACAAATTATGAATAAAAGATAATAATGTTAAATAAAAATTATTTTTAAAATTGATATAAAATATTAGTGACTCTCTCTAATATATATATACATTCATGTAAAATATTGGTTTGAGTTGTAAGGAAGTTTAATGGTCACAAGTTTTATTTGCAAAAGCATGTATCACAAATTTGAAATCTATTTGTTTATATAACTATGCTTTTTCAGATAAACCTAAAAGTGATCTTTTATAAATAATAGTAATTTAAATAACACAATTACTTTAGTAACTTACATGGTGGATAGATTTTTAAATAAAAAACAAAAATTGATAAAATATAATAGTGTTTAAATAAAAAAATACTAACTAAAAAGATTAATTTTAATTTAATGGAAATGTCACAGTAGTCTGTGTTAAATACATGTTATCATACCATTCAATCCATATAGTAAATTTAATGTTAATTTAGAAAAAAAATATATTTTATAAATCATAAATTATTTTAATTAATTTATAATTTATAATTTGTATCTTATTTAATTTTCTTTCATTATTTTTTATATTTAATTTTTTATTTTATTTTACATATTACTATATATTTTAATTTTATAGACATAATTAATTGTTACATTATTTTTAATATTTATTGAGTTTTTTAAATTTTTATATAAGTCATTAAAAATATTACAAATTAAAATAACAACAAAAGTTATATAAAAACTACATACAATAAAAATTATAACAACATTTTTAATTAACAGTAATTTAAATTAAAAATAAACTAAATTCCTGAAAATAAATGAAAGTTAAATTTAATTATTATTCATTTAATTAATTTATCTCAATAAAAAAATATATAAATAAAAAGTGTAAACATTAGGTCAACATGTCATCTTAAAAAGTAATGAAACTAATAGAATATTAAGAATGGTTGCAATGTTTTAAAGTGTTGATTCCTAAATGTTCTGAAAGTTTTGATTCTCCATTATTTATTCATTTATTTATGACTTCACAGTAACATTTGGAAATGAGAGATGATGTTTAAAAATATAATTAAATATTGAATTATTATTATTTTATAATTTTTTATTATTAATTTTATAATTTTATAATTTTTATTATTATTATTATTATTTATGATGTTATAATTTTTAACTGTATTTTTTTTTTTAACATGCAAAAGTTGGTTTTCTCTTTTTCGGCATGTATCAACAATAAAAAAAGTGTTGCATCTTGTAAATTTATCAAACAAACAAAGTATGAACGTTGCAGAACGTACAACAACAGTACAAAATACTGAAATATTTTTCTTATACATTCCTGCACTTATATAAAAAATATAAGAAGAATTAAGAGCTTTTTTTTAATTCATAAATGCACTTGACGGATAAATATACTTTTAATTGACGTTAAACTTTAGAAATAATATTTTGTACATCAAAAATAATAAATTATTTAAGAAAATTTATGGCCACCATTTGAAGTGTGATTCCAGAAAATCACAGCACAGTGAGGTAAAAATTGGACATTGGAATACGTTAGTCACAGTACAGTGAGACACAAGTTGGAGGGCGTGCAACAATAAAACAATTTCTCTGATCTTAATAAATGTGCTTCTTTTTCTTAATAATTGTGTTTCTGTTCCCTTACTAAGTGTGTTCATGCGTTTCTTAACAAGTGTGTTACATGCAGCAGCAAAAATACAAAAATACAGCTATTCTGTTGTTAATAAGTGTGTTCTTTGTTTCCTAATAAATGTGTGTGTTACGTGTAACAAGAATACATTTTCTCTATTATTTAATGTATTTAATTATTAGAAACATTACATCTCTTCTATTTTAATGAATGTAATTAATTATTAAAAACATTAATAGCATTATGTAAAAAAAATTATTTTTTAAAATGTATTTTTATTAAAATTTTATTTTAAAAATTATAATTAATTTTTATATTATATATTTTATTTTGATAATAGTAAATTATTTTAGTTAACTTTAATAATTATTTAAATTACTTGAAAATATTTAACAAAAGTATTAATGTTTATAATTTATAATAGTTTTTTTAAATTTTTTAATAATTTTTAAAAATTTTAATTTATTGATTAAAAATATAAATATAAATAAAAAATAAAAAGTATATAATTTCTATAAATAAATTTTTTTAAAATACCTAAAAAATTATTTAATTATTTTAATATTTTTAAAAATAAAAATTAATTAATATCATATTAAACTTCACAAAATAAAAAAAATCTCCTCAAACTAGAAAAAAAGCAGAGTGAGTAATATTTTGAATAAGCTTTATATATAATATATTGTGAAATTGATAAGCATATGATTACATTATTTTCAAATACACTAATTATCTATGTCTAGTTTTGTAGTATTTAGTACAATTCAGTCAATGAACCAATACTTTTTTTTTTCTTTTTTTTAAAAATAGAAATATAACAAAATTTCACAAATTTAGTAAAAATATGTTATTGTTTTCATTTTTATATTACTGTAAGTATATATAAATTAATTGAAAACTAGGTATAAAACAAAGATAAAAATATAAAAAATAACTAATACCATCTTCAAATTTAAAAATAAAAATAAGAATATAAAATGCCATAGGAAATACAAAAGGCAACATATGAATTGTTATCGTGTTTACAGGAAATTTAAATTTATTAATATTAATATTAAGTAGTAATATAATTTAAATTTAAATAGATATATAAGTAATACACCTAGTATCACGTAGCATATAATATTAAATTTTGTATATATACGTAGCATTTTTAGGAATTTTTTATTGTTTTACAGTAAATATGTATTTTTATTAGGCAGTGTTTAATTTACTGTTATATCAGTATGCAAAATAAAACCATTAAAATGTTGATTGAAATAACTTTTATAATTTATTTGTTGTATTTTTTCAAATCACAGTGTTAAATTATATGATAAAATAGCATAGATAATATATATTATTGGATCTGGTTGATTGAAGTTTTATAATGTTTGAATAGTTTTTTTTTTCACTTCGTAATTTGTTATCTGTTTCATTTATTTGGAGATATTTTTATATTTTTTCTTCTAATGTTTATATTTTTTGTTTTATTATGTATATTCAAAATTCACAGGTTCTTAAATTATTATTTTTAATCTAAATCTAATATATTTGTACAAAATTGTGCCAAAAATGTTAATAAATATTTATACTATTTAAAATATTTAACTAGTTAATATATTTGCATTTAGCATACAATGTCACCATGTGATATATATTAATATATTTGCATTTAGCATACAATGTCACTGTGCATGTGATATATAAATATAATATAATAATTTAAATTTTAAATTCATATATAAACATGTAGCATTTAAAATGTTCTTTTAATGTTTTGCAATATGCATGTATTCTTATTGGATTAAGTGTTTAACTTTTTAATTGACTATTTTATTTAGCTTTTGTTGTCAGCAAAGAAAAAAAACTATTTTCACCTTTTAAATTTTATTTATATATTTATATGTTGTTTGCAACAGATTCATGTGCTTATCTTTTTGTTTCATTTTTTTCATTTACCTTCTTACTCTACATCTTCTATTTTTTTGTTTCGCACAGGTCTAACTTTCTGGTACACACAGGTATAGAAAAATCTATTTGTTGTTTAATTTATTAGGATGTTTGATTAAAATAATTTTTATGACTTAAACAGGTATAGAAAAATCTATTTGTTGTTTGATTTATTAGGATGCTTAATTAAAATAATTTTTATAACTTCATTGTTGTGTTTTTCAGAAATCACAGTGTCAAATTATACATTTGTATATGATTAAATAGCATAGATAATCACTGAATGTTGTTGATAGAAGTTTTCTAATTTTTTAATAGTTTTTTTTTATTTTGTAATTTTTCTTTTTCTATTTCATTTAGTTCATTGAAATTTTCTAATTTTTAAATAGTTATTTTTCCTTCATTTCTTTTCTGTTTTATTAATAATTTTTTTCATTAATAGTCTGGTAAAAGTTTTTTTTTCATCCATACATAATTTCATTTTAAAAAAATCACAGATTTTCATGTTTTTAATTAATTAAACTGTTTTAGCTATAATTTTATTTATAATAACTGGATCATAGTTTCCAAACTTTCGGAAAAAAAATTCCTTTTTCTCTTTGTCTATCTCTTTTGAGAAAGAGACTTTTTTATAAAATGACCAATATAGGTAATATAGAAAGAAGAGGTTCCTAATTAGATTTTATTTACTAATTATTCATTAATAATTAATAAATTGAAAGTGATTGATGAAATTGATTGCAAAACTAAATTTATGAAATTACAGTAAAAAGTAATTGATGTCAGTAGTTTTTACTTATAATTTTTCAACAAGTTATCCATTTCAGAGAGGATTGTGTCAAAATAATGAGGCAGAAAAAGGATCATCATAATGTGTGATGAAACAGTTATATATGGTATTATTTTTCTTATCACTTATAATTTATTTAGGATGTTTTAATGTTTATTTGGAAATTGTTGATTATTTGTTTGATAATGTTCTAATATTAGAAAATAACAATTAGATATTAATTATGAGTTTAAAATTATTTGATTTTTAGTATCTAAATTTATAAATAAATTATTTTTTATATTCTATATTTTTTATAGTTACTTTCAAACTAAAATTTAAAAACATACTTTTAAGTTGAAAATTAAAAAATAAACTTAAACAAAATTTGAAAGGTCAAATAAATGAGAATATTTTTAAAAAAAATTTCAAAAATAAGAATTTCTCCAAAATTACTATAACATTTTCTTTCAAATTTTTAAAATAAATTAATAGCTTACAAATTTATTTATACTTAAAAATGTCTCAATTTTTAATATTTGTAATTCAAATTAGTAAATATTACATTATTTAAAATATAATAAAATATGATACACTATTATTTAATATAATAAACTCCCTTTTTTTTTATTCTGTATTTAAAAAAAACTCGACACCTGATACATTGTTTAAATATACTATGATAAAAATTACTGAAATAGTTATAATTTGTTAAATAAATATTAAAATACTAAAGACAATAAAAGATAACATCATCTAATAGATTCATGTAAAATTAATAGTTCTTTTAATCAAGATCCCATATTCAAATATTATAAATAGAAAAAATATATTTAATTAAAAATTGTTGTTAAAAAGTTAGTCATTAATAAAAATTTATCAAGACTGCCAAAAAAACTTTTTTAATCATAATATCAAAATGATTTCCATGTTATTATTTCATGAGCATCAAATTTTATTTTTACAACCTATTTATTCCATTAAAATTTAGAAATAAAAAATAGAATATAACATAATAGTTAAATTTTTATTTATTGCTTATTCAAACAATTTGAATAAATTATTATATTTTTTGTTTGTTTTCTAAATAAATTTTTCAAATCCGAAATCTACTAAAATAAATAAATTAATAACTTCTAAACGTAAAGTTATTATTAACTAAAATATATATTTAACAGATAAATAATACTTGGATAAAATAACAAACTTAATCATTAGTTTAACAAAATTCAATTAAAATAGTAAAACAACTCATGTCAATATTTATTGGTTCATAAAAGAAAGATTTATTTCAGTGGCAAAGTCATACACATTGGAGTCGCAGTATTTGAAAGATTAAAGTTTTTACATGAAAAAATCAATATCTAAAAAATAAATACTTAAATCACCATAATAGAAAGAGAATCAAATATTATAATTTTAATGAATATTTCACAAAGATTTAGAGTAGTTAGAGACTGATGTATTGAAAAGGTTTCTTACCACACACTAAAGTATGATGATAATAACCTTAATGATGATGGTTGAGATGCTTTCTATGAATATAATTTGACTAAGAATTGAATATATGACATCATCAATTTTGTAAAATAAAGGTACTAAATGATTTTTTTAAGTGTTTTTTTTGAATGAGAGTTTCAAAAGTCACTTACTTTTAAAAACATTTTTATACAAAAAAAAAGTTAATTTGCTTTCTAATTTTAGCTATTCAAATTATAATATAAAAAAGTTAAAAATAAAATTTACTTTTTTTTCATCTTTATTTCTTTTGACCTATTTTCTTTTATTTCTTAATCTCTTTTTTTATGCTGTTGCAAAATAAATACATGACATTTATGTTTGGTTTGAGTTGGGGGTGAGAGTAAAAAGAAGAGAAAGGGATAAAAAAATGGTTGAAAAATTTGTAATAAATTTGATTAACGTGATACAATGAATTTGGTTGTATATTAGTATATTAGAAAATAATTAATAAAATAAAATTTTAAAAATAAATTAATGTAAAAAATATTTTTTAAGGTGTAAATTAAAGTTTAAATGAATTTAAATTAAAATAAAAAATTATTATAAAATTTTAATAAACAAAAAATTACATTTTAGAATAAAATATATTAAAATAAATTAACAGAATTTAAATTAAGTTCATTTTATTTTTTACTTTAGTATTTCTATTTTAATTATTTATTTATTTTAATATAAAAAATATGTTAACAAAATATTAAATTAATTTTAATTTATTTTATTAATTATATATTACATATTAATTTATAAATATATAAAAATTTAATTTATTACATTTAATTTATTCTTAATAAATTAATCATTAAATATTAAAATAATTTATTTTACAAAATATTAAAATGTAACCAGTAACAATAGCAGTGAGATCAGTGCTATCTATTCCTTGAGTAACTTCCTCTGCAGTGGAAGATGATGAAAACCCAGAAGAGCCTCCACTTTATATTTCATTTAACTTAGACTATATTCTAATTATTTTCATTCCCTAAACCCTAAATCAAGAAAATTAACATTGTTAATATATAATTTAATAAACATATTATACCTATTAAAAGTAGAAATTAAAAATTTTTCTTTCTATTTTAATTAGCCTCTTTTCAAAGTTTATAAATATGTATTTTCAAAAAGATATTTTTCTTAGGTTCCTCTATTATAAGACTAAGATATGTGAATGGACAAGACATAATTTTACAATTAAGCATAAAATAAATATGTCCATAACATATTCATGTACGCCTATGCCACATTATGAAAATTTACTTCCAATATAAATAATTAAAAAATATAAATATTATAAAAAATAATTATTATAAAGTTAAAATAAGAGAGAAATAATTAATAATACACCTAAAAACTTATTATATATATGTATATATATATATATATAATTGCAGAAGTAGAGATATACTATATTCACAAAGCCACTAAACAAAAGTATAATAGTGTTCATGAGTAAATTTACATCAAATTTTAAAAAAAATATTAAATCAATCATGTTTATTAATCCAGATTTTAAACATTTTTTAAATAAATAAATTCAATCTAGCTTAAAAAAATTGGTTGGGCTGAGTAAGAATGGTCAATGTTATTTAAACATATAAAATTTTACCTTTTTAATATATATTACACAAAATTAAAATGTGAAGAATTGAATTTTTTCTAAAATTATGAAAGTTATCCAAATAAATTATTTCTCTAGTATAAAACATGGCTAACATGACTAAACACAAACTTTTCTTTTTTAATTGTTTTACTATATAAATATATTTTACAATATCTTCAATGTTAACTTTGCAATAACATTGAAATACATATAATTTGTTTAAATTTTACTCCCACACTAAAGCCATCAAACTTTAAGCTTGAATATAAAACATTACTATGAATACTTGATAAACAGATTTTTGATCGTACAAAATTCTGATAAAAGAAAACAAGTTAATTAATGTAATATAGCTAACCCATGTCAAATCTCACAAGGACACAATTGTAGAAGTGTAACCATTGTTAATCATCATTCTCCAAAGAAAAATTAAAATAAACAATAATAATAAAGGGGTTTTGTCGAATTGATAAAATTAATAATGCAGAGTAATAATTGTAATTAAATAATTAATGAAATCTAAAATTAAAAACACATAGTAAAGAAAATTAGAAATAAAATAATTAAGGGAAACTAAAATTAAAAACAAATATGGAAATTAAATTATTTAAATACGAAAAAGTAATGCATGCAGAATTAAATTGCGATGCTAAGAATTTAATAATGAGAATGTTTATAAATGCTTATATGATTAAAATAAATAAATTAAAAGACAAATTTAAAGACAAAGTAATAATTGGAATGAAATTATTATGCTAATTCAAATTTAAATAAAAATAAATAAACAATTAACAGTTAAATCATAGATTTTAAGACAGAGCGATAATTAGAATGAAATATTGATGCTAATTCAAATTATAATAAAAATAAATAAATAATTAACAATTAAATGAAAAATTTATTCAATTAACTATTAAAAAATTTAAAATGAATAAGTAAAATACTGAATTTAAAATGTAGATTGAAATTATAAAATAATGAATTTAAATTAAAAGTAAAATGCTAATAAAATTACTGGAGTATGAAAAATAAATGAATATGTGTGAGGGTGTGAAGAATATATATATATATATATATATTATATATATATTATATATATATATATGTGTGTGTGTGAGGGTGTGAATGTGAGAAAGTAGAGCGTACAAAATTTAAATTATTGACCAGAATTAAATAAAATAAAGTCTAAAATATGAAATAATGAAATTAAATAAATTAACATAAAAGAAAACAAAACCAGCAGAAGCTCCTAAAACTTTCCGCAACTTCACCCTCAAGCTAAGAAAACTATCATGAGAAAAAGAGAGAAGAAGAAAAGAGACTATTGCTCTGGTGAAGTGTGTTCCTAAAACTTTCCGCAATTTCACTATCAAACTAACAAAACTATCATGAGAAAAAGAGAGAGAAAGAAAAGAAACTATTGTTCTGGTGAAGTGTGTTTTGTCTTGCATCTAAATATCCTATTTATAGGAAATTATCCCAGGTCTTATTACAAATAAAAATCTGAAATTAATTACAGTCAAATATTTCTTCCCCGAATTTGATGATTTTGCTGATTAGGAGATCCTTTGCCAAGAATAGAAATAATTGCTCTTTTAAGATAAATTTAATGCTTCGATTTGATTGGGGAGTTGATTATACACGAATTTCTAATCTTCAAATGAAGCTGACCCACACATTGAATTAGACCACATTGAATGCACCTAAGTTGCACCTACTGTTGGTTTCAAGATAAATGGGCCGCCAAGAATTTAATTTGGAAGATTTAAAAAGTTTTCTCCACCAAAGCACCTTGGGCTCATCTCAAAATAACTTCAAGTTCTTTTTCTCCTACAAGAAAAGTCTCAACAAGAAAAAAAAAATATGCAATACGAATGTATGATTATATGTTTTGATGTTAAAAATATGTAAAATGCAATAAATTTACTAAACTTAAATTATGTCATTGTTTCATAAAAACGTACAAAATGCATGATTTAAGAATAGAACAAATGGCTTAGAAGCTATTCTTAAATAAAATAAATAAATGACATACATCAATACTAATAACAGTACTTAATCATTCATATTTTAATTTACTAGAAGAGTTTCCTTCTAATTAACCATGTTTTGCTTAGTCAAATTTATGCTAAAATCCCACAGCTTCTTAGCCAAATCCATGTCCCTTCCTTGCAAACCTGTTTCTGAAACATTATTATCTGTAAAATACTTGTCACTCATTCCTCTAACTTGTGGGTGCAATGTTACATAGCATATTGTTGATGCTCCTATAAGCAAGTAAGACACTGAAATAGTAAGACAAAAATATGTTTACTAGTAAGACACTAAAATTATATTATTTTTCTTTAAATACAAAAATATTAGAAATTGAAATGTAAGTAAAATACACTAACTAGAAATTAACTAAAAATACGAAAGTTGAGTTCTTTATAAATTAAAAAAGCTCACGAACATTTATTATTCTTAAGGTTTTAGGGTAGAGGTAATATCAGATCTATGAAACAAACACGATTAAGAATCCAAGTATCAATAAAGTTTCATATTAAATAGAAGAAAAAAACTCTAACATTACTATACATCCATACTACACATGAATTTCAAATTATATTTTTTAAAATATATTTTTTATAAGAAGAAGCATGGTGTTGGACTTATGTACACGTACAGTGATACATGTATCACCATCCTAAATAGAAATGAGAAAATTTAACTCTTCATAAGAAGAAACAAAGATATACAAACAAAAAATCTTAAAATTCATTGTGTTGAATATCCTAAAGTCTCTTCTAGAAAAATTATAAAAGAATAGAAAATTATTTTAATATGAAAAGATTGAAGTTAAAATGGTTAGTTATTTTAAATAATAATAATAATAATATTCTAAGTTTATCGATATTCAGGGATTATATTCCATGAATTAACTTAGTTGCTGCACATTTTTTAACACAAACCGCTCTAACTTTTTTATTATAAATGGACCTATCATATTCTTTATACCTGCATAAACCATACAAAGATGACTATAAAACTCAATATTTATCATTACATTGCAATGAAAAAGTATACATATAATTATCTATGAATATGAAAAAGAAAAGATGTGATATAATTATAAAGACTCTATATGTAAACATGTGAATTGTGTTTGCAAAGATGCTCCAAGCAATAATTATATTTACTAAGTTATTCTTTTTCTTCATTGTTTGTCTTTAAATTTATTTTTTTGTGCTTCTTGTGTTTTACCTTTTACCTTTCATCTTTCTAATAATCCAAAGTGTAATATGAGATAATTTAAATTCTAACAACTCCCATTATATCTTTAAAATGTATGAACAACGATGAAAAGTACAAACACTTGACATTATTGTTGTTTGTCGCTAAAAGTAAATGAATTAAAGAAACATAATTGGTTGCTCAATCTTATATAAGGTATCCCTAGTTGATCCCTATGCAGAATAAATTAGGTCCACAACCCACTATTCATAATTATCTTTGAAAATATATCCAGTAGAGATGATTGTAAAAACTTTTGAAGTTATCTGTAACAACTAAACAACGGTAAAGTCCAAATATTTTAAGAAAATATTTAATAAGAATCTTTGGATCTAAATATAAAGACTGAACAAGTGAATTTTGTGAATTATTAGTGCCTGTAATCAAATTAAGTTTTATGATAAGAACTTGTGGATTTTGGTGGTGGTTTCAGGGATTATTGTGAAATCTTGCTTCATTTTAGAATGATAGTGAATATAGATTAAAATTATTATAGTTGAATAGCTTTAATTTATTTTATGTTCTTATTCTCTTTTTCTTTTTTTATTAATTTTTTTCAATTTATTATAGTGTTTGCCCATTGTGATTTTACTATGTTGGATGAATTTGGTTAAAATCCATAACCCATATTATTTACAAATAAATTGGTTTTCTTTGGTGGAAGTATATATGTCTAGGAAGTTTTGTCCTATCTTATTTTCCTTTCCTCTTTTTTATATGTCTTTATAATAAATGTACTTATTCTATTATAATTAATAATGAGAACTTTTTTTTTATAAATCTTAATAAGTTAAGTTTAATATTATTAAATATTTATATTCATCAAATAATATAACACAAAATAAATTAAGAGGGTTAAACAGGATGTGAATTCTAAACCTTAAAATAATTTTTTTTATACAATTAGTATCAATTTGTTTTAATTCAAATGTTTTTAACCATTCTAATTAAAAATATTCATAAAAGAAATTTTGGTAGACTAAAGTGAACTTTCTCACCCTTATTTGGAGGTTTTGTTATTTATTTGTTTTAAAAATAAATAAAACATAATACTCTTTCTTAGGCATTTTTAATAGAAAAAAGTAAATGTAACTGTAGATACATACTCACATTAAACTTGAATTTTTTTATTTTTAAATTTTTTTTATATATGATTTCTGTGAGAGGAATATGGGTGTTGGAGTAGGATAGATGTACTCTACTGGTACGGTATCAATAAAGGGATGTTTATAAGGAAAGAAAGAATTCCTTCTAAGAGAAGAAAGTTTCATAAATAATTGACTGAGTAAAGTTCCATATTGGGTAGAAGGGGAAAATTTAAGATGTTTATAAGGAAACAAAGAACTCCTTCTAAGAGAAGAATGTTTTATAAATATTGGATTTAGTATAGTTGGATTTAGTACATTAATGGGTTATTTTTTTCATAAACATAGGCTTTTAAATGAGTTTTGTTTTTAACTCCTTTAGGACCAAAACTATGCACCAAAAAAAGAAATAATAATAGCAAGAGCATGGAAATTAGATAGCAAAATTAAAAATAGAAAGGTGGTCTATTTATACGAAAAATTTTAGAAAGATGAAAATAATATATTTAAAATTGATATAAAATTATTATTATCACTAATATAATTAAAATAACTACATAATTTAATATAATTATTATTATAAAAAAATTATTTTTATTCTTTTATATTTGTTTAAAAGATTAGAATTATTTTATTTTTTTCAAATTCTTAAACTCATTAATACTTAAAATTAAACTAAAATTGTTAATTATTTCTTTTTAATATAAATAACTTATTTAATTTTTATTATAGAAAATAATTTTATTTTTTATTCTTCATCAATATATCTATTTAAAGAAAATGAAAGTTAAAAACTAAAAAATAAACTATAAGAATATGATTAAATACTTACATGTAGGTTATAAATAAGAGTTAAAATTTTATTATGTACTTAAAGATTTTTCATACTAAAATATTTTAAAATATAAAATACTTAAATTAATTAGATTGTAAGAATTTCAAAATACAACAAAAAAATTTGAAATAGAAATGTAAAAAGTATTGTTTCTATAATAAAATCTTCCTATTGCATAAATAGAATAAGATGAATTAAAAAACACTTTTAGACAATATCTCTCTCACTAAAATAGAATGGAATGAATTGAGAAAATAAAAACTTTCTTATTAATTCAAGATACAAAGAAATCAAGTTTTTGAGATAAAATGAAACCTTTTACAATAAGAATTAAAAAATATTATTTTGTATCACTAATTAAAATAATTAATTTTTAAATAATAAATATTTAATACGTAAAAATTTAATTTAAACTTTAAAAAAATTAGTTAAATTTTACAACGAAAAAATAGTAATTAAATTATAATTAATTGATTTATATTAACTAATATTATTATATACTAGTATAAATAAAAATATAAAATAATAAAATTATTTAATATTTTTATTGTTAAAATAAAATTAAATATAAATTACTTAATAATAATAATATATATGTAACACTGATATTCTTATTTTACATTTTCTCTAGCACATTTGTCAAAGTTGTGAGGAGAAATATTTTATGGAATCGTTTTCTAACACCTAACACCACAATACGATCTCTCCACCTATAGCCTATTACACAGGAGCATGTCGTTTCACCCCTGCATCTAATTCATAGAGCTGATCAATTAGCTCTTCATCATTTTTATGCACAAGATGGGGTTACAATACCATTCTACAAAGGAAAAAAGAACATTAGAGAATTTATTTCATATCATGTTCATACTCTTCTGTGCACACCATAAAAGATATCATCATCCTCATTATTAGCATCATGAAATATAGTTGAGTTTCTAGGTTTTCAAATTTTCCAAATAATTGTCATACAAACGATTTTCTAGATCTTGTTTTCTTTAAAATTCAAATGCGGTAAATTAAACTACCTAAAAACGTAAGGTTGTTTGACAAGGTAGTGCATGCAGTACATAAACCTACCCATTTGTAGCACCTGAACCACACTCTGAATGCTTCTTGACATGTGAACAGAACATGATCTACATATTCCTCCTAACATCGCACATGACACACATGTTGCTACTCATTGAACCCTTCGTTTCGTTGTAAATTATCTTTGGTATTTATTCTATTTAGTAGATCTCTCCATATAAACATTTGTATTGTAGGTATGTTTTTAATTTCCAAATTTTTTCAAAATATCATTTTCCATACCAACAAACCTATTTAATAATAATTTGTATGTTGATTTGTTGGAAATCCAAATATGAGTGTAAGTTTTACATTGAGAAAAATGAGTGTGTTGAGTCGTATATAAAAAAAAGACTTATAAATCTATTAACTTAAGGTTTTAGGTTGAAGGTAGTGTCAATGATCTTATGTGGATTAACTTGTGACTTATTTGTTGTTGTCTCTCCTGACATATCCTATTTTGAAAGACTGAACATGATTTAATCTGTATACGAATGAGATTCAATGACATTCCAAACCCTCTTATCAAATTTCTTTCCCCATCCTCCAACATATATTTTTGTTCTGCTCAACTCTACCAAGTTTATCTCTACATATTTTCTTAATGTGTCTCCACTAATTTGATTTATTATTTTGTGTATCGTTTCATGCTATTCTATTACATATTTTTGAATTTATTAACTCCTTTCATAAGTTGTGTTGACCTATCTTTTAATCTCCAAACTCATTTTGCAAGTAGGACTATGTTAAACAATTTCAGGTTTTTACTCTTAAACCACCTTATTTCTTTTATTTGCATATTATATCTCATTTAACTTAGACTATATTCTAATCATCTTTGTTCCCTAAACCCTAAATCAAGAAAAGTAACGTCATTAATATATATTTTAATAAACACATCGTACCTATTAAAAATAGAAATTTTCCTTTCTATTTAGCTAAAAATTTACAAACAAAAAATCTTAAAATTCATTGTGTTGAATAATATCCCTAAAGTCTCTTCTAGAAAAATTATAAAAGAATAGAAAATTATTTTAATATAAAAAGATTGAAGTTAAAATAGGTAGTTATTTTAAATAATAATAATAATAATATTCTAAGTTTATCTATATTCAGGGATTATATTCCATGAGTTAACTTACTTGTTGCACATTTTTTAACACAAATCGCTCAAACTTTTTTATTATAAATGGACCTATCATATTCTTTATACCTGCATAAACCATACAAAGATGGCTATAAAACTCAATATTTATCATTACATTACAATGAAAAAGTATACATAAAGTTATCTATGAATATGAAAAAGAAAAGATGTGATATAATTATAAAGACTCTATAGGTAAACATGTGAATTGTGTTTGCAAAGATGCTCCAAGCAATAATTATATTTACTAAGTTTGAATTCATATTATATATGAATCGAACACAATTACTGTCATTTTTCAAACAATGTTGATGTAGAAAATATAAGATTATAACACTAAAATATATGTATGGAAACTTTTGGAAGATAATTCAAAAGTAGAAGTTTTTCTTTTCAGTAAAAAAAATATAAATTAATGGAAATATAAAAGATGTACTTCAACTCCTTACAAAATTTACGTTCAATATATTAGAGTAAAAAAAGTTTCTCTCAAGCTCAGGTTACTAATACTACCAAAACAGATCTTTCACATGCTCAAAACATAAGATGTCCAATTCAAACATGTTATATTATATATATACACAAACCTATATTATATTTATTAAATACATCAAATGGAATTTTTTTAGCAATAGATTTTAACTACAAAACACTTACAGGCAACATTACCATAAAAATTTATCTCCACAAAATTTTAACATTTTGTCTAACATCCTCCTTCAAAAGTAATTTAACTGTATACTAATGAGATTTAATGTCATTCGAGACCCTTTATCAAATTTATTTCTCCACCTCAACATATATTAAACAAACCTCTACACTACTACAAGAAAAGTCAAATACAACCTTAATATTATTATATACAAGTATAAATAAAAATATAGAATAATAAAGTTATTTAAGATTTTAATTGTTAACATAAAATTAATATAAATTACTTAATAATAATATATGTAACACTGTGATACTCTTATTTTACATTTTTTAGCACATTTGCCAAAGGTGTGAGGATGACAAGTATCTTATGGAATCGTTTTCTAAAACCAAACACTACAACATGATACCAATTACACAGGAGCATGTCGTTTCACCCCTGCATCTAATTCATAGAGTTAATCAATTAGTTCTTCATCATTTTTATGGACAAGATGGGGTTACAATACCATTCTACAAAGAAAAAAAAGCCTTAGAGAATTTATTTCGTATCATGTTCATACTCTTCTTTGTACACCATAAAAGATATCATCGTCCTCATTATTAGCATCATGGAATATAATTGAGTTTCTAGGTTTTCAAATTCTCCAAATAATTCTCATCCAAACGATTTTCTAGATCTTGTTTCCTTTAAAATTCAACTGTGGTAAATTAAACTGCCTGAAAATGCAAGGTTGCTTGACAAAGTAGTGCAGTACATAAACCTACCCATTTGTAGCACATGAACCACACTCTGAATGCTTCTTGGCATGTGAATAGAACATGATGTGCAGATTCCTCCCCAACTTCGCACATGACACACACGTTGTTACTACTCAACCTTCCGTTTCGCCGAAAATTATCTTTGGTAGTTATTCTATTTACCAGAACTCTCCATATAAACATTTGTATTGGAGGTATGTTTTTTAATTTCCAAATTTCTTCCAAAATATCATTTCCCATACCAACAAACCTATTCAACAACAATTTATATAAATTTGTTGGAAATTCAAATATGAGTATAAGTTTTATATTGAGAACAAATGGGTGTGTTGAGCCGTATATAAGGAAGAAGACCTATAAATTTATTGTTTTAAGATTTTGGCTTGAAGATTTTAGGTTGAAAATATTGTCAATTCTCATATATTGGTTGACTTGTAATTCATTTAGTATCATCGTCTCTCGTAACATATCCTCCCTCAGAAGACATTTAACTGTATACTAATGAGATTCAATGGCATTCGAGACCCTTTTATCAAAATTCTTTCCTCCACCCTACAACATATATTTTTGTTCCGTCTGATTTCGACCTTTTTATCAAATTTCTTTCCTCCACCCTCCAACATATATTTTTGTTCCGTCTGATCTCTACATATGTTCTTAATGTCTCTCCACTAATTAGATTCATTATTTTGTGTATCATCCATGCTACTCTATACATACTTTTGAACTTATTAACACCTTCCATAAGTTGTTTGACCCATCCTTTAATCTCCAAAACTCATTTTGCAAACAGGGCTATGTTAAATAATTTCAGGTTTTGTACTCCTAAACCACCTTCTTTCTTAACCAGTGGCGGATCTTGACTAAATTTGTAAGAGGAGCCACTATATATTAAATTAATTTAATATTTTAATAATAATTAAATATTATAAAAAAAATAATATAATATGTAAAAAAAATTAACTTAATAAAAAAAATTAATATTAAATATAACATTCAATTTACTTACAAATATTAATTCAATATACTTGTTCACAATGTAGTCAAAATTGAAATTTTACTCATAAGATAGTAAGATTATACGATTTTTATTTCAATTCCGTGTCAGAATATACTTATAATCGTAACAACGTTTTATTTAAGATACTTTTTAATTTTTCAATAATTTTGAATTATTTAACATTGAGTACTGATCCCACTAATTTAGAAGTTGAACAGTTTTTAATTTTTTAATGGTTTTTAATATTTTTTTAATGTCTAATAATATTGTTCCTACTAATTTAAGAGTTGAAGAATTATATAAAATTATAATAAATGATAATTTACAATCTAATCTCCAGAGTAACAGACCTCCTAAAAATATAATCTACAATCTAATATTTACTTACAATAGTGACATAAAAGCATAGAAAATAAATGATATTAAATAAAAATAGTTACAGTAGGTACTGGAATGGAAGAAGTTTCACAGAAATAAAATAGAAGATAAGTAACGTAGAGGAGAAATCATAAAAGAAAAAAGAACCCACTGTATTTTTAATATAAAGAGAAGAAGAAGAATACTAAGAGTCTATATTTAAAGCAAAAAAGTAAATGTAAATAGTTGTTATCTATAAATTTCTATAGAAACTCTAAAAAGTATATCTATTAAAAAAATCTATTAATTATAAAAATTTATTTTATTAAATTGTGTGGGCTCACATAATAAATTTATATGTATAATAAAATGTTTGGGGGTCGTGGCCCCCACATGCTCCTATTAAGCTGCGCTCCTGTTCTTAACCTAGTCTACATTCCTATCATCCTTGTTCCACCCTTATAATATTTTTGTACTATTTTCCTTTTAAATTTCATCTTTTACTTTTGCAAGTAGTTTATAAAAAGATGAATAGAAAAGAAGTAAAACCGTTAGTAGTACATACTTTAATAAATATACAGTATCTATTAAAGATAAAAAAAAATTTCTTTCTATTTAGCTAAAAATTTTCCTTTCTATTTAGCTAGCCTTTTTTTAAACCTGATAAATATGTGCTTTCAAAAGGATTCTTTTCTTAGGTTCCCCTACTATAAAATTAAGATATGTGAATGAACAGGAAATAATCTTACAATCAACCATAGAAAAAAAAAATGTCCATAACATAACATGAACTCTGTATGCCTATGCCACCAATTTTCTTTTGTGGATATAAATAATTTAAAAAATATAAATATTATAAAAAATAATAATTATAAAGTTAAAATAGTAGAGAAATAATTAGTAATACACCTAACAACTTATTATATACATATAATTATAGAAGTAGAGATATAATATATTCACAAAGCCACTAAACAAAAGTATAATAGTGTTCATGAATAAGTTTACATCAAATTTTTAAAAAAATATTAAATCAATCAGTTTTATTAATCCAGATTTTAAACTTTTTTTGCATAAATAAAATCAATCTAGCCTAAGAAAATCAACTGAGTTTAGTAAGAATGATCAATGTTATTTAAACATATAAAATTTTACCTTTTTAATATATATTACACAAAATTAAGATGTGAAGAATTACAATTTTTTTTTCTAGAATTATAGACGTTATCCAAATAAATTATTTGTCTAGTATAAAACATGGTTTACATTACTAAACACACTTTTCTTTCTTAATTGTTTTTACAATATAAATATATTTTATAATATCTTCAATGTTCACTTTGCAATAACATTGAAATACATATAATTTGTTTAAATTTTACTTCCACACTAAAGCCATCAAACTTTAAGCTTGAATACAAAACACCAGTATGGATACTAACAGTAATCATTCATATTTTTATTTTTATTTACTAGAAGAAATTCTTTCTAATTTATCATGTTTTGTTTAGTCAAATTTATGCTAAAATCCCACAACTTCCTAGCCAAATCCATGTCCCTTCCTTGCAAATGTGTTTCTGAAACATTATTATCTGCAAAATACTTGCCACTCATTCCTCTAACTTGTGGGTACAATGCTACATAGCATGTTGTTGATGCTCCCAGTAATCAAGTAAGACACTAAAATAGTAAGACAAAATCATAAATTCTAGTAAGTTTTACAATAAGAACTTGTGGATTTTGGTGGTGCTTTTAGGGATTATTGTGAAATCTTGCTTCATTTTAGAAGGATAGTGAATATAGATTAAAATTATTATAGTTGAATAGTTTTAATTTATTTTATGTTCTTATTATTTTTTCTTTTTTTATTAATTTTTTTCAATTTATTATAGTGTTTGTCCATTGTGATTTTACTATGTTGGATGAATTTGGTTAAAATCCATAACCCATATTATTTACAAATAAATTGGTTTTCTTTGGTGGAAGTATATATGTCTAGGATGTTTTGTCCATCTTAACTTCCTTCCCTCTTTTTATATGTCTTTATAATAAATGTACTTATTTTATTATAATTAATAATGAGAACTTTTTTATAAATCTTAATAAGTTAAGTTTAATATTATTAAATATTTATATTCATCAAATAATATAATACAAAATAAATTAAGAGGGTTAAAGAGGATGTGAGTCAAATATTTATATCCATCAAATTCTAAACCTTAAAATAATTTTTTTTATACAATTAGTATGAATTTGTTTTAATTCAAATATTTTTAACCATACTAATTAAATATATTAATAGAAGAAATTTTGGTAGACTAAAGCCAACTTTCTCACCCTTATTTAGAGGTTTTGTTATTTTTTTTTAAATAAATAAAACATAATACTTTTTTTTATGCATTTTTAATAGGAAAAAAGTAAATGTACCTACTTGTATATACATACCTCACTTCAAACTTGAATTTTTTTATTTTTAAAAATTTTTCATATATGGTTTCTGTGAGAGGAATACGGGTGTTGGAGTAGGGTAGATGTACTCTAGTGGTACGGTATCACCTCCTTTTTTTAATATGCATATTAAGTTTTTTTTAATATATTTTCATAATTGGGTTTATATATATTGTCATGTTTATTGCTAGAAAAAAAACTAACAACAATGTGTTATATAGTTAAAAACCTATTAATAAATCAAAATAATGAAAAATTTAGTATGATACAACTTTGAAATGTCTTTACAAGTTCATTAGTATGTAAGATGTTAGCCAGTTTTTGATTGGCCATATACACGTCAAGTATTGTAACTGTACATACAAAAACAAATCAATTATGAAAATCATCTATATCTTAAAAATGATATAAAAATACTTTATAAATGATAACAAAATTTTATCTTTTTTTACTTAACTCACCAATAGAAGAAATATATTTAACAACTTATATTATATTAATAAAAAAACTACCATTCATTATTGGACCATACTCTTCTATTTTATTGATATTTTTTTTTGCAGATTTTTAACTCTTATATTATGCACCTTTATTGATTTTATTTTATAATTTATTAGGATGTTTGATTAAAATAATTTTTATGACTTAAACAGGTATAGAAAAATCTATTTGTTGTTTAATTTATTAGGATGCTTAATTAAAATAATTTTTATAACTTCATTGTGTTTTTCAGAAATCACAGTGTCAAATTATACATTTGTATATGATTAAATAGCATAGATAATCACTGAATGTAGTTGATAGAAGTTTTCTAATTTTTTAATAGTTTTTTTTTATTTTGTAATTTTTCTTTTTCTATTTCATTTAGTTCATTGAAATTTTCTAATTTTTAAATAGTTATTTTTCCTTCATTTCTTTTCTGTTTTATTAATAATTTTTTTCATTAATAGTCTGGTAAAAGTTTTTTTTTTCATCCATACATAATTTCATTTTAAAAAAATCACAGATTTTCATGTTTTTAATTAATTAAACTGCTTTAGCTATAATTTTATTTATAATAACTGGATCATAGTTTCCAAACTTTCGGAAAAAAAATTCCTTTTTCTCTTTGTCTATCTCTTTTGAGAAACCCTAACACTTATGAGACTTTTTTATAAAATGACCAATATAGGTGATTTAGAACGAAGAGGTTCCTAAATAGATTTTATTTACTAATTATTCATTAATAGTTAATAAATTGAAAATTATTCATTAATAGTTACTAAAATTTAAAAACATACTTTTAAGTTGAAAATTAAAAAATAAACTTAAACAAAATTTGAAAGGTCAAATAAATAAGAATATTTTTAAAAAATATAAATTTATTCTTGTGTAATTTTCTTGTGTAATTTAAAATTATTTTAGAATTTATAATAAAAAAATAATGTTTAAATATCACCATCGTTTTCCAATGGTAGGAAAGAGATGTCGTAAATGAAATAAAATATTTTAGTTTTAGTTTTACCTTTTTTTATTAATAGAAGAATGCAATTAGTAATTGAAGAGGTGGAAAAAGTAAAAACTCATTAAAAATCCTCAATAAAAACACATAATCAAACAATCTAGTTAGCCACAACTCCAGCACTACAGTCATAGTTAATGTTTGAATTTTTAAATAAATAAAAACACATTTTTTTTGCATTTTTTGATATTATACTATAGAGATTACTATGTCAAGTTAGTTAAACTAATGTGATCCTTTGAGGTTACTTTCTTGTTATAACAGTAATATACACACTGTTGTCATTATAAGATAATGAACAATATACACAGTGGACAGAACATTTTTTTTAAATAAATAATAATTATAACGGATCTGATTTATATATTATAACTTTTAATTTTATTTCTAGTAAATATAATATTTTAACATTTTTATTATTAAGTTTTTTATGTTTAACTCATAATTTTTTTTTATAATTTTATATGTTTGTAATTAATAATTGATTCTAGTTTTTATTAATACATAATATTATTAATTTAATGAAAGATAATTGATAAGAATGCCTAGTGAGAATTTCAAACATTATTATTATTAAAGAGAATTCTTGATGTATGTGATGTTTTTTGTAAGAATCCAGAGAAATGAAAGTTGAGTAGAGAGTTAAGGTTAAAGTAATGAAAAACACAGAGGGATGAGTCCCTGCTTTTGGAACTAATAAAAACACTTTTTGTTCTTCATTCCTTAAAAACACTTTCTCTCTCCTCAAGCTCTCTCTCTCTCTAAATCCTTCCTTCTCTGACTTCTCTCCTTTGTTTCTCACTCGATTCTTGGCCGATTGAAGAACGAAGACCACCGTTGGACTCGTGGCGAAGAACAGTAGATGATTGACCAATTAGATTTTTGTTTTGGGTAAGTTTTCTTCTTCGCACACTTTTAGGGTTCCAATTTGGGGGTTTTCGATTTGAAGATCGATTCTTGGTCATTTGGATTTCTTGGAGTTTCTTTGTGTTCCTTGATGTTTCTTGATCGTAATGGTGTATTTTATTTGTCGTTTAGGTCCCCTTTTGTGTTAGTTGCAAGTGCTCTTTGAAGAGGAAAAGCGTTTGAGTGCTTTAGGAGAAGCTTGGATTTTTAGGTAAGGGGGGGAACACTTACTGGTTTGAAAAATAGGGCTTTTCTTTTATAAAATTGGTGTGACATTGAGTTGCTGTTACTTTTAAATTTGAATGATTTCTTGAGATAGAGTGAAAAGTGTTTGATTGATGCTTTGTAAGTGGTATTCCTCGTTTTGATTGACTGAGATGTGTAGATGAAATACCATGTGCTGCATAATGTAAGTTGTGTTGAATGTATCGTATAAGTGAGTGTAGAAATGAACTTGTGGATTAATGTCTTTATGTTAAGTTCATTGAATTGAAAGTTCTAAAATGAGTAAAATATAGAGATGAGCCACCAATTGAGAATAGCATGGGAGGGAAGTTTTCCCCACATTACTACATGTTTTGATACTTTATTGAATATGTATGAACTGTTAGATGACTGTATTAGGTACCCAAAAATTGAAAGGACACTCAGTTTTAGGAGAGGTGCTGTTCAATTTCGAGCAGCACTCGCTCAAGCGAGACCTCCCAATGCTCCAGACCCTGCCCTCGGGTTTGTTTTCGCTCAGGCAAGAATGACCTCGCCCAAGCGAGTGTCCCCTGTTTGTTGACTGTAAATTCTTCTAAATTATGATATATGTTGAGTAATGGATTGATTTAATATGATTTTACATGAATGTTCTAAGTATGAGATGATGTCTATGATGTATATGAGTGTGATGTTGATTGTTGGCAGTAAGACAGTGTGATGAGTACCTGGCACTAAGGCCAATGTAATGATGAGAACAAAGGATGAATAGAGAAAATGTTGTGGAATGATATGTTTGTATGCAATAACTGTAGTGTATGTATGATTTGGGATATCTGAAGGGAATAATCCAGACTTCACTAGTAGTTAGAGTCAGATAGACACTAACACTAGTTGTGAGAAGTCGATGGAGACGGAATTAGGATCACCCTCGGGAAGGGCCTAAGTTCTGTTACCCTGACATCCATGGGTCTGGATGGGGATGTAACTCCATGTGATGATTCAGGTGTTAGTTCCTGAGGTCTAACTTCGTACAAGTCTTCTGGAAGTCGTCAGTCTAGTGGTGTGTGCTTGTGTATGCGAAGGCCTTTGGTAGGCTAATTCTATGTGTGTGGTATGTTGTAGAACTTTCAACATGTAAATATTGAATGATATGAAATGTGTCTCACCCTTTCTTTTGTATTGTGCTATTTGTATGATTCTGCTATGATCATGTTTGACACGGGAGCAGATGACAGGAAGGATACGGCTTCTGCCAGTAAAGCTAAGAAGGAGTAGTGACCTCATATTTTGTTTGTTTTTCTGTGGTTATATTTTGTATTTTGTGGCTGCCTATAGTCAGATATATTTTTAGATGGATTGTACTCCATTTGGGATGACTGTATAACTTTGGTTGTACACTCTATGCCTTTTTGTTATCCTTTAACTCCTTGTTCTTATAAGTGGAAAACTTTATTTTTCTTAGTTTAAATTTTTTACTGTTTTGAGATGTTACATTTTTGTTACTAGATAATTTTTTAATTACAAAATGTCATATTTTTTTTATTTAATTCTCGAAATCACATAATAATTTAAATGATTTTTTTTAAAAAGAAGGTCACTCATACTATGTTTTAAGACTATGCATTCTGTATTTTGAGTAGTGACTATTATTTTATATATACAAATGTTTCAGTGACTATTGTTCTATATACAAATGTTTCATATTTTATACATTTTGTTTCTGTATTTTGAGTAGTGACTATTATTTTATATATACAAATGTTTCAGTGACTATTATTCTATATACAAATGTTTCATATTTTATACATTTTGTTTCATATTTTATACATTTTGTGTCAGTTGAGGTATAATTAGTAATAGATGAGGTATAATTAGTAATTATAAGAGTATATGAAAAAAATTGTCACATTCTTACTATTACAGATCCAATAGTATTAGATAGATACTTATTTTGCGTGAGGTGTAATTAGTAATTACTAAGAATACATATTAAATAAGTATTATGTACTGTTGTTGTACTTTTCCAAACGTTCATACTTTGTTTGTTTGTTAAAATTCTTTTCTAATGTTAATACATCGAAATATTATCCCTGTTACAGTTATACATTATAAATTTATTCTTATTTTATTATTCAGTGACACACAAACATAATATAATTCATAGATACATAATTAATTGTGTTATAATATACATAATATAGTAATAATAATAAAATAATAAATAATGATAATAAAATATTAATAATAAAAATTATAAAATTAATAATAAAAAATTATAAAATTATAATAATTCAATATTTAATCATATTTTTAAACATCATCTCTCATTTTTAAATGTTAATGTAAAGTCATGAATAAAAACAGTGGAGAATCAAAACTTTTAGAACATCTAGGAATCAAAACTTTAGAACATTGCAACCATTCTTAGTATTCTAGTTTCATTATTTTTAAGTTCAGGGATATGTTACATAATGCTTACACTTTTTTATTGAGATAAATTAATTAAATGAATAATAATTAAATTTAACTTTCATTTATTTTTCAAGAATTTATTTTATTTCTTAATTTAAATTACTGTTAATTAAAAATGTGTTATAATCTTTATTGTATGTAGTTTTTATAATAACTTTATTTGTTATTTTATAGTATATTAAAAGTTTGGATTTAATTGTTTAACTTAATAAATAATTAATAAATTGATTGTCAGTAATTCGCGGAGAACTTGACTTATTTATATCATTAATGTATGAACATCATATTTAAGGTCTGATTTTATTTTTTTAAGTGTTAAACATTGATATGTTGCCTTTTGTATTTCCTGACATTTTATATTTTTATTTTTATTTTTAAATTTGAAGATGGTATTAATTATTTTTTATATTTTTATCTTTGTTTTATACCTAGTTTTCAATTAATTTATATATACTTACAGTAATATAAAAATGAAAACAATAACATACTTTTACTAAATTTGTGAAATTTTGTTATATTTCTATTTTAAAAAAAAGAAAAAAAAAGGTACTGGTTCATTGATTGAATTGTACTAAATACTACAAAACTAGACATAGATGATTAGTGTATTTGAAAATAATTTAATCATATGCTTATCAATTTCACAATATATTATATATAAAGCTTATTCAAAATATTACTCACTCTGCTTTTTTTCTAATTTGAGGAGATTTTTTTTATTTGTTGTTTGTGAAGTTTAATATGATATTAATTAATTTTTATTTTTAAAAATATTAAAAATAATTAAATAATTTTTAGGTATTTTAAAAAAATTATTTATAGAAATTATATATTTTATTTATTTATATTTATATTTTTAATCAATAAATTAAATTTTTTAAAAATTATTAAAAATTTAAAAAACTATTATAAATTATAAACATTAATACTTTTGTTAAATATTTTCAAGTAATTTAAATAATTATTAAAGTTAACTAAAATAATTTACTATTATCAAAATAAAATATATAATATAAAAATTAATTATAATTTTTAAAATAAAATTTTAATAAAAATACATTTTAAAAAATAAATTTTTTTGCATAATGTTATTAATGTTTTTAATAATTAATTACATTCGATGTAATGTTTCTAATAATTAAATACATTAAATAATAGAGGAAATGTATTCTTGTTAATTAGGAAACAAAGAACACATTTATTAACAACAGAATAGCTGTATTTTTGCTTGTTGCACGCCCTCCAACTTGTGCCTCACTGTACTGTGACTAACGTATTCCAATGTCCAATTTCTGCCACTGTGCTGTGATTTTCTAGAATCACACTTTAAATGGTGGCCATAAATTTTCTTAAATAATTTAGTATTTTCGATGTACAAAATATTATTTCTAAAGTTTAACGTCAATTAAAAATTTATTCGTCAAGTGTATTTATGAATTAAAAAAAACTCTTAATTCTTCTTATATTTTTATATAAGTTTTTTTATATAAGTGCAGGAATGTATAAGAAAAATATTTCAGTATTTTGTATTGTTGCTGTACATTTAATTTTTTTTTTATATAAGTGCAGGAATGTATAACAATATTTATCCGTCAAGTGCATTTCAGTTTTTTTTCTGTATATTTAATTTATTTATTTTTAATTGATAAAAAAGTAAATATCAACTATACCGACAATATAAAAGACACATAAAAGAATCGTATAAACAAAAAATTCGTGGTTCCAAAATTGTTATATTTTAATATAGATATATTTATTTTCACTAAAAAAAGTAAATAATTAAACTTTAGTCCAATCAAAATACATGCAAGTAATCTAATTTTTAAAAACATCAAAAAGTTGTATGACATTATTTGACATGTGAGGTATATAATTTTATTTATACATTTTTTACATACTTGTATTTAATGTGTCTACATATATAGAATTTTTTTGTGCATGTTGCTAGTGTTGGATAGATCACTTTTTTTATGGGTATCAGATGTAGTTGAATGATGTTGTAGTCCTATTTAAGAGATAAACATTAATTTGTGAATAAATAATATAAATAAATTTTTTATTTATTAAATAAATGATATAAGTAAAAATTAATTACCATAATCTTCATTAATGGTTTTATTTTGCATACTGATATAACAGTAAATTAAACACTGCCTAATAAAAATACATATTTACTGTAAAACAATAAAAAATTCCTAAAAATGCTATGTATATTTAAATTTAAATTATATTACTACTTAATATTAATATTAATAAATTTAAATTTCCTGTAAACACGATAACAATTCATAACTAATGCTATTAAGTTTGATATGATATGCATAGTCACATTATAAGCTAAATGTACAGTGACGTTATATTTACCTTAAAATAAAAATCTGTTTTTCTTCTGTGTATATTTGATTTATTTATTGTTGGTTGATAAAAATCATTAAATCATTTATAAACAATAAATAAAAATTTAACCGTTATGTTATATTCTATTTTTTTATTTCTAAATTTTAATGAAATAAATAGGTTTTGAAAATAAAATTTGATGCTATAAAATAATAAAATGGAAATCATTTTGAAAAAAATGTTAAAATATTCTCATTTACTTGACCTTTCAAATTTTGTTTCAGTTCATTTTTTAATTTTGAACTTAAAAAGTATGTTTTTAATTTCAAAATATTAAAAAGAATCTTTAAAGGCTACACGTAAATGTAAATGAATTTAAATTTTAAATTATTATATTAACTTAGTTACTGCAAAGATACCACATGCACACTGACATTGTGAGCTAAATGAGTACAGTGACATATAATTATATTAACTAGTTATATATTTTAAATAGTATAAATATTAATTAATATTATTGGCACAATTTTATACAAATTTATTAGATTTAAATTCAAGAAAAAAATTTAAAAAACTTGTGAATTTTGAATATACATAATGAAACAAAAAATATAAAACCATTTTATCATATTAAAATGTCTATCTCGAAATAAATGAAATAGACAAAAAATTAAAAGTGAAAAAAAAAACTATTTAAACATTAAAAAACTTCAATTAATCAGATCCAATAATTATCTACATTTTTTATCATATAATTTAATACTGTGATTCAAAAAAACATAACAAATAAGTTATAAAATCAAACATCCTAATAAATCAAACAATAAATAGATGCAAATGAAGATAAAAACTTAGAGTTGTTTGTGTATCAGAAACTACATCTGACAACAAAAATTAAATACAACAGCACCTTAAACACTTGCCAACAAGAATACATATTATGTAAAGCAATAAAAAATATTGATATAGCAACACATTAAATACTGTTGAATGAAAATACATGCATACTGCAAAATAATAAAAAATATACTGATACAGCATCACACATTAAACACTTGCTAACAAAAATACATACATACAAATAAAAAATATATTAATATAACAACACATTAAATCTTGTCTAATAAAGATACATGCATACTGCAACAACAACACATTAAACTCTGACTAATGAAAATACAGAACAATAAAAAATACCTATGCTACGTGTATATATATATATATATATTTGAATTTAAATTTAAATTAATGATCTAACTTCTTAATATTATAAGCTACGTGATACTATGTATATTACTTATGTATCTGTTTTAAATTTAAATTAATATTATGACTAAATATTAATTATAAACTAATAATGCTTATCATATGATATCTACAGTGACGTTGTAAACTAAATGTACAGTAACAGTAATATGTTTTCTTTTTTTTCTGTATATTTAATTTATTTATTTTTAATTGATAAAAAAATAAATATCAACTATACCGACAATATAAAAGACACATAAAAGAATCGTATAAACAAAAAATTCGTGGTCCCAAAATTGTTATATTTTAATATAGATATATTTATTTTCACTAAAAAAAATAAATAATTAAACTTTAATCCAATCAAAATACATGCAAGTAATCTAATTTTTACAAAACATCAAAAGTTGTGTGAACAAATTTTTTTATAAGACACTAATTTGATATAATTACAATATAACTACGTGAATCACAAATATCACTAGAATTAAAAACTTTTAAAAGCAGATTACCTTTTTATATTAAAAATAAAATAAAAAAATTTTCTTTTCATTACATAGATATATAAAATGGGCTAAAAATTACACAAATTCATAATAAATGAAAAATGTTAATGAATAGAAAGAAATACAAAAGAAAAGAAAAACATATTAATGTTTTTGAAAAACAAAACTACATTATTTTTTTTATCATATTAAAATGTCTTTAATAAAATAAAAAAATTTTAAAAAATTGATCAGGAGTTTGGAAACTTCGAGATCATAATTATAATAAAAATGTTCCCCTGAAACGAACGTAACAAATAAATATCATAAATTTTTATAAAAAAAAAACAAATAAAAAAAGAAAAAGCATATCATGGTATTGTAAAACTTGAACTATTATTAATGCACATTAAAATAAGAACGTGTCAACGAAAATAGTATTAAAGAATATTTTGAAATATTACTTACTTAACTAATTAAATTTAAATTTAAATTTAAATTAAAAATTAATTATATCACTGACATTACAATTATATTTACTAATTTAAAATGGTAGTTCCTCAAAACATAGATCTTTTTATTAACAAACAATATTAAATAAAACATATCACTGAAAAAACACAACATAGAAATTAGAAAATTTATTTCAATGAAACATAAATGAAAATAAATTTTTTATATAACTTACTGTAATCCAGAAATATAGATGATGGCACCAACCTAGAAAAAATAGAAAATACAAATGAAAAAAACATATTAATCTAATGAAATGTGAAGCATTATATTTATGAAATGTAAAAATACATTAAAGACTTTTCCAATGAAAATACATGCATGGATGCTGTCATCACTGCAAAGCATTTAAAGATATCTGTTGAAATGTGTAAACATTATTTCTTATCCTATGAATTTAATTTATATTATTATTTATACAGCTGCGTGTTAATGATAAAATATCATGTGCTGCTTTGAAATGTTAATATATTATAAAAATTATTTCAATCAAGTATTCCAATAAATCAAACAATTTTTTTATAAAAATTCTTATTTACATTTTTGACATAATTTTATACAAATATATTAAATTTAAATTAAAAAAGAAAATTAAGAACTTTTAATTTTTTAATATACATTATAAAACAAAATATAAAATCATTTTATCATTTTAGAATGTCTATTTCCATATAAATGAAACAGAAAAAAAAATACGAAGTGAAAAAAAACCATTCAAACATTAACCAGTAATTATCTATATTATTTTATCATATAATTTAACATTGTGGTTCTAAAAAAACAACAAATAAAATATAAAAGTTATTTTAATAACATCCTAATAAATCAAACAACAAATATATGCAAATCAGCATAGAAACTTAGAATTACTTGAAAAAAAAAATTATGCAAATGAAGGAAATAGAAAAAGAAGAAAAAAATTATAAATTAAATTATTTCATTAAATTAACAAAGTAACTTCAAACTAGATTCCGTGATTATCAATTAAACTTAGGATAGTTTTACCTGCAAGAAGAGTATGATTTGACTTTTTTCACTCGTCTGAAATATAAAATGTCACCGCAAAAACACAATAGATAAATTAGAAAAGTTACTTTAATCAAGTATTACTGAAAATAATTTTTTTTATATAACTTACTGTAATCTAAAAACATAAATGATGTACCAACCCAGAAAAAATAAAAAATGTAAATAGAAAATACATTGTTCAATTAAAATATCACCACAAATCATTAAATGTTGTCTTAAAATTTAAAATATATTCTAATTTTTTTTAACACATTGCATGCAAAGTTGAAGAAGAGACGGAATACTGGAAAAATAAAAATTTGTTAAAATTTCAAAATCAATAAAAAGCACATAAATACATTATATCATTAAATTTTATATTCAAAATATAATTAAAGTCTCCTAATTCAATAAAAATACATATAAAACTTTGTCTAAAAAATCATTAAATATAAGTTGTTTAATGTCATTGTAAAAATTAACCACTGATATTTGCATAGAAAACATATTCTCATGAGGTGCATCATTAATTTGAATTAATATGTATAACAAAGTAGCATTTTATTGTACTAACAAAGTAGCATTTTATTGTATAACAAATTAACTTAAATGAATTAGATCACATGATTATCAATTAAATGTATGCTGTTTATCCAAATAAATTATGATATGATCTTTCCACTAATTTTGAAACTATGATTCTTAAAAAACACAGTAAATTTTTTTTAATAAACAATATAAAATAAAAAAGCAACATCTGTAACTTACTGTTATTGAAACATACATTATGGTTGGAGCTGTGTATACTGGAAACTACTTCAAATATGAATGGTAAAAACAATTTTTTATTTGTTAATAAAAATTAAATACAACATAATTTTAAATTTAATTAAATAGTTAATTAAATTCATTGTCCAATTAAAATACATGCACAAGTGTAAATATTACTGCAAAGCATTAAAAGATACCAGTTAAAATGCTTATGACACGTGTAAATAAATTGCAAAATGAAAAAAAAAACATATTAATCTAAAAATACATTCAAAATTTGTCCCTCTTAAGATGAACAAAATCTGAACATACCTGAACTTTCAAGCACATAAGTGCACATGAACAAGATCTACCCAATTGACCTTCCACTCTTCAATTAACAAATCTAAAGTTCAACATGATGAAATCACAACAAAAATTGTATCATAACCTAACAATTACCAATTAAGGGATCCCATTTATAATAAACATAATCTCTAAACTCAGAAGAAATCACATAATATAAGCTTCCAAAATATATATATTTAAGTGTTCATTCAGCTTACAATATATTAAAGGAAATCCAACTTCTAAAATTTCTAATACATTAAAGTGTAGTATTGGAGTTCTGCATAAGTATAAAATTTTAAATTTTTAGTTTGCATGGTATTAACTTGTCATACCTAAATTCTGGAGACAACTACACAATCAGCAAGTACTTCCGTTTGAAATCTCAATTTATTTTCATTTTTTATGAAGGTTTGATGTAATTACAACTGTACTTATCCAATGACAAGTTACAATATCTCAGCAAGTTGGTAGTTATGCAGCCATAATTATGGCAATGAATTTCAAATGAAACATGTGTAAAAAGTCTGGAGATATCTTTCCACTCATTATAACCAGATCTCCAATGGAGACAGCCTTGAGCCTAACATAATCCGCTCAGTTGGGGTTATGACCAAACAATAAGAAGAATCAGAAGTGCTATGTACAACACTCTCCTTTCCAGAAAATGATAGAATCCGTGACAGAAGCCGTTGGAGAAACAATTCATCTTCAAAAGGAACTTGCATGCATAACATTAGAATTAAAAATCTGCAAAAATATAAAATAAAATCAATAAAGGTGCATAATATAAGAGTTAAAAATCTGCAAAAAAAATATCAATAAAATAGAAGAGTATGGTCCAATAATGAATGGTAGTTTTTTTATTAATATAATATAAGTTGTTAAATATATTTCTTCTATTGGTGAGTTAAGTAAAAAAAGATAAAATTTTGTTATCATTTATAAAGTATTTTTATATCATTTTTAAGATATAGATGATTTTCATAATTGATTTGTTTTTGTATGTACAGTTACAATACTTGGCGTGTATATGGCCAATCAAAAACTGGCTAACATCTTACATACTAATAAACTTGCAAAGACATTTCAAAGTTGTATCATACTAAATTTTTCATTATTTTGATTTATTAATAGGTTTTAACTATATAACACATTGTTGTTAGTTTTTTTTCTAGCAATAAACATGACAATATATATATATATATATAAACCCAATTATAAAAATATATTAAAAAACTTAATATGCATATCAAAAAAGGCGGGTGATACCGTACCACTAGAGTACATCTACCCTACTCCAACACCCGTATTCCTCTCACAGAAATCATATATGAAAAATTTTTAAAAATAAAAAAATTCAAATTTGATGTGAGTATGTATATACAAGTAGGTACATTTACTTTTTTCCTATTAAAAATGCATAAAAAAAGTATTATGTTTTATTTATTTTAAAAAAAAATAAATAAAAAACCTCTAAATAAGGGTGAGAAAGTCGACTTTAGTCTACCAAACTTTCTTCTATTAATTTTTTTAATTAGTATGGTTTAAAATATTTGAATTAAAACAAATTGATACTAATTGTATAAAAAAAATTATTTTAAGGTTTAGAATTTGATGGATATAAATATATGACTCACATCCTCTTTAACCCTCTTAATTTATTTTGTATTATATTATTTGATGAATATAAATATTTAATAATATTAAACTTAACTTATTAAGATTTATAAAAAAATTCTCATTATTAATTATAATAAAATAAGTACATTTATTATAAAGACATATAAAAAAGAGGGAAGGAAGTTAAGATGGACAAAACATCCTAGACATATACACTTCCACCAAAGAAAACCAATTTATTTGTAAATGATATGGGTTATGGATTTTAACCAAATTCATCCAACATAGTAAAATCACAATGGACAAACACTATAATAAATTGAAAAAAATTAATAAAAAAAGAAAAAAAGAATAAGAACATAAAATAAATTAAAACTATTCAACTATAATAATTTTAATCTATATTCACTATCATTCTAAAATGAAGCAAGATTTCACAATAATCCCTAAAAGCACCACCAAAATCCACGAGCATCAACAACATACTATGTAGCATTGCACCCACAAGTTAGAGGAATGAGTGGCAAGAATTTTGCAGATAATAATGTTTCAGAAACACGTTTGCAAGGAAGGGACATGGATTTGGCAAGGAAGTTGTGAGATTTTAGCATAAATTTGACTAAACAAAACATGATAAATTAGAAAGAATTTCTTCTAGTAAATAAAAATAAAAATATGAATGATTACTGTTAGTATCCATACTGGTGTTTTGTATTCAAGCTTAAAGTTTGATGGCTTTGGTGTGGAAGTAAAATTTAAACAAATTATATGTATTTCAATGTTATTGCAAAGTGAACATTGAAGATATTATAAAATATATTTATATAGTAAAAACAATTAAGAAAGAAAAGTGTGTTTAGTAATGTAAGCCATGTTTTATATTAGACAAATAATTTATTTGGATAATGTCTATAATTCTAGAAAAAAAAATTGTAATTCTTCACATCTTAATTTTGTGTGATATATATTAAAAAGGTAAAATTTTATATGTTTAAATAACATTGACCATTCTTACTAAACTCAGTCGATTTTCTTAGGCTAGATTGATTTTATTTATGCAAAAAAAGTTTAAAATCTGGATTAATAAAACTGATTGATTTAATATTTTTTTTTAAATTTGATGTAAACTTATTCATGAACACTATTATACTTTTGTTTAGTGGCTTTGTGAATATATTATATCTCGACTTCTATAATTATATGTATATAATAAGTTGTTAGGTGTATTACTAATTATTTCTCTACTATTTTAACTTTATAATTATTATTTTTTATAATATTTATATTTTTTAAATTATTTATATCCACAAAAGAAAATTGGTGGCATAGGCATACAGAGTTCATGTTATGTTATGGACATTTTTTTTTCTATGGTTGATTGTAAGATTATGTCCTGTTCATTCACATATCTTAATTTTATAGTAGGGGGAACCTAAGAAAAGAATCCTTTTGAAAGCACATATTTATCAGGTTTAAAAAAAGGCTAGCTAAATAGAAAGGAAAATTTTTACCTAAATAGAAAGGAAATTTTTTTATCTTTAATAGATACTGTATGTTTACTAAAGTATGTACTACTAATGGTTTTACTTCTTTTCTATTCATCTTTTTATAAACTACTTGCAAAAGTAAAAGATGAAATTTAAAAGGAAAAGAGTACAAAAATATTATAAGGGTGGAACAAGGATGATAGGAATGTAGACTAGATTAAAAACAGGAGCGCAGCTTAATAGGAGCATGTGGGGGTCACGACCCCCAAACATTTTTATTATACATATAAATTTATTATGTGAGCCAACACAATTTAATAAAATAAATTTTTATAATTAATAGATTTTTTTAATAGATATACTTTTTAGAGTTTCTATAAAAATTTATAGATAACAACTATTTACATTTACTTTTTTGCTTTAAATATAGACTCTTAGTATTCTTCTTCTTCTCTTTATATTAAAGATACAGTGGGTTCTTTTTTCTTTTATGATTTCTCCTCACTTATCTTCTATTTTATTTCTGTGAAACTTCTTCCATTCCAGTACCTACTGTAACTTTTTTTATTTAATATCATTTATTTTCTATGCTTTTATGTCACTATTGTAAGTAAATATTAGATTGTAGATTATATTTTTAGGAGGTCTGTTACTCTAGAGATTAGATTGTAAATTATCATTTATTATAATTTTATATATTTTGAAATTAAATAATTATTTTTTAGTAGGTACAATACTCATGGTTAAGAATAAGACGACAAATGATATTTTTCTTCAAGAGGAAGATTATTGATAAAAATGAAAATGATATTTCAACTTCAAATGAGCAAATAGTTACATTGAGTAAAGAACGTTTTAATTTTTATTTTTAGAAGTGGAAACATTTTAATTTTTAATTATTTTTATTAGGCTTAAAAAATTTAAAAATTGTTTAAGGTTTAAAAAAGTAAAAACAATCTTCAAACTTACATGTTAAAATAACCTCTAAAAAAATTCTTCAACTCTTAAATTAGTAGGAACAATATTATTAGACATTAAAAAAATATTAAAAACCATTAAAAAATTAAAAACTGTTCAACTTCTAAATTAGTGGGATCAGTACTCAATGTTAAATAATTCAAAATTATTGAAAAAATTAAAAAGTATCTTAAATAAAACGTTGTTACGATTATAAGTATATTCTGACACGGAATTGAAATAAAAATCGTATAATCTTACTATCTTATGAGTAAAATTTCAATTTTGACTACATTGTGAACAAGTATATTGAATTAATATTTGTAAGTAAATTGAATGTTATATTTAATATTAATTTTTTTTATTAAGTTATTATTTTTTGTAATTAATTATTATTAAAATATTAAATTAATTTAATATATAGTGGCTCCTCTTACAAATTTAGTCAAGATCCGCCATTGGTTAAGAAAGAAGGTGGTTTAGGAGTAAAAAACCTGAAATTGTTTAACATAGCCCTGTTTGCAAAATGAGTTTTGGAGATTAAAGGATGGGTCAAACAACTTATGGAAGGTGTTAATAAGTTCAAAAGTATGTATAGAGTAGCATGGATGATACATAAAATAATGAATCTAATTAGTGGAGAGACATTAAGAACATATGTAGAGATCGAGACGGAACAAAAATATATGTTGGAGGGTGGAGGAAAGAAATTTGATAAAAGGGTCGAAATCGAGACGGAACAAAAATATATGTTGCGAGGTGGAGGAAAGAATTTTGATAAAAGGGTCTCGAATGCCATTGAATCTCATTAGTATACAGTTAAATGTCTTCTGAGGGAGGATATGTTACGAGAGACGATGATACTAAATGAATTACAAGTCAACCAATATAAGAGAATTGACAATATTTTCAACCTAAAATCTTCAAGCCAAAATCTTAAAACAATAAATTTATAGGTCTTCTTCCTTATATACGACTCAACACACCCATTTGTTCTCAATATAAAACTTATACTCATATTTGAATTTCCAACAAATTTATATAAATTGTTGTTGAATAGGTTTGTTGGTATGGAAAATGATATTTTGGAAGAAATTTGGAAATTAAAAACATACCTCCAATACAGATGTTTATATGGAGAGTTATGGTAAATAGAATAACTACCAAAGATAATTTTCGGCGAAACGGAAGGTTGAGTAGTAACAACGTGTGTGTCATGTGCGAAGTTGGGGAGGAATCTGTAGATCATGTTCTATTCACATGCCAAGAAGCATTCAGAGTGTGGTTCATGTGCTACAAATGGGTAGGTTTATGTACTGCACTACTTTGTCAAACAACCTTGCATTTTCAGGCGAGTTTAATTTACCACAGTTGAATTTTAAAGGAAACAAGATCTAGAAAATCGTTTGGATGAGAATTATTTGGAGAATTTGGAAACCTAGAAACTCAATTATATTCCATGATGCTAATAATGAGGACGATGATATCTTTTATGGTGTACAAAGAAGAGTATGAACATGATACGAAATAAATTCTCTAAGGCTCTTTTTACCTTTGTAGAATGGTATTGTAACCCCATCTTGTGCATAAAAATGATGAAGAGCTAATTGATTAACTCTATGAATTAGATTAGGGTGAAACGACATGCTCCTGTGTAATTGGTATCGTGTTGTAGTGTTTGGTTTTAGAAAACGATTCCATAAGATACTTGTCGTCCTCACACCTTTGGCAAATGTGCTAAAAAATGTAAAATAAGAGTATCACAGTGTTACATATATTATTATTAAGTAATTTATATTTAATTTTATTTTAACAATTAAAATCTTAAATAACTTTATTATTCTATATTTTTTATTTATACTTGTATATAATAATATTAAGGTTGTATTTGACTTTTCTTGTACTCTTGTAGTAGAGTGTTATGAGGTTTTGTTTAATATATGTTGGAGGGTGGAGGAAATAAATTTGATAAAAGGGTCTCGAATGCCATTGAATCTCATTAGTATACTGTTAAATTACTTTTGAAGGAGGATGTTAGACAAAATGTTAAAATTTTGTGGAGATAAATTTTTATGGTAATGTTGCCTGTAAGTGTTTTGTAGTTAAAATCTATTGCTAAGAAAAATACCATTTGGTGTATTTAATAAATATAATATAGGTTTGTGTATATATATAATATAACAGGTTTGAGTTGGACATCTTATGTTTTGAGCATGTGAAAGATCTGTTTTGGTAGTATTAGTAACCTGAGCTTGAGAGAAACTTTTTTTACTCTAATATATTGAACGTAAATTTTGTAAGGAGTTGAAGTACATCTTTTATATTTCCATTAATTTATATTTTTTTACTTGAAAAGAAAAACTTCTACTTTTGAATTATCTTCCAAAAGTTTCCATACATATATTTTAGTGTTATAATCTTATATTTTCTACATCAACATTGTTTGAAAAATGACAGTAATTGTGTTCGATTCATATATAATATGAATTCAAACTTAGTAAATATAATTATTGCTTGGAGCATCTTTGCAAACACAATTCACATGTTTACCTATAGAGTCTTTATAATTATATCCACATCTTTTCTTTTTTCATATTCATAGATAACTTTATGTATACTTTTTCATTGCAATGTAATGATAAATATTGAGTTTTATAGCCATCTTTGTATGGTTTATGCAGGTATAAAGAATATGATAGGTCCATTTATAATAAAAAAGTTTGAGCGATTTGTGTTAAAAAATGTGCAGCAAGTAAGTTAACTCATGGAATATAATCCCTGAATATAGATAAACTTAGAATATTATTATTATTATTATTTAAAATAACTACCTATTTTAACTTCAATCTTGTTATATTAAAATAATTTTCTATTCTTTTATAATTTTTCTAGAAGAGACTTTAGGGATATTCAACACAATGAATTTTAAGAGTTTTTGTTTGTAAATTTTTAGCTAAATAGAAAGGAAAATTTCTATTTTTAATAGGTACTATGTGTTTATTAAAATATATATTAACGACGTTACTTTTCTTGATTTACGGTTTAGGGAACAAAGATGATTAGAATATAGTCTATGTTAAATGAGATATAATATGCAAATAAAAGAAATAAGGTGGTTTAAGTGTAAAAACCCTGAAATTGTTTAACATAGTCCTACTTGCAAAATGAGTTTGGAGATTAAAAGATAGGTCAACACAACTTATAAAAGGAGTTAATATGTTCAAAACTATGTAATAGAATAGCATGAAACGATACACAAAATAATAAATCAAATTAGTGGAGACACATTAAGAAAATATGTAGAGATAAACTTGGTAGAGTTGAGCAGAACAAAAATATATGTCAGAGGATGGGGAAAGAAATTTGATAAGAGGGTTTGGAATGTCATTGAATCCCATTCGTATACAGTTAAATCATGTTCAGTCTTTCAAGATAGGATATGTCAGGAGAGACAATAACAAATAAGTCACAAGTTAATCCACATAAGATAATTGACACTACCTTCAACCTAAAACCTTAAGTTAATAGATTTATAAGTCTTTTTTTATATACTTCAATTTTTCATATTAAAATAATTTTCTATTCTTTTATAATTTATCTACAAGAGATTTTGGGATATTCAACACAATAAGTTTTCAGATTTTTTTGTTTGTGAATTTTTTTTCTTCTTATAAAAAGTTAAATTTTTCTCATTTCTATTTAGGATGGTGATACATGTATCACTGTCTGTGTACATAAGTCCAACACCATGCTTCTTCTTATAAAAAAGTATATTTTAAAAAATATAATTTGAAATTCATGTGTAGTATGGATGTATAGTAATGTTAGAGTTTTTTTCTTCTATTTAATATGAAAATTTATTGATACTTGGATTCTTAATCGTGTTTGTTTCCTCTCATCGCTTCTACATTGGATTGGTAGACTCTTCTTAGGAATCAACTATATAAAAGATCTGATATTACCTCTACCCTAAAATCTTAAGAATAATAAATGTTTGTGAGCTTTTTTACTTTATAACGAACTCAACTTTCTTATTTTTAGTTAATTTCTAGTTAATGTATTTTACTTACATTTCAATTTCTAATATTTTTGTATTTAAAGAAAAATAATATAATTTTAGTGTCTTACTAGTAAACATATGATTTTGTCTTACTATTTTAGTGTCTTACTTGATTATAGGAGCATCAACAATATGTTATGTAGCATTGCACCCACAAGTTAGAGGAATGAGTGGCAAGTATTTTGCAGATAATAACGTTTCAAAAACACGTTTGCAAGGAAGGGACATGGATTTGGCTAGGAAGTTGTGGGATTTTAGCATAAATTTGACTAAACAAGTTAGTATCCATACTGGTGTTTTGTATTCAAGCTTAGAGTTTGATGGCTTTAGTGTGGAAGTAAAATTTAAACAAATTATATGTATTTCAATGTTATTGCAAAGTGAACATTGAAGATATTATAAAATATATTTATATAGTAAAAACAATTAAGAAAGAAAAGTGTGTTTAGTCATGTAAGCCATGTTTTATACTAGACAAATAATTATTTGGATAACGTCTATAATTCTAGAAGAAAAACAATTGTAATTCTTCACATCTTAATTTTGTGTAATATATATTAAAAAGGTAAAATTTTATATGTTTAAATAACATTGACCGTTCTTACTAAACTTAGTCGATTTTCTTAGGCTACATTGATTTTATTTATACAAAAAAAGTTTAAAATCTGGATTAATAAAAATGATTGATTTCATATTTTTTTTTAAATTTGATGTAAACTTATTCATGAACACTATTATACTTTTGTTTAGTGGCTTTGTGAATATATTATATCTCTACTTCTATAATTATATGTATATAATAAGTTGTTAGGTGATTACTAATTATTTCTCTACTATTTTAAATTTATAATTATTATTTTTTATAATATTTATATTTTTTAAATTATTTATATCCACAAAAGAAAATTGGTAGCATAGGCATACAGAGTTCATGTTATGTTATGGACATTTTTTTTTTCTGTGGTTGATTGTAAGATTATGTCCTGTTCATTCACATATCTTAATTTTATAGTAGGGGGAACCTAAGAAAAGAATCCTTTTGAAAGCACATATTTATCAGGTTTAAAAAAGGCTAGCTAAATAGAAAGGAAAATTTTTAGCTAAATAGAAAGGAAATTTTTTTATCTTTAATAGATACTGTATGTTTATTAAAGTATGTACTACTAACGGTTTTACTTCTTTTCTATTCATCTTTTTATAAACTACTTGCAAAAGTAAAAGATAAAATTTAAAAGGAAAAGAATACAAGAAAATTTTCTATAAGGGTGGAACAAGGATGATAGGAATGTAGACTAGGTTAAGAACAGGGGTGGAGCTTAATAGGAGTCAGTGGGGCCACGGCCCCCCAAACATTTTTATTATACATATAAATTTATTATATAGGCCCACACAATTTAATAAAATAAATTTTTTTAATTAATAGATTCTTTTAATAGATATACTTTTTAGAGTTTCTATAAAAATTTATAGATAACAGCTATTTACATTTACTTTTTTGCTTTAAATATACACTCTTAGTATTCTTCTCCTTCTCTTTATATTAAAGATACAGTAGGTTCTTTTTTCTTTTATGATTTTTCCTCTACGTTACTTATCTTCTATTTTATTTCTATAAAACTTCTTCCATTCCCGTACCTACTGTAACTTTTTTTATTTAATATCATTTATTTTCTATGTTTTTATCTGACTATTGTAAGTAAATTATATTAAATTGTAGATTATATTTTTAGGAAGTCTGTTACTCTGGAGATTAGATTGTAAATTATCATTTATAATAATTTTATATATTTTGAAATTAAATAATTATTTTTTAGTAGGTACAATACTCATGGTTAAGAATAAGACAATTGATATTTTTTAAGAGGAAGATTATTGATAAAAATGAAAATGATATTTCTTCAACTTCAAATGAGCAAATAGTTACATTGAGTAAAGAACGTTTTAATTTTTATTTTCAGAAGTGGAAAGATTTTAATTTTTAATTATTTTTATTAGGCTTAAAAAATTTAAAAATTGTTTAAGGTTTAAAAAGTAAAAACAATCTTCAAACTTACATGTTAAAATAACCTCTAAAAAAATTCTTCAACTCTTAAATTAGTAGGAACAATATTATTAAACATTAAAAAAATATTAAAAACCATTAAAAAATTAAAAACTGTTCAACTTCTAAATTAGTGGGATCAGTACTCAATGTTAAATAATTCAAAATTATTGAAAAAATTAAAAAGTATCTTAAATAAGTGGAACATAGAACAGTGTTCAATATTAAAGAAATTAAAACTGATTCGCTGTGTGCATTTATTAAAACGTTGTTAAGATTATAAGTATACTCTGATACGGAATTGAAATAAAAATCGTATAATCTTACTATCTTATGAGTAAAATTTCAATTTTGACTATATTGTGAACAAGTATATTGAATTAATATTTTTAAGTAAATTGAATGTTATATTTAATATTAATTTTGTTTATTAAGTTAATTTTTTTACATATTATATTATTTTATTTACAATTTTTTTATATTATTTAATTATTATTAAAATATTAAATTAATTTAATATATAGTGGCTCCTCCTACAAATTTAGTCAAGATCCACCACTGGTTAAGAAAGAAGGTGGTTTAGGAGTAAAAAACCTGAAATTGTTTAACATAGCCCTGTTTGCAAAATGAGTTTTGGAGATTAAAGGATGGGTCAAACAACTTATGGAAGGAGTTAATAAGTTCAAAAGTATGTATAGAATAGCATGGATGATACACAAAATAATGAATCTAATTAGTGGAGAGACATTAAGAACATATGTAGAGATCAGACGAAACAAAAATAGATGTTGGAGGGTGGAGGAAAGAAATTTGATAAAAGGGTCGAAATCAGACGGAACAAAAATATATGTTGCAGGGTGGAGGAAAGAATTTTGATAAAAGGGTCTCGAATGCCATTGAATCTCATTAATATACAGTTAAATGTCTTTTGAGGGAGGATATGTTACGAGAGACGATACTAAATGAATTACAAGTCAACCAATATTAGAGAATTGACACTATTTTTAACCTAAAATCTTCAAGCCAAAATCTTAAAACAATAAATTTATGGGTTTTCTTCCTTATATACGGCTCAACACAACCATTTGTTCTCAATATAAAACTTATACTCATATTTGAATTTCCAACAAATTTATATAAATTGTTGTTGAATAGGTTTGTTGGTATGGAAAATGATATTTTGGAAGAAATTTGGAAACTAAAAAACATACCTCCAATACAAATGTTTATATGGAGAGTTCTGGTAAAAAGAATAACTACCAAAGATAATTTACGGCGAAACGGAAGGTTGAGTAGTAACAACGTGTGTGTCATGTGTGAAGTTGGGGAGGAATATGTAGATCATGTTCTATTCACATGCCAAGAAGCATTCAGAGTGTGGTTCAGGTGCTACAAATGGGTAGGTTTATGTACTGCACTACTTTGTCAAGCAACCTTGCATTTTCAGGCAGTTTAATTTACCACAGTGGAATTTTAAAGGAAACAAGATCTAGAAAATCGTTTGGATGAGAATTATTTGGAGAATTTGAAAATCTAGAAACTCAATTATATTCCATGATGCTAATAATGAAGACGATGATATCTTTTATGGTGTCCAAAGAAGAGTATGAACATGATACGAAATAAATTCTCTGAGGCTCTTTTTACCTTTGTAGAATGGTGTTGTAACCCCATCTTGTGCATAAAAGTGGTGAAGAGCTAATTGATTAGCTTTATGAATTAGATGCAGGGGTGAAACGACATGCTCCTATGTAATTAGTATGGTGTATAAGTGGGGAGATCGTGTTGTGGTGTTTGGTGTTAGAAAACGATTCCATAAGATACTTGTCGTCCTCACAACTTTGGCAAATGTGCTAGAAAATGTAAAATAAGAGTATCACATTGTTACATATATTATTATTAAGTAATTTATATTTAATTTTATTTTAACAATTAAAATCTTAAATAACTTTATTATTTTATATTTTTTATTTATACTTGTATATAATAATATTAAGGTTATATTTGACTTTTCTTGTACTCCTGTAGTAGAGTGTTATGAGGTTTTGTTTAATATATGTTGGAGGGTGGAGGAAATAAATTTGATAAAAGGGTCTTGAATGCCATTGAATCTCATTAGTATACAGTTAAATTACTTTTGAAGGAGGATGTTAGACAAAATGTTAAAATTTTGTGGAGATAAATTTTTATGGTAATGTTGCCTGTAAGTGTTTTGTAGTTAAAATCTATTGCTAAGAAAAATATCATTTGATGTATTTAATAAATATAATAGGTTTGTGTATATATATAATATAACAGGTTTAATAAATTATTGTTAAATAGGTTTGTTGGTATGGAAAATGATATTTTGAAAAAAAATTGGAAATTAAAAAACATACCTACAATACAAATATTTATATGGAGAGATCTACTAAATAGAATAACTACCAAAGATAATTTACAGCGAAACGGAGGGTTTAGTAGTAGCAACATGTGTGTCATGTGCGATGTTAGGAGGAATATGTAGATCATGTTCTGTTCACATGTCAAGAAGTATTCAGAGTGTGGTTCAGGTGCTACAAATGGGTAGGTTTATGTACTGCATGCACTACCTTGTCAAGCAACCTTACATGTTTAGGTAGTTTAATTTACCGCAGTTGAATTTTAAAGAAAACAAGATCTAGAAAATCGTTTGTATGACAATTATTTGGAAAATTTGAAAACCTAGAAACTCAATTATATTCCATGATGTTAATAATGAGGATGATGATATCTTTTATGGTGTATAGAGAAGAGTATGAACATGATATGAAATAAATTCTCTAACGTTCTTTTTTCCTTTGAAGAATGGTATTGTAACTCTATCTTGTGCATAAAAATGATGAAGAGCTAATTGATCAGTTCTATGAATTAGATGCAGGGATAGGTATTGTATAAAGTGGAGAGATCGTATTGTGGTATTAGGTGTTGGAAAACGATTCCATAAAATATTTTTCCTCACAACTTTGACAAATGTGCTAGAGAAAATATAAAATAAGAGTATAATGTTACATATATTATTATTAAGCAACTTATAATTATTTTTTTATTATGTTTTATCATTTTTTATTAGTAGGTAAATATTTCACAAGTATCTTTTATATTAACAGTATCTTCATATCTAATACATTAATGGCATCCATCCATCATAACAGGTAAGCCCTGCCACCACTTTGCCAAGTGGCCAAACACCTGCAGCCACCACCATCAACCCTGTTGCGGCACAAGAATCTGGAGATGAAGATGACAATGCAGACCCCCCAGTTCCGGAAACAGAAGCTCCAGCAGAGGACATTACCCCAGTGGCAACTCCTACTCCAGAAGAAACCCCAGAAGTGGCAGTTATCCCTAATGCAACACCTTTGACACCAAATCCTGTGGCAAAAGAGCCATCCTTCTCTTTTTTCATGCATGACATCCTTGGAGGGTCACATCCATCAGCAAGAGTGGTGGCAGGAATAGTAGCAAACACTGATGTCACTGGCCTACCATTCTCCAAACTCAACAACAACCTCTTTCCAATCACTGGAGGAATCCCACTGGTCAACCCAAAGCTTAATGGCATCATCACCAACAACAACCTCCCATTAATCTATATGATAGTATTTTTATTGTCTTAATTGTATATGTAACAAACTTGAAATATTTTTATATGTAAATAAGTAGGAAAACTTAAGATATTATATATCCATTAATCTATATGATAGTATTTTGTTTATTGTGTTCCCAAAAATATACAAATGTGAAATAAAACACATTTTCAGGAAAAATAGTCGAGAACATATATTAAACAGTAGTTGTGGCATGTATCTTTTATCTATCCACACTATTATTATAACTATTCTTACATCATACATTAAACAGTAATTGAAAGAATATTTTAATAAACCTCTCCACAAATATTTGTAAATAAAAAAATAAAAAAATAAGGCTTTAGAATTTTTAACACAAAAAACTTTTATAATTAGCTGAATTCAATTGAATAAATTTCTTCAAAAACATTTTTAGAAGAAAAATATAAATAAAGTTATTCATGTACAAGTTTTCACTTATTAACTTCTCTAAAAATTTAATCTTAAATTTATGTACAAGTTTATTTTAATTTATAAAAAAATATTTTTTTGTATTATTTTCTTATCTTAAAAGTACTTATAAAAAATTATGCAAACAGAGTTTTATGTACATAAACATGGTAATTTAAATTTATAGAAAAAAAATATATTTTTTCTTCAAATTTTACTATTTGTAGATGTTTATGAAAAAATTTATAATAACATACCATATATCACAGTTTCTCCAATAAAGAACAATATAAAGGACATATTACTACCAAAGAAAATAACAATCTATAAAGGACATGTTACTACCCAAGGGAAATAACAAATAACAAATACCTAACAATTAAAAATGCAGCAAGTACTGATTTTCTAATTTATAGAAAATTTGTATTCCAACTTAAAATTTATTATAACAAATCATTCAGTTAGTTGTCAAGAAATATAAATAAGTTCAATTGCCGCCAAGACATTGGCCAAAAGAATTCATAAATCACCACTCCATTAAAATTTAAAACATTTTAAATGAAGATCAATTCCAAAAGTACATACCTCTATTGAAGTAAATTTTTATAAATCAATCCTGAACTTTCAAGCACATAAGTGCACATGAACAAGATCTACCCAATTGACCTTCCACTTTTCAATTAACAAATTTAGAGTTCAACATGATGAAATCACAACAAAAATTGTATCATAACCTAACAATTACCAATTAAGGGATCCCATTTATAATAAACATAATCTCTAAACTCAGAAGAAATCACATAATATAAGCTTCCAAAATATATATATTTAAGTGTTCATTCAGTTTACATTATATTAAAGGAAATCCAACTTCTAAAATTTCTAATATATTAAAGTGTAGTATTGGAGTTCCGCATAAGTAAAAATTTGTAAATTTTTAGTTTGCATGGTATTAACTTGTCATACCTAAATTCTGGAGACAACCACACAATCAGCAAGTATTTCGGTTTGAAATCTCAATTTCTTTTCATTTTTTATGAAGGTTTGATGTAATTACAACTGTACCTATCCAATGACACGTTACAATATCTCAGCAAGTTGGTTGAAGTTATGCAGCCATAATTATGGCAATGAATTTCAAATGAAACATGTGTAAAAAGTCTGGAGATATCTTTCCACTCATTATACCAGATCTCCAATGGAGACAACCTTGAGCCTAACATAATCCGCTCAGTTGGAGTTATGACCAAACAATAAGAAGAATCAGAAGTGCTATGTACAACACTCTCCTGTCCAGAAAATGATAGAATCCGTGACAGAAGTTGTTGGAGAAACAATTCATCTTCAGAAGGAACTTGCATGCATAACATTAGAATTAAAAATCTGCAAAAATATAAAATAAAATCAATAAAGGTGCATAATATAAGAGTTAAAAATCTGCAAAAAAAATATCAATAAAATAGAAGAGTATGGTCCAATAATGAATGGTAGTTTTTTTATCAATATAATATAAGTTGTTAAATATATTTCTTCTATTGGTGAGTTAAGTAAAAAAAGATAAAATTTTGTTATTATTTATAAAGTATTTCTATATCATTTTTAAGATATAAATATTTCATAAGAATCTATAAGAGTGTAAAATATAGATGATTTTCATAATTGATTTGTTTTTGTATGTACAGTTACAATACTTGGCGTGTATATGGCCAATCAAAAGCTGGCTAACATCTTACATGCTAATTAGGAGGAATATGTAGATTCATGTTCTGTTCACATGTCAAGAAGCATTCAGAGTGTGGTTCAGGTGCTACAAATGAGTAGGTTTATGTACTGCATGCACTACCTTGTCAAGCAACCTTACGTTTTCAAGTAGTTTAATTTATCGTAGTTGAATTTTAAAGGAAATCAGATCTAGAAAATCGTTTGGATGACAATTATTTGAAAAATATGAAAACCTAGAAACTCAATTATATTCCATGATGCCAATAATGAAGATGATGATATCTTTTACGGTGTACAGAAAAGAGTATGAACATGATATGAAATAAATTCTCTAACGTTCTTTGTAGAATGGTATTGTAACCCCATCTTGTGCATAAAAATGATGAAGAGCTAATTGATCAGCTCTATGAATTAGATGCAGGGGTGAAACGACATGCTCATGTGTAATAGGTATGGTGTATAAGTGGGGAGATCGTGTTGTGTGTTAGGTGTTAGAAAACGATTCCATAAAATACTTCTCCTCAAAACTTTGACAAATGTGCTAGAGAAAATGTAAAATAAGAGTATTAGTGTTACATATATTATTATTAAGTAATTTATATTTAATTTTATTTTAACAATTAAAATCTTAAATATTTTTATTATTTTATATTTTATATTTATACTTGTATTTAATAATATTAGTTAATATAAATCAATTAATTATAATTTAATTACTATTTTTTCATTGTAAAATTTAACTAATTTTTTTAAAGTTTAAATTAAATTTTTATGTATTAAATATTTATTATTTAAAAATTAATTATTTTAATTAATGATACAAAATAATATTTTATTAATTCTTATTGTAAAAGGTTTCATTTTATCTCAAAAAACTTGATTTCTTTGTATCTTGAATTAATAAGAAAGTTTTTATTTTCTCAATTCATTCCTTTCTATTTTAGTGAGAGAGATATTGTCTAAAAGTGTTTTTTAATTCATCTTATTCTATTTATGCAATAGGAAGATTTTATTATAGAAACAATACTTTTTTACATTTCTATTTCAAATTTTTTTTGTTGTATTTTGAAATTCTTACAATCTAATTAATTTAAGTATTTTATATTTTAAAATATTTTAGTATGAAAAATCTTTAAGTACATAATAAAATTTTAACTCTTATTTATAACCTACATGTAAGTATTTAATCATATTCTTATAGTTTATTTTTTAGTTTTTAACTTTCATTTTCTTTAAATAGATATATTGATGAAGAATAAAAAATAAAATTATTTTCTATAATAAAAATTAAATAGTTATTTATATTAAAAAGAAATAATTAACAATTTTAGTTTAAGTTTAAGTATTAATGAGTTTAAGAATTTGAAAAAATAAAATAATTCTAATCTTTTAAACAAATATAAAAGAATAAAAATAATTTTTTATAATAATAATTATATTAAATTATGTAGTTATTTTAATTATATTAGTGATAATAATAATTTTATATAAATTTTAAATATATTATTTTCATCTTTCTAAAATTATTGGTATAAATAGACCACCTTTCTATTTCAAACTGCTTAATTCTGCTGCATAGTTTTGGTCCTAAAGGAGTGAAAAACAAAACTCAAATTTAAAAGCCTATGTTTATGAAAGAAATAACCCATTAATGTACTAAATCCAATGTTTATGAAACCGTTTCCTTTAAGAAGTTCTTTATTTCCTTATAAACATCTCAAATTTTCCCCTTCTACCCGATGTGGGACTTTACTCACTCCAATATTTATGAAACTTTCCGTCTTAGAAAATGTTTTTTCTTTCCTTATAAACATCTCAAAGTTTCCCCTTCTACCCGATGTGGGACTATACTAAATCCAATATTTATGAAACTTTCTGTCTTGGAAAATGTTTTTTCTTTCCTTATAAACATCTCAAAGTTTCCCCTTCTACCCGATGTGGGACTATACTAAATCCAATATTTATGAAACTTTCTCCTCTTAGAAGGAGTTATTTGTTTCCTTATAAACATCTCAAATTTTCCCCTTCTACCCGATGTACGACTATACTAAATCCAATATTTATGAAACTTTCTCCTCTTATAAGGAGTTCTTTGTTTCCTTATAAACATCTCAAATTTTCCCCTTCTACCCGATGTGGGACTTTACTAAAGTCAATGTTTATGAAACTTTCTCCTCTTAGAAGGAGTTCTTTTTTTCCTTATAAACATCTCAATTTTTCACCTCTTAGAGAGAGTTCTTTCTTTCCTTATAAAAATCTCAAATTTTCCCCTTCTACCCGATGTGGGACTTTACTAAATCCAATGTTTACGAAACTTTCTCCTCTTAGAAGGAGTTCTTTCTTTCCTTATAAACATCTCAAATTTTTCCCTTCTACCTAATGTGGGACTTTACTAAATACAATGTTTATGAAGCTTTCTCCTCTTAGGAGGAGTTCTTTGTTTCCTTATAAACATCTTAAAATTTCCCCTTCTACCCGATGTGGGACTTTATTAAATCCAATGTTTATGAAACATTCTCCTTTTAGGAGTTCTTTGTTTCCTTATAAACATCTGAAATTTTCCCCTTCTACCCAATGTGGGACTTTACTCAGTCAATTATTTATGAAATTTTCTCCTCTTAGAAGGAGTTCTTTTTTTCCTTATAAACATCCCTTTATTGATACTGTACCAGTAGAGTACATCTATCCTACTCCAACACCCGTATTCCTCCCACAGAAATCATATATAAAAAATTTTAAAAATAAAAAAATTCAAGTTTGATGTGAGTATGTATCTACAAGCAGTTACATTTACTTTTTTCTATTAAAAATGCCTAAGAAAGAGTATTATGTTTTATTTATTTTTAAAACAAATAAATAACAAAACCTCCAAATAAGGGTGAGAAAGTTGGCTTTAGTCTACCAAAATTTCTTCTATGAATATTTTTAATTAGAATGGTTAAAAATATTTGAATTAAAACAAATTGATACTAATTGTATAAAAAAAATTATTTTAAGGTTTAGAATTCACATCCTGTTTAACCCTCTTAATTTATTTTGTGTTATATAATTTGATGAATATAAATATTTAATAATATTAAACTTAACTTATTAAGATTTATAAAAAACAAAATTCTCATTATTAATTATAATAAAATAAGTACATTTATTATAAAGACATATAAAAAAAGGAAAGGAAGATAAGATAGGACAAAACTTCCTAGACATATATACTTCCACGAAAGAAAACCAATTTATTTGTAAATAATATGGGTTATGGATTTTAACCAAATTCATCCAACATAGTAAAATCACAATGGACAAACACTATAATAAATTGAAAAAAATTAATAAAAAAAGGAAAAAGAGAATAAGAACATAAAATAAATTAAAGCTATTCAACTATAATAATTTTAATCTATATTCACTATCATTCTAAAATGAAGCAAGATTTCACAATAATCCCTGAAACCACCACAAAAATCCACAAGTTCTTATTATAAAACTTAATTTGATTACAGGCACTAATAATTCACAAAATTCACTTGTTGAGTCTTTATATTTAGATCCAAAGATTCTTATTAAATATTTTCTTAAAATATTTGGACTTTACAGTTGTTTAGTTGTTACAGATAACTTTAAAAGTTTTTACAATCTCTACTGGATATATTTTCAAAGATAATTATGAACAGTGGGTTGTTAGTTATTAAAATGTAAAATAAGAGTATCACAGTGTTACATATATTATTATTAAATAATTTATATTTAATTTTATTTTAACAATTAAAATCTTAAATAATTTTATTATTTTTTATTTTTATTTATACTTGTATATAATAATATTAGTTAATATAAATCAATTAATTATAATTTACCTGAGGGATGTACTTTCTCAACATGTGAAGATGAACATTACTTGTGGACCCTCTTAAGAATCTTTTTAACACGTTATATATCACAAGACTTCATATTCATAAATAACCTTATCTCTTTGACAAGTAATTCCAGATTCCATCCCAAAACATGTAATGTAAAAAGTCCACATATCTCTCCTTAACTTTTACATAATTTTATACTATCAATCTTCTTCCTATTTTCCTCATAAGTAAGAGTTTGAGAAATTGAGAACTTCATGTTATGATTTGAATATGTAGTCCAAGTTTATCTTAATCTTATTTCTCTTAACAATCTTATTTAAATATTTTTATTGAGATACATGACACATTCTAATCATTTCATCGCTTTATATATCTATTTTAAATATTTTTCTTGTTGCATTTAAATATTCTATTTTAAATTTTAATTTCTTTTATTTCATTTTTATATTAGTTTATTATAAGAATATTATTTTGATATAAGTGATGAAAAAAATAATACCATATATAACTGTTTCATCACACATGATGATGATCCTTCTTCTGCCTCATTATTTTGACACAATCCTCTCTGAATCTGTTGCAAACAACATATAAATATATAAATAAAATTTAAAAGGTGAAAATAGTTTTTTTTTTCTTTGCTGAGAACAAAAGCTAAATAAAATAGTCAATTAAAAAGTTAAACACTTAATCCAATAAGAATACATGCATATTGCAAAACATTAAAAAAAACATTTTAAATGCTACATTTTAATTTCTTTTATTTCATTTTTATATTAGTTTATTATAAGAATATTATTTTGATATAAAAATAAAAATAACATATTTGTTTTTTTACTTCTAATTGCTCATATGAAATTTTATCTATTAGAAAATCATCAAATATATTTTATGTTTAGATTAGATTTTGTTTCAAGTCGTTACATAATTATTTTCTAAGAGACATGTATTTTTTTTTATTTTTGACAAATCCTATAAGTTGTTGTATGTAAATGGTTTCCAACTTTTTATATACAAAAGTTGTTGTTTTAAAATTCAATTGTTTTAATACTAAATTGTACTAGTTAACAATTAACATCAAGATCCTTATCAAACACTGTTTTAGTGTAAGTGAGAAAATTTTATTATTGTTCATTCCCTCTACTTATGTAAAACCTTTCATCACTAGTCTTGTCTTGAATATTTCTTTATCCATACATGGTATTTCATCATTCTTTTCAAATACTCACTTGTATCTAACCACCTTCTAATTTTTGGGCATATCTACGAGCATTTATGTATGGTTCTACTTCAAAGATTCAATTTTCTCTTTCATAGAACATTGCTAGTGCTCACCTTCTACATCTCTTATTGCCTCTTTGAAGTTTATAGACTATAAACATTTGATCTCTTCAATCGCAATAAAAGTGAAGCAAATAATCAAGATACCTAAACTTCTGTGTTGGTTTGATTTTCCTTCTCTCCCTATCAACCGTAAGTCGATAGGCAGAGACTCAACCCTTATACAGAGTCTAAAAACAAAGAAAGGGTAAAATTACTCAATGTACTCTTCCCCCGAAAAGATATAAAAAAACTGGTATATCCCCTTTGCATCCACAGTTGTGTTCATAATCCAATACTAATTAAACTAATTAAAGATAAGTAAAAGGGGTAGACTCCCTTGCCACTTATCATGCTCCGAACAACCCAAACTCCATGAAAGCTCAGAGACCTCTAATGTGCATACAAATGTGGCAATCATATATGTATTAAGCCCAGACCAAACAACCAAAAACTTAACAACATTATATACTAGGAGCATGACTAAAAAATAAACATAACCTTGTGGCAAGTTCCACAGAATTCTGTAGTATGGATACTACTACACTAGCATTCCAAAAATAGACCATGCATAACTACTGAGATATGCACACAACTGACCCATACTTCAAAGCACAAACAAAACACTTTAAGTGTCCTACAACCTTATAGGTCATGCATTACTTTCCCTACCTCCATAGTCAGATTCTAGGCAAGAATTGCATCACTTAGCGCCATATACTTTTAAATTTGCATAATTGGCTAGCTTCAAGTTGTTCTATATTTAGAATTTCAAATGCAATGATACTTCTCTTATATAAATCTCCAAATTTCCAACACTCGAATGGTTTGTTATCCTCACTGAGTGGTCAATGCCACTGTGATGAGAACACAATCCTACATCAATATTGCACTTCCTCTTCCTATATTTACATGTGTCTGCCCTCATGTAGCTACCTTTTGTCTAAAATCAGATAATGAGCTTCCAAACCTGCATAACACAACTAAGAACAAGCAACAAGTGATCATAGACAAATAGTAAGGTGTGATCATGATTAATATAGTATTCACCACTGTGTTTTTAAAAAAAAAGACAAATTATTTTGGTATGCATATAAGTAATAAGTGACTTTTACATGTAACACTCCAAACTAATTCTACAACCTACCATAGTATAATCCAAAAATCAAAATTAAATACATGCTCTAATTTATTAAAAGTTGATTTCCAAATTATAAATAAAGACAAAGGCTTATGGATTGGGAAAAATGAAAAACAAAAGGCCAATTAGGACTATAACAACATTAAGAGTGATTTGGTCATGTTTATTTTTTATGGAGGTGCTTGTTGAAGTGAGGGAGGTGCAGAAAGAATCCACTTAAAAAAAACAAAACAACTACACACAACTAAAAAACCCTAGAAAGAAGAGAGGAGTTTTGGAAGCGATCTTAGGCATAATTTCCAAGGTGGCTCATGTGTGATTTAAGAAGATGAAGCCTACGCAAAAATAAAAGTTTCTTTGATCACTGGTCCAAAAGAAAAATAATGGTTATGATACATTTTTCATTTACAAAAGATTTTCTATACCTTTATTTTCTATACTTTTCCATATAAATTAAATTCAAAGTTTATCTAAAAAAATAAGTGATGATATTATTAGAAGTTAAAATTAATCATCCGGTTTATTGGAAACATATGTATAATGATTTTTCATTATAACTAAATTTTTTCTCAAAACTTTATAATGATTTTTCATCCTTATAACTAAAGTTTTTGTCATGTATAATTTTTTTTATCAGATTAATTCTCTTATATTTTATCTCTACAAGCACTATCACTGTCATATATATTGAAGTTATTATTAATAATTAGCTTATATTCTTGTGAGATGTATTATACCTTACATGCATCTATACATAAATTATTTTACTTTTGTACATTTTCTTTTATTACAAAGAAAAATATAAATTAAAAAAAACATTACAAATGTCTCAACCTTTTACAAAATATATATATATATATATATAAAAGAATGGTTTAAATATATAACCATATTTACATTTTAAATTTATTTTAAAATGTTGTCCAAAGTATATTTTTATATAACTTAAATGTATGACAATTTATAAAATATTGCTTATTCAATTATTTTGTGATAATAAAAAATGTTTGAAAGAGATATCAATGGAACAATAAAGAATAACAATTTCCTTTTGAAGATCTTATGAAATTGGTGAAACTGAAGAAAAAATGTGATATACTTAATTTGGATTAAAGGAACAAGAAATTGACATTTACACATCACAATAAATTAAAGAAATATGAAATTAATATTTATATATGAAAAAAATTAGTTACAAGTAAAAAAATCTTCTAAAAATTTTGTAGAAAAAGAAATGGTCATCGTACATTTTTTTTAATAAAAGACATTTGGTATATTTCATTCCTTTTCATTCATAAAAATAAAATTCAAGATATTCATCCAAATAAGTTAAGATATGAGGAGGTACACTAAAAAAGAAAGAAACATGTTTTGATTAACTTATAATTTTACACTCCAAAAAAATAAGATTAATCGTCTAGTTCATTGAAAATATGAATAAAATTTATAATAATGGTATGAAAACACAATCAATAACAAATTACTAATAAGTAACTATTAACTAGGGTATCATATTTGACAAATAAATAATACTTATTTAGTTACAAGAGTGGAAAATTATGTAAATAGAACACTCTCCCTTCAAACAACTCAATCAAAAGATGAAGTAGTAAAACATTGTCATTATAAAGGTAAATCACATCAATATATATTTGTTTCAGGAAGGAAATATTCATCTTAGTGGAAAGGTCATACAAATTAGAGTCACATTATCTAAAAGATTGAAGTTTTGGCGTGAAAAGATCAATAATACAGTAAAAAGCAAACACTTTATCCATTCTCATGCATGAAATCCCCAACTCAATGAGTTTAGGAGCAAATACTTGAAATCTCTTAATTTTTTTCATAGTGTAGACCATTATGAAAATAGAAATCTTCTAAATTACCATGACCCTTAAAAGGGATCAATAGAGATTTCCAATCCTTTGAAGAGGTAAGAGCATTTAAGAGAAAGAAAATCAAATTTGTGATTCCAATGGATATTTCATAAAATTTTAGAGGAGTTAGAGATTGAAAGATAGAAAGCTCAGGAAGGCTCCCCACCATACTACACTCACTTAGGATAGTAAGAACTTGAATGGTGGATCGAGTAAGGATAATCTTATCAACAATTGAATTTACAACTTGTTAATGCACCAAGTGATATTCTTACAAATTGGTAGAAATATCTTGAGAAGATAAAAAATTATAAAAAACAATGAAAAAGAATAATATCTTCAAAGGTTTTTACTATCCTAGTTGAGTATGTGGTGGGAAACCTTCCTCAACTCTCCATATGTCAATCTCCAACTACTCTAAATCTTTATGAAATATCTACTGAAATCACATATTTCAAATTTCCTTCTCTTAAATACTTTTACATTTTCAATTGTCAAATTGGAAAAATTTTCAATCCTCTTACGGGTTATTGTTAATTTAGAATATTTATATCCTCACAATTGTTGGTATTATGGTAAAATAAAAAAGTGTCAAATATTTTTCCTAAGCTCACTAAATTGAAGATTTCATGCATGAGAGTGGATGAAGTTTTTGATCCAAAAGTGTTATTGAATTTTTGTGTTAAACTTTAATCTTTTAGATACTCTTACTCTAATGTATATGAATTTAAGTAGATATTAATGTGAGTTGTTTATCTATTGGCATTAATAAAATAAGTATTATTTATTTGTGAAATATAATATTTTAGTTAGTAGTGACTTGCTACTCTTATTTACTATTTTTACATTATATTTTTATTAGTATTCTTAAGTTTTATTCATTTTTCTAATTAAATTAATGATAATTTTTTTCTTGGAGCTCAAAGTTTATAGACTAATCGAACTTTCTTTCTTATTTTTTTTATTGTATTTCCTAATATCATGACTTTCTTATTTAGATAGATCTTTGTTAATTTGATTTTTGTGGATGATAAGGTATTGAAAATAAAATAATACAAAATCTCTTATATAAATAAAAAATACAACATAACAACCATTTTTCTAGAAATTTTATTTATGTTTTTAAAATATATTAGTGGAATATCATTACAAACTTGAACTCACATATTAATGGTCTCTTATATTTTTGAGACTAAATAGGTTTTCTTCATTTACCTTAAATTACGTAAACTAAAAATTGTAAAATACATATTATATATAGAAAATAAAAATTGTAAATTACCTAAATAAAAAATATTTAGAAAAATTATTTTATAGGTATATTATTAGGTGTAATGTCTTGATTTAAAAAAAATAAGAAAAACAAAAATCTTCAAATTTAACACATAAATCATTCTGAATTAATGATGTCTGCTTTCATGATATTTCTACTGCACCTTTAACTAATTAATGATGTAATTATAATTCTATTTCTACTTTATTGGGATTTGAGAGTCAGTATTAAATACACATAAAAAATCATTAAATATTGCCTCGAAATGCTAACTTCAATCCCAATTGAAAAAAAGTCAGAATTAAATGTTTGAGAGTGGAACCAAATTCATGACCATCAAATTCAAAATTAAATAGAAAGAGGTTTTCTAAATATTTTTTCAAAAATTAATCTTATTAAATTTTAAATCGGTCCATGTTTTTAAAATTTTTAATTTTGACTATTTTTATAGAACTTATAAAAATATAATATATCTCCATCATACTGTAAGCTATGTCACATTGTAACATCCTAAAACAGTAAGTAATTTTAAATTAAGAAAAAAAAATAAATTTTTTTCACTCATAAGAACAAGAGTAAAGGAATAAGAAAAGACATAAAGTGTACAACTAAGGTTATACAGTCATCCCAAATGGAGTACAATCCATCTAAAAATATATCTGACTACAGGCAGCCACAAAATCCAAAATGAAACCACAGAAAAACAAACAAGAAAATATGAGACCACTACTCCTTAGCTTTGCTAGCAGAAGCTGTATCCTTCCTGCCATCTGCTCCCGTGTCAAACACGATCATAGCATAATCATACAAATAGCACAATACAAAAGAAAGGGGTGAGACACATTTCAAATCATTCAATATTTACATGTTGAATTACAAGTTCTACAACATACCACACACATAGAATTAGCCTACCAAAGGCCTTTACATACACAAGCACACAAGTTAGACCTCAGGAACTAACACCTGAATCATCACATGGAGTTACATCCCCCATCCAGACCCATGGATGTCAAGGTAATAGAACTTAGGCCCTTCCCGAGGGTGATCCTAATTCCGTCTCCATCAACTTCTCACAACTAGTGTTAGTGTCTATCTGACTCTAACCACTAGTGAAGTCTGAATTATTCCCTTCAGATATCCCAATTCATACATACACTACAGTTATTGCATACAAACATATCATTCCACAACATTTTCTCTATTCATCCTTTGCTCTCATCATTACATTGGCCTTAGTGCCAGGTACTCATCACACTGGTCTTACTGCCAACAATCAACATCACACTCATATGCATCATAGACATCATCTCATACTTAGAACATTCATGTAAAATCATATTAAATCAATCCACTACTCAACATATTTCAGAATTTACAGTCAACAAACAGGGGACACTCGCTTGGCGAGGTCATTCTCACCTGAGCGAAAACAAACCCGAGGACAGGGTCTGAAGCATTAGGAGGTCTCGCTTGAGCGAGACGGGGCTCGCTTGAGCGAGTGCTGCTCGAAATTGAACAACACCTCCCCTAAAACTGAGTATCCTCTCAATTTTTTGGGTACCTAATACAGTCATCCAACAGTTCATACACATTCAATAAAGTATCAAAACATGCAGTAATGTGGGGAAAAACTTCCCTCCCATGCTATTCTCAATTGGTGGCTCAATTCCATATTTTACTCATCTCAGAACTTTCAATTCAATGAACTCAACATAAAGACATTAATCCACAAGTTCATTTCTACACTCACTTATACGATACATTCAACACAACTTACATTATGCAGCACATGGTATTTCATCTACACATCTCAGTCAGTCAAAACAAGGAATACCACTTACAAAACATCAATCAAACACTTTTCATTCTAGCTCAAGAAATCATTCAAATTTAAAAGTAACAACAAACCAATGTCACACCAATTTTATAAAAGAAAAGCCCTATTTTCCAAACCAGTAAGTGTTTCCCCCCTTACCTGAAAATCCAAGCTTCTCCTAAAGTACTCAAACGCTTTTCCTCTTCAAAGAGCACTTGCAACTAACACAAAAGGGTACCTAAACAATAAATAAAATACACCATTACGATCAAGAAACATTAAGGAACACAAAGGAACTCCAAGAAACCCAAAATGACCAAGAATCGATCTTCAAATCAAAAACCCCCAAATTGAAACCTTAAAAGTGCGTGAAGAAGAAAACTTATCCGAATCAAAAATCTAATTGGCCAATCCTCTACTGTTCTTCGCCACGAGTCCAACGGTGATCTCCGTTCTTCAATCGGCCAAGAATTCAGTGAGAAACAGAGGAGAGAAGTCAGAGAATGAAGGGTTTAGAGAGAGATAGCTTGAGGAGAGAGAAAGTGTTTTTAAGGAATGAAGAACAAAAAAGTGTTTTTATTAGTTTCAAAAGCAGGGGACCCACCCCTCTGTGTTCTTCATTACTTTAACCTTACCTCTCTACTCAGCTTTCATTTATCTGGGTCCTTACATTCTCTCCAACTACAAAAATTTTCGTCCACAAAAATGAAACTTACCAGGCAAAGAGATGAGGGTAAGCTTTCCTCATTTGTTCCTCCAGCTCCTAAGTGGAATCACCCGCTCGGGTGTTCCATAGCACCTTGACCATATTGATGGTCTTCCTCCTAAGCTTCCTGGACTGGACCTCTAAGATTATGATGGGAGTAGCCTCAAAAGACAAATCTTCCCTAATCTGCACCTCATCAGGCTCCAAGATGTGGCTGGGATCAAACACATACTTCCTCAGCTAGGAGACATGGAATACACTGTGTGTTGGAATAAATGGTTGAGTTTAAGAGGGGGGGTGAATTAAACTTTCAAAGATTTTCGAAACCCAATGCCCAATTATGAAAAACCAGTTGCGGAATGAAGTTTTAAACCAGTTTTATAGGTTCTTGAAATGCTCTTTATCAATTGATCATATACCCAATTCAATTTCAAGTTAAACTTCAATTACCGAATGTAAAGAGTTCAAGGGAAGAAGAACAACACAACAGATTTATACTGGTTCACCTTTCAACAAAGGCTACATCCAGTTTCCTAAACAAACAAATTCAATCAATTCACTAAAAACCAGTTTTTACATGAACACTACATGCAAAACCGAAACCAGAAAGCTGCACCAAGTCTTGAACCCTACAAGACTTCTAAACACCTGTAAAACCCTATTACAAGATCTCTTAATCACCACGATTAAGATACAAACACTGCGACTAACAAACACACAAAGAATTGGATTGAATTCACCTGGAAATTCAATGCGAAACGAAAGCAGAGCACCGGCAAGAACGGAAAAAGCAGAGCATGCAATTCTTGATTTGATTCGCACTCAAATGAATCTTGATCGTCTTGGAGTGATTCGCAATATGTTTTAGAGTGTATTAGGAACGTTCTTGCTCAATGGGTCTTTTAGAAAGGTTTCGTCTCTTAGTTCTTTAAGTTTCAAGATATATATAGAAAGCTGTTAAAGCGATTCTGCAGGAAATAGTCGGTTAAAACGCGTTTTAGTCGGTTGTTTTCATTAAAAACAATTTTCCAGTGAGCACTGTTTTACTTGAAACTTGAAAACGATCGGTTGAAATCTCGTTTTAACTAGCTATTCCAGAAAACTGAATTTCCGAAACAAAGCTACCAGGATTTTAAGCTGGTTTAAATTTCAAACAGATCGGTTGAAATTTTCAAAATACAAAGCTTTGAAAATGAAGAACAGTTTAACTAGTTGAAATCAGATTTTTAACCAGTTAAAAATCAGTTAAACCTTTGAAATCATTTTAAAACCTTTTTAAAACATTTCAAAACATTTTAAACTCCAAGACTAAGATCAAGATAGATTGAAATGCATCATACCACACAACTTAAGACTCTCTAATCCTAAGACAAAATCTTCATTCTTCAAGCACCAACATCTTCATCATTAAAGGTGGTTGGAGACATCAAATCCACTTGAAACCAAGTCTTCAAGTTCAACACTGTGCAATCTGGATAGAGGAGGAGGTAGAGCTAACTCATAAGCTACTGGCCCAATCCTTCTAAGTATCTGATATGGTCCAATGAACTTAGGAGTCAACTTTCTTGACTTCATGACTCTGCCCACACTAGTCATGGGTGTAACCCTTAGAAATACATGCTCCACTACTTCAAATTCCAAAGGCCTTCTTCTTCTATCCGCATAATACTTTTGACGACTCTGAGAAGTCCTCAACCTCTCCTGAATCATCCTAACTTTCTCAGTGGTCTGCTAAAGTAACTCGGGTCCCACTAAGGTCCTTTCACCATCTTGGTACCAACACAAAGGAGTCCTACATTTTCTACCATACAAAGCCTCAAAAGGTGCCATTCCAACACTAGAGTGGAAACTGTTATTATAGGTGAACTCCACTAAGGGCATTACCTCGTCCCAACTACCAAGGTGATCTAGCACGCATGTTCTCAATAAGTCCTTAAGAGTCTGAATTGTTCTCTCAGACTGACCATCTGTCTGGGGATGGTAAGTGGTGCTCAAATTCAGTGTGGTACCCAAAGCTGCCTGCAAGGTCTGCCAGAAAGGGGAAGTGAATCTAGGGTCTCGGTCTGATACTATGCTGGAAGGAATGCCATGAAGTCTCACAATCTCTCTAATATATAGATGTGCAAGGCGATCCATGGAGATCCTCAAATTCACCGGCAGAAAGTGTGCACTCTTGGTTAATCGATCCACAATAACCCACACAGAGTCATGTCCTCTGACTGTCCGTGGCAAGTGGGTGACAAAATCCATGGCTATACTATCCCACTTCCACTCCGGAATTTCCAACTGCTGAAGCACACCACTAGGCCTCTGATGCTCAACCTTTGCTTTCTAGCAAGTTAAACAACTAGCCACATACTTAGATATCTCTTTCTTCATGTCAGGCCACCAGAAAGATTCCTTCAGATCTTGATACATTTTTGTCATACCAGGGTGTAGACTAAGCCTACTCTTGTGCCCTTCATCCAAAATTACTTTCTTCAGCTCTATATCAGCCGGAACACAAATTCTCTTTTTGAATCTTAGTAGGCCATCAGTCTCTACTAAGAACTCTGAATGTTGACCCTTCTTGAGACTACTCATGATTCTCACCAATTGGCCATCATTCTCTTGCCTCTCTTTGATTCTCCCAAAGAAATCATTTGTAATCATTAACTTACAGCATCTGACACACTCTGGAGAAAACTCTACACTGAGGTTGAGGTCCCTGAACTGTTCAATTAGCTCAAGTTCCTTCACCATCAATGCAGAAATGCCAATAGCCTTTTCTGCTCAAAGCATCAGCCACCACATTGGCTTTTCCTGGATGGTACATCAACTGGAAATCGTAGTCCTTCAGAAACTCCATCCATCTTCTTTGTCTCATATTCAACTCCTTCTGATCAAAGAGATATTTCAAACTCTTATGATCACTGAATACATCAAACTTTGCCCCAAATAAATAATGTCTCCAAATCTTCAGTGCAAACACCACAGCTGCTAATTCTAAGTCATGAGTGGGGTAGTTCTTCTCATGATTCTTCAATTGTCTGGAAGCATAAGCTACCACTTTCTTATCCTGCATCAACACACAACCCAATCCTGAGAGAGATGCATCACAAAATACTTTAAAGGGGTCCTCTAGGTTAGGAATAATCAAGATGGGTGAACTGGTCAATCTTTCTTTCAATTCCATGAAGCTACTTTCACACTTATCTGTCCAAGCAAAAGGCTGGTCTTTTCTAGTCAACCTTGTCAAAAGGGCCACTATTCTTGAAAATCCCTCTATAAACCTCCGATAGTACCCAGCCAAACCCACAAAGCTTCTTATCTCTGATACTGATTTGGGACGCTCCCATTACAACACTGCCTCCACCTTGGAGGGATCTACAGTAATACCTGCAGCTGAAATAACATGCCCCAAGAATTTCACCTCATTCAACCAAAACTCGCTTAGATAACTTTGCATACAACTTCTTCTCTCTCAGTATGCCCAAAATTACTCTCAAGTTCTCATCATGCTCTTCAGCACTATGCGAGTAGATAAGGATGTCATCAATGAAAACTACCACAAACTGATCTAGGAAAGGCTTGAAAATCCTATTCATGTAGTCCATGAAGACGGCTGATGCATTAGTCACTCCAAAAGGCATCACTACATACTCATAGTGGCCATACCGGGACCTGAAGGCTGTCTTCTGAACATCTTCAGCCTTCACCAAAATCTGATGGTATCCGGATCGCAAGTCTATCTTGGAAAAGACAACTGCCCCATGGAGTTGATCCATCAAATCATCAATCCTTGGAAGAGGATATTTGTTTTTAATAGTCATCTTATTCAGCTGTCTATAGTCTATGCACAATCTGGAACCTCCATCTTTCTTCTTCACCAATAATACTGGTGCGCCCCACGGAGACACACTAGGCCTTATGAACTACCTATCCAAAAGGTCCTCTATTTGTTTCTTTATCTCACTCAACTCAGCTGGGGCCATTCTGTATGGTGGCATAGAAACTGGTCCTGCTCCTGGCACTAGGTCAATGGAGAATTCCACTTCTCTCTTTGGGGGCAACCCCGATATTTCTTTAGGAAATACATCTACAAACTCCTTAACCACTGGTATCTCTACTCCCTGACTCTCTTCTACCTCCATCTGAGTCAGGATCATGAAACACTGAGCTCCTCCTACCAAATCCTTCCAAGCTTGCAGAGCTGAAATAATTTCCACTTCCTCCGAACTTGGGAAGATCAACTTCTTCAAACCACAATCTATAAGAACTCTGTTGGCCGACAACCAATCCATTCCTAGAATTACATCTAGGTCCTTCAAAGGTAAACAAATCAAGTTCACCTTTGACTTATGCCCCTCAACAATCACGGAACAACCTATGCATACCCTAGATGCAATCACCAAGCTTGTTGTTGGTGTAGAAACATGCAAATCTAACAAGAGATCTTGAACTGGCAACCGCAGTCCTTCTACACACACATCTGACACAAAAGAGTATGTCGCTCCAGAATCAAACAGGACATGCAAAACATTACCAGCTATAGAGCACGCACCTCGAACCAAATGATCTGACTGAGACGCCTCTGCCCCAGTAATAGCAAATACTCTGCCAGTTGCCCTTGGCCTGCCTCCCCTATCAGTCTGAACTGGCTGAGAAGCTCTAATGGGAGTAGCTCCTCTCCCATTCCTACACTGCCTGGCCACATGCCCTGTCTGGCCACAAGTGAAACACCTCCTAACATCTGGACCTGCATTACACAGATGGGACAAGTGTGGTCCTCCACACCTGTAGCATCGCATCTCAAGGGGGCGATGCTGAATTGGACCACTGTCCCTTGCTGGCTGAAAGCGGGTATAAGGGGTATTCTGCTCCCTTCTACTTCTGCCATTGGCTGGCCCACCCACCTGAAGTCTTGCTGCTCTGGTATTATCTGCTACCAGTCTCTCTGCAGTCTTGGCTCTTTCCACCAATAGAGAGAAGTCTGTGACATACATGGGCACCACTATGACTTTCAGCTCTGGTCTCAACCCTTCTTCAAATTTACTGCACAACCATGCTTCAGTGCAACTCTGGGAGTGGTATCTGGATAGGTGCTCAAAACGGGAAGCATATTCATGCACTGAAAGACTGCCCTGCTCCAATCTCATGAACTCAGTTTCCTTTGCAAATCTGGCACTGACTGGAAAGTACTTAGTCAGAAACTTTTTCTTAAAGTTATCCCACTTCAAAATTTCCCTCCTTGTTGGCTTGAATCTTCTTCAATCCCTGCCACCAGAACTCTGTTTCTCCTTCCAGTAAGTAAGTAGCAAATTTCACTTTCTTTTCCTCAGGACACTCTGAAACATAAAAAATCTTCTCTATCCTCTCCATCCAGGTATTTGCTTCATCTGGAGTGGAGGTCCCAGCAAACTTTGGTGGTCCATGTTTCAGAAAGTCTGCTAATAAGGCTTGCGCCTGAGGCTGGCTAGAAGAGGCTGCAGTTTGAGGGTTTGTAGATGCTGCTGCAGTTGCTGCTGTGGCTGCCAAGGTAGCTTCTCGAGAGGCTTGAAGCTCTTGCATAACAGCCTGATGCTGCTGGGCCATGGCAGCCCCTTGCTGCTGCATGGTAGAAGCCATAACCTCTATGGCTCTAAGCATCTGGTTCACATCTGGTGGAAGAGGAGGAGAAGGTCGGGGTGGCATCCTAAACAACACAATGAATAATTGTTAAGATATCCATTACTTAACACAAAATCCATGAGATGTTCTAACTCTTAACAACGAAGCAAGCCCTAACCTAAGGTTACCCTAAGGAACTAACAGCTCTGATACCATAACTGTAACATCCCAAAACAGTAAGTAATTTTAAACTAAGAAAAAAAAATTTAACTCATAAGAACAACGAGTAAAGGGATAAGAAAAGACATAAAGTGTACAACTAAGGTTATACAGTCATCCCAAATGGAGTACAATCCATCTAAAAATATATCTGACTACAGGCAGCCACAAAATCCAAAATGAAACCGTAGAAAAACAAACAAGAAAATATGAGACCACTACTCCTTCTTAGCTTTGCTAGCAGAAGCTGTATCCTTCCTGCCATATGCTCCCGTGTCAAACACGATCACAGCATAATCATACAAATAGCACAATACAAAAGAAAGGGGTGAGACACATTTCATATCATTCAATATTTACATGTTGAATTACAAGTTCTACAACATACCATACACATAGAATGAGCCTACCAAAGGCCTTTACATACACAAGCACACACAACTAGACTGACGACTTCCAGAAGACTTGTATGAAGTTAGACCTCAGGAACTAATACCTGAATCATCACATGGAGTTACATCCCCATCCAGACCCATGGATGTCAGGGTAACAGAACTTAGGCCCTTCCCGAGGGTGATCCTAATTCCGTCTCCATCGACTTCTCACAACTAGTGTTAGTGTCTATCTGACTCTAACCACTAGTGAAGTCTGGATTATTCCCTTCAGATATCCCAATTCATACATACACTATAGTTATTGCATACAAACATATCATTCCACAACATTTTCTCTATTCATCCTTTGCTCTCATCATTACATTGGCCTTAGTGTCAGGTACTCATCACACTAGTCTTACTGCCAACAATCAACATCACACTCATATGCATCATAGACATCATCTCATACTTAGAACATTCATGTAAAATCATATTAAATCAATCAACTACTCAACATATTTCAGAATTTACAGTCACCAAACAGGGGACACTCACTTGGGCGAGGTCATTCTCACCTGAGCGAAAACAAACCCGAGGACAGGGTCTGAAGCATTAGGAGGTCTCGCTTGAGCGAAACAGGGCTCGCTTGAGCGAGTGCTGCTCGAAATTGAACAACACATCCCCTAAAACTGAGTATCCTCTCAATTTTTTGGGTACCTAATACAGTCATCCAACAGTTCATACACATTCAATAAAGTATCAAAACATGCTGTAATGTGGGGAAAAACTTCCCTCCCATGCTATTCTCAATTGGTGGCTCAATTCCATATTTTACTCATATCAGAACTTTCAATTCAATGAACTCAACATAAAGACCTTAATCCACAAGTTCATTTCTACACTCACTTATACGATACATTCAACACAACTTACATTATGCAGCACATGGTATTTCATCTACACATCTCAGTCAGTCAAAACAAGGAATACCACTTACAAAACATCAATCAAACACTTTTCATTCTAGCTCAAGAAATCATTCAAATTTAAAAGTAACAACAAACCAATGTCACACCAATTTTATAAAAGAAAAGCCCTATTTCCAAACCAGTAAGTGTTTCCCCCCTTACACGAAAATCCAAGCTTCTCTAAAGTACTCAAACGCTTTTCCTCTTCAAAGAGCACTTGCAACTAACACAAAAGGGGACCTAAACGACGAATAAAATACACCATTACAATCAAGAAACATTAAGGAACACAAAGAAACTCCAAGAAACCCAAAATGACCAAGAATCGATCTTCAAATCAAAACCCCCAAATTGGAACCCTAAAAGTGTGTGAAGAAGAAAACTTACCCGAATCAAAAATCTAATCGGCCAATCCTCTACTGTTCTTCGCCACGAGTCCAATGGTGGTCTTCGTTCTTCAATCGGCCAAGAATTCAGTGAGAAGCAGAGGAGAGAAGTCAGAGAAGGAAGGGTTTAGAGAGAGAGAGCTTGAGGAGAGAGAAAGTGTTTTTAAGGAATGAAGAACAAAAAAGTGTTTTTATTAGTTTCAAAAGCAGGGGACCCACCCCTCTGTGTTCTTCATTACTTTAACCTTACCTCTCTACTCAGCTTTCATTTCTCTGGGTCCTTACACACATTTTATTATATTTTAAATAATCAAATATTTAATCATTTGAATGATCAGCATTAAGATATGAGCATATTTATGTAGAAATACATTTGAAAGCTATTAATTTATTTTAAAAAGCAGAAAGAAAATGTTACATAATTGCATCTTTAATAGTGAGTTTATAACATTAAGAATGAAGAATACAATTGACAAAGTGTGTAACAACTTAAATGAACATCTAATAACTACTAATAAGAAACATATCAACTTATTATCATCACTCTACTTTCTTTGAAAGTTCATAATTAAGAAGCCATCTATATCAAACTGTTTTATATCCTTTTATATTTGTAACAAAAATACTAAAGTTATCATTTAATATCAATGGAAAAATTAAGAATAACAACCTCCCTTCCCATGTGTTATATATTAAAATATCATATTTGACAAATAAATAATATTGTGAAAAATAATATAAATTAAACATTTTATATTATTTTAAACAATTCAATCAAATAAAATAGTAAATAATTGATCTTAGTAAAATAAATCACATCAATATATACTTTTATCATAAAGGAAAGATTGATCACAGTGGCAAACTCATGCAAATTATAGTCGCATTATCTAAAAGATTGAATTTTTTATATGAAAAAAATAAATGATACTCAGAGAAGCAAACATTGTGTCCACTCTCATGTTTGAAATCATCAATTCAATGACTTTTGGGTAAAAGATTTGAAACTTTTGAATTTTGCTATAGTACTGACAACTATGAAAATACAAATGTTTCAAATTAGTACAACTCTTAAAACAATTGATAAACATTTTCAATCCACATTTAATTCAAAGATAAAAAAGATAAGAGTATTTAATAGAAAGGATATTAAAGTTTGTGATTTCAATGCACATTTCATAAGACTTTAGAGAAGTCAGAGAAGTTAGAGATTGAGAGATGGAGAGTTAAGGAAGGTTCCCCACCATACAGAGAGGAAGGATGATATAACTAGAATGGTGGATGAGATTTTGTATATAAAGATAATGTGATTGAAAAATGAATTTAGGATATGTATCCATCATCGAGTTCATCATGAGTCAAGTAACATTGAGTTCATACAAACGGGTAAAAGCAATGTTATATTTTATGATGAAATTGATGATGTCATATATTCAATTCTTAGTCAAATTATATTCATACAAAGCATCTCAACCATCATTAAGGTTATTACCATCATACTTTAGTGTGTGGTAAGAAACCTTCCCAATATATCAGTCTCTAACTACTCTAAATCTTTGTGAAATATTCACTAAAATTATAATATTTGATTCCCTTTCTATTATGGTGATTTAAGTATTTCATCTTTCAGATATTGATTTTTTCATGTAAAAACTTTAATCTTTCAAATACTGCGACTCCAATATGTATGACTTTGCCACTGAAATAAATCTTTCTTTTATGGAACCAATAAATATTGACATGAGTTGTTTTACTATAAGAATAATGATTTACTATTTTAATTGAATTTTGTTAAAATAATGATTAAGTTTGTTATTTTATCTAAGTACTATTTATCTGTTAAATATATATTTTAGTTAATAATAACTTTACGCTTGGAAGTTATTAATTTATTTATTTTAGTAGATTTTGGATTTGAGAAATTTATTTAGAAAACAAACAAAAAATATAATAATTTATTCAAATTGTTTGAATAAACAATTAAATAAAAATTTAACATATGTTATATTCTATTTTTTATTTCTAAATTTTAATGGAATAAATAGGTTTCAAAAATAAAATTTGATGCTCATGAAATAATAACATGGAAATCATTTTGATATTATGATCAAAAAAGTTTTTTTGGCAGTCTTGATAATTTTTTATTAATGACTAACTTTTTAACAACAATTTTTAATTAAATATACTTTTTCTATTTATAATATTTGAATATGAGATTTTGATTAAAAGAACTATTAATTTTACATGAACCTATTAGATGATGTTATCTTTTATTGTCTTTAGTGTTTTAATATTTATTTAACAAATTATAACTATTTCAGTAATTTTTATCATAGTATATTTAAACAATGTATCAGGTGTCGAGTTTTTTTTTTAAATACAGAATTAAAAAAAGGGAGTTTATTATATTAAATAATAGTGTATCATATTTTATTTAATTTTAAATAATGTAATATTTACTAATTTGAATTACAAATATTAAAAATTGAGACATTTTTAAGTATAAATAAATTTGTAAGCTATTAATTTATTTTAAAAAGTTGAAAGAAAATGTTATAGTAATTTTGGAGAAATTCTTATTTTTAGAATTTTTTTTAAAAATATTCTCATTTACTTGACCTTTCAAATTTTGTTTAAGTTTATTTTTTAATTTTCAACTTAAAAGTATGTTTTTAAATTTTAGTTTGAAACTAACTATAAAAAATATAGAATATAAAAAATATAAAATTTAAAAAATAATTTATTTATAAATTTAGATACTAAAAATCAAATAATTTTAAACTCATAATTGATATCTAATTGTTATTTTCTAATAATTGTTATTTTCTAATATTAAAACATTATCAAACAAATAATTAACAACAAATAATCAACAACTTCCAAATAAACATTAAAACATATTAAATAAATTATAAATGATGAGAAAAATAATACCATATATAACTGTTTCATCACACATGATGATGATCCTTCTTCTGTCTCATTATTTTGACACAATCCTCTCTGAAATGGATAACTTGTTGAAAAATTATAAGTAAAAACTACTGACATCAAATACTTTTTACTGTAATTTCAGGAATTTAGTTTTGCAATCAATTTCATCAACCACTTTAAATTTATTAACTATTAATGAATAATTAGTAAATAAAATCTAATTAGGAACCTCTTCTTTCTATATTACCTATATTGGTCATTTTATAAAAAAGTCTCTTTAAGTGTTAGGGTTTCTCAAAAGAGATAGACAAAGAGAAAAAGAAATTTTTTTTCCGAAAGTTTAGAAATTATGATCCAGTTATTATAAATAAAATTATAGCTAAAACAGTTTAATTAATTAAAAACATGAAAATATGTGATTTTTTTAAAATGAAATTATGTATGGATGAAAAAAAAAACTTTTACCAGACTATTAATGAAAAAAATTATTAATAAAACAGAAAAGAAATGAAGGAAAAATAACTATTTAAAAATTAGAAAATTTCAATGAACTAAATGAAATAAAAAAAACTATTAAAAAATTAGAAAACTTCTATCAACTACATTCAGTGATTATCTATGCTATTTAATCATATACAAATGTATAATTTGACACTGTGATTTCTGAAAAACACAACAATGAAGTTATAAAAATTATTTTAATTAAGCATCCTAATAAATAAAACAATAAATAGATTTTTCTATACCTGTTTAAGTCATAAAAATTATTTTAATCAAACATCCTAATAAATTAAACAACAAATAGATTTTTCTATACCCGTGTATCAGAAAGTTAGAGCTGTATAAATTTTTTATTTATATAAGAGATTTTGTATTATTTTATTTTCAATACCTTATCATCCACAAAAATCAAATTAACAAAGATCTATCTAAATAAGAAAGTCATAATATTAGAAAATACAATAAAAAAAATAAAAAACAAAGTTCGATTAGTCTATAAACTTTGAGCTCCAAGAAAAAAATTATCATTAATTTAATTAGAAAAAATGAATAAAACTTAAAAATACTAATAAAAATATAATGTAAAAATAGTAAATAATAGTAGCAAGTCACTACTAATTAAAATATTATATTTCACAAATAAATAATACTTATTTTATTAATGCTAATAGATAAACAACTCACATTAATATCTACTTAAATTCATATACATTAGAGTAAGAGTATCTAAAAGATTAAAGTTTGGCACAAAAATTCAATAACACTTTTGGATCAAAAACTTCATCCACTCTCATGCATGAAATCTTCAATTTAGTGAGCTTAGGAAAAATATTTGACACTTTTTTATTTTACCATAATACCAACAATTGTGAGGATATAAATATTCTAAATTAACAATAACTCGTAAGAGGATTGAAAATTTTTCCAATTTGACAATTGAAAATGTAAAAGTATTTAAGAGAAGGAAATTTGAAATATGTGATTTTAGTGGATATTTCATAAAGATTTAGAGTAGTTGGAGATTGACATATGGAGAGTTGAGGAAGGTTTCCCACCACATACTCAACTAGGATAGTAAAAACCTTTGAAGATATTATTCTTTTTCATTGTTTTTATAATTTTTTATCTTCTCAAGATATTTCTACCAATTTGTAAGAATATCACTTGGTGTATTAACAAGTTGTAAATTCAATTGTTGATAAGATTATCCTCCACCATTCAAGTTCTTACTATCCTAAGTGAGTGTAGTATGGTGGGGAGCCTTCCTGAGCTTTCTATCTTTCAATCTCTAACTCCTCTAAAATTTTATGAAATATCCATTGGAATCACAAATTCGATTTTCTTTCTCTTAAATGCTCTTACCTCTTCAAAGGATTGGAAATCTCTATTGATCCCTTTTAAGGGTCATGGTAATTTAGAAGATTTCTATTTTCATAATGGTCTACACTATGAAAAAAATTAAGAGATTTCAAGTATTTGCTCCTAAACTCATTGAGTTGGGGATTTCATGTATGAGAATAGATAAAGTGTTTGCTTCTTACTGTATTATTGATCTTTTCACACCAAAACTTCAATCTTTTAGATAATGTGACTCTAATTTGTATGACTTTTCCACTAAGATGAATATTTCCTTCCTAAAACAAATATATATTGATGTGATTTACCTTTATAATGAAAACGTTTTACTACTTCATCTTTTTTTCATATATAAATATTAATTTCATATTTCTTTAATTTATTGTCATGTGTAAATGCTAATTTCTTGTTCCTTTAATCCAAATTAAATATATCACATTTTTTCTTCAGTTTCACCAATTTCATAAGATCTTCAAAAGGAGATTGTTATTCTTTATTGTTCCATTGATATCTCTTCCAAACATTTTTTATTATCACAAAATAATTGAATAAGCAATATTTTATAAATTGTCATACATTTAAGTTATATAAAAATATACTTTGGACAACATTTTAAAATAAATTTAAAATGTAAATATGGTTATATATTTAAACCATTCTTTTATATATATACATATATATATATATATATATATATTTTGTAAAAGGTTGAGACATTTGTAATGTTTTTTTTAATTTATATTTTTCTTTGTAATAAAAGAAAATGTACAAAAGTAAAATAATTTATGTATAGATGCATGGAAGGTATAATACATCTCACAAGAATATAAGCTAATTATTAATAATAACTTCAATATATATATGACAGTGATAGTGCTTGCACAGATAAAATATAAGAGAATTAATCTGATAAAAAAATTATACATGACAAAAACTTTAGTTATAAGGATGAAAAATCATTATAAAGTTTTGAGAAAAAAATTTAGTTATAATGAAAAATCATTATACATATGTTTCCAATAAACCGGATGATTAATTTTAACTTCTAATAATATCATCACTAGATAAACTTTGAATTTAATTTATATGAAAAAGTATAGAAAATAAAGGTATAGAAAATCTTTTGTAAACGAAAAATGTATCATAACCATTATTTTTCTTTTGGAATTTTTTTTAATGATTTTTCTTAGTTATAACTTTTTTTTGTTGAGTATAAGTTTTAATTTATTGTTCCTTTAATTCAAATGACCTATTCACACTTGTTATTTTATTTTGACATTTTCATAAGACATGTCCAGAGAGAGGTTGTTATTCTTTATTGTTCTATTAATATTAAGGATAAATTTGATATTTTTTTATGATAAATATAGAAAATAAAATAATTTGATAAAAATGGCTTGTTAATTATCAACTTTCAATTGAGTAATGATAATTTGATATATTTTTTGTTAGTAGTTATAGATTATTTGATGTTAATTTAGGTTGTTAGAGAGTTTTTTATCTGTTATAAGCTCACTATTAAATATGTGTAATTATGTATCACAACAGTCTGCTTATTTATTTATTTTTTCAAATTTATTGCACTTTTCTTTCATTGCTAATTTATTGTATGAAAAAGAGATTCATTCATTTATAAATATTATACTTGATATACTCATCATGTCTTTATCAACCTGTATCACATGATATACTCATCATGTCTTTCTTTCATTCATTTATAAATATTATACATGACTTGTTTTCTTATTGCAGATAATATAATTAGAAAACAATTTAAAAATATAATAACTTCTTCTAACTATTTGAAAAGGAAAGAAGAAATGAAGATCAAAATATTAAAATTCTTATGTTATTTGTTTTAATTTTATACTTTTAAATTTTAATAGAATGTGTTTTCAAAATAAATTTTGATTTTACGAAATGATACAAAAGTAATTAAGAAATATTAAATGCATATATTTTTTTATCATCAATAATATTTTAATATTTATTTAACAAATCATAACTATTTCAATAATTTTGTCATATAATTACCTAAGTTTATTTAGAATACATGTGTATCTTTATTATATTATTTTCTAGATTAAATATATTTTTTAATTCTTAAATTATTTTCTTTTGCACCAGTGATCAAAGAAACTTTTATTTCCACGTAAGCTTTATCTTTTTAAATTACACATGAGCCACCTTGGAAATTATGCCTAAGATCGCTTCCAAAACTCCTCTCTTCTTTCTAGGGTTTTTTAGTTGTGTGTAGTTGTTTTGTTTTTTTTTAAGTGGATTCTTTCTGCATCTCCCTCACTTCAACAAGCACCTCCATAAAAAATAAACATGACCAAATCACTCTTAATGTTGTTATAGTCCTAATTGGCCTTTTGTTTTCATTTTTCCCAATCCAGCCTTTGTCTTTATTTATAATTTGGAAATCAACTTTTAATAAATTAGAGCATGTATTTAATTTTGATTTTTGGATTATACTCTGATATGGTAGGTTGTAGAATTAGTTGGGAGTGTTACATGCAAAAGTCACTTATTACTTATATGCATACCAAAACAATTTGTCTTTTTTTTAAAAACACAGTGGTGAATACTATATTAATCATGATCACACCTTACTATTTGTCTATGATCACTTGTTGCTTGGCCTTAGTTGTGTTATGCAGGTTTGGAAGCTCATTATCTGATTTTAGACAAAAGGTAGCTACATGAGGGCAGACACATGTAAATATAGGAAGAGGAAGTGCAATATTGATGCAGGATTGTGTTCTCATCACAGTGGCATTGGCCACTCAGTGAGGATAACAAACCATTCGAGTGTTGGAAATTTGGAGATTTGTATAAGAGAAGTATCATTGAGTTTGAAATTCTAAATATAGAACAACTTGAAGCTAGCCAATTATGCAAATTTAAAAGTATATGGCGCTAAGTGATGCAATTCTTGCCTAGAATCTGACTATGGAGGCAGGGAAAGTAATGCATGACCTATAAGGTTGTAGGACACTTAAAGTGTTTTGTTTGTGCTTTGAAGTATGGGTCAGTTGTGTGCATATCTCAGTAGTTATGCATGGCCTATTTTTGGAATGCTAGTGTAGTAGTATCCATACTACAGAATTCTGTGGAACTTGCCACAAAGTTATGTTTATTTTTTAGTCATGCTCCTAGTATATAATGTTAAGTTTTTTGTTGTTTGGTCTGGGCTTAATACATATATGATTGCCACATTTGTATGCACATTAGAGGTCTCTGAGCTTTCATGGAGTTTGGGTTGTTCGGAGCACGATAAGTGGCAAGGGAGTCTACCCCTTTTACTTATCTTTAATTAGTTTAATTAGTATTGGATTATAAACACAACTGTGGATGCAAAGGGGATATACCAGTTGTTTTTTATATCTTTTCGGGGGAAGAGTACATTGAGTAATTTTACCCTTTCTTTGTTTTTAGACTCTGTATAAGGGTTGAGTCTCCGCCTATCGACTTACAGTTGATATGGAGAGAAGGAAAATCAAACCAACACAGAAGTTTAGGTATCTTGATTATTTGCTTCACTTTTATTGCGATTGAAGAGATCGAATGTTTATAGTCTATAAACTTCAAAGAGGCAATAAGAGATGTAGAAGGTGAGCATTAGCAATGCTCTATGAAAGAGAAAATTGAATCTTTGAAGTAGAACCATACATAAATGCTCGTAGATATGCCCAAAAATTAGAAGGTGGTTAGATACAAGTGAGTATTTGAAAAGAATGATGAAATACCATGTATGGATAAAGAAATATTCAAGACAAGACTAGTGATGAAAGGTTTTACATAAGTAGAGGGAATAAACAATAATAAAATTTTCTCACTTACACTAAAACAATGTTTGATAAGGATCTTGATGTTAATTGTTAACTAGTACAATTTAGTATTAAAACAATTGAATTTTAAAACAACAACTTTTGTATATAAAAAGTTGGAAACCATCTACATACAACAACTTACAAGATTTGTCAAAGATAAAAAAAATATATGTCTCTTAGAAAATAATTATGTAACGACTTGAAACAAAATCTAATCTAAACATAAAATATATTTAATGATTTTCTAATAGATAAAATTTCATATGAGCAATTAGAAGTAAAAAAACAAATATGTTATTTTTATTTTTATATCAAAATAATATTCTTATAATAAACTAATATAAAAATGAAATAAAAGAAATTAAAATTTAAAATAGAATATTTAAATGTAACAAGAAAAATATTTAAAATAGATATATAAAGCGATGAAATGATTAGAATGAGTCATGTATCTCAATAAAAATATTTAAATAAGATTGTTAAGAGAAATAAGATTAAGATAAACTTAGACTACATATTCAAATCATAACATGAAGTTCTCAATTTCTGAAACTCTTACTTATGAGGAAAATAGGAAGAAGATTGATAGTATAAAATTATGTAAAAGTTAAGGAGAGATATGTGGACTTTTTACATTACATGTTTTGGGATGGAATCTGGAATTACTTGTCAAAGAGATAAGGTTATTTATGAATATGAAGTCTTGTGATATATAACGTGTTAAAAAGATTCTTAAGAGGGTCCACAAGTAATGTTCATCTTCACATGTTGAGAAAGTAAATCCCTGAGGTAAATTATAATTAATTGATTTATATTACCTAATATTATTATATACAAGTATAAATAAAAAATATAAAATAATAAAATTATTTAATATTTTAATTGTTAAAATAAAATTAAATATAAATTACTTAATAATAATATATGTAACATTGTGATACTCTTATTTTACATTTTCTTATACGTAAGATGGGGTTACAATACCATTCTACAAAGGAAAAAAGAGCTAATCAATTATCTCTTTCCTTCAATTAAACTCATAAGATTTTTATTTTTTTTAATTTTATCTTTTTAGTGTTAATTTTTTTGTCTAAATTTTTTGTTTTTAATGTTTATTTTTTTAAGTTTTACTTTATTAATGTTTATTTCTTTTGTTTTAGTTTTATTTTTTAATGTTTTTTATTATTTTTTTAATATCAGAATAAAGGTACTAAATGAACTTTTTAAGTGTTTTTTTAAATGAGAGTTTCAAAAGTCACTTACTTTTAAAAACATTTTTATACACAAAAAAAGTTAATTTGCTTTCTAATTTTAACTAACTATTCAAATTATAATATAAAAAAGTTAAAAATAAAATTTACTTTTTTTTCATCTTTATTTCTTTTGACCTATTTTCTTTTATTTCTTAATCCCTTTTTTCCTATCTGCTATTGCAAAATAAGTACATGAGATTTATGTTTGGTTTGAGTTGGGGTGAGAGTAAAAGGAAGAGAAAGGGGATAAAAAAATGGTTGAAAAATTTGTAATAAATTTGATTAATGTGATACAATGAATTTGGTTGTATATTAGTATATTAGAAAATAATTAATAAAATCAAATTTTAAAAATAAATTAATGTAAAAAATATTTTTTAAGGTGTAAATTAAAGTTTAAATGAATTTAAATTAAAATAAAAAATTATTATAAAATTTTAATAAACAAAAAATTACATTTTAGAATAAAATATATTAAAATAAATTATCAAAATTTAAATTAAGTTCATTTTATTTTTTACTTTAGTATTTCTATTTTAATTATATATTTATTTTAATATAAAAAATATATTAGCAAAATATTAAATTAATTTTAATTTATTTTATTAAAAGTATAATAGTGTTCATGAATAAGTTTACATCAAATTTAAAAAAAATATTAAATCAATCATTTTTATTAATTCAGATTTTAAACTTTTTTTCATAAATAAAATCAATCTAACCTAAGAAAATCCGCTTAGTTTAGTAAGAATGGTCAATGTTATTTAAACATATAAAATTTTACCTTTTTAATATATATTACACAAAATTAAGATGTGAAGAATTACAATTTTTTTTTCTAGAATTATAGACGTTATCCAAATAAATTATTTCTCTAGTATAAAACATGGCTAACATGACTAAACACACTTTTCTTTCTTAATTGTTTTCACTATATAAATATATTTTATAATATGTTCACTTTGCAATAACATTGAAATACGTATAATTTGTTTAAATTTTACTTCCACACTAAAGCCATCAAACTTTAAGCTTGAATACAAAATACCAGCATGGATACTAACAGAAATCATTAATATTTTTATTTTTATTTACTAGAAGAGTTTCTTTCTAATTTACCATGTTTTGTTTAGTCATATTTATGCTAAAATCCCACAACTTCCTAGCCAAATACATGTCCCTTCCTTGAAAACCTGTTTCTGAAACATTATTATCTGCAAAATACTTGCCACTCATTCCTCTAACTTGTGGGTGCAATGCTACATAGCATGTTGTTGATGCTCCCTATAATCAAGTAAGACACTAAAATAGTAAGACAAAATCATATGTTCTAGTAAGACACTAAAATTATATTATTTTTCTTTAAATACAAATATTGGAAATTGAAATGTAAGTAAAATACATTAACTAGAGATTAACTAAAAATAACAAAGTTGAGTTCTTTGTAAAGTAAAAAAGCTCACAAACATTTATTATTCTTAAGATTTTAGGATAGAGGTAATATCAGATCTTTTATATAGTTGATTCCTAAGAAGAGTCTACCAATCCAATGTGGAAGCGATGAGAGGAAACAAACACGATTAAGAATCCAAGTATCAATAAAGTTTCATATTAAATAGAAAAAAAAATCTAACATTACTATACATCCATACTACACATGAATTTCAAATTATATTTTTTAAAATATATTTTTTTATAAGAAGAAGCATGGTGTTGGACTTATGTACGCAGACAGTGATACATGTATCACCATCCTAAATAGAAATGAGAAAAATTTAACTCTTTATAAGAAGAAACAAAGATTCACAAACAAAAAATCTGAAAACTCATCCTGTTGAATATCCTAAAATCTCTTGTAGAAAAATTATAAAAGAATAGAAAATTATTTTAATAAGAAAAATTGAAGTTAAAATAGGTAGTTATTTTAAATAATAATAATATTCTAAGTTTATCTATATTTAGGAATTATATTCCATGAATTAACTTAGTTGCTACACATTTTTGAACACAAACCGCTCTAACTTTTTTATTATAAATGGACCTATCATATTCTTTATACCTGCATAAACCATACAAAGATGACTATAAAACTCAATATTTATCATTACATTGCAATGAAAAAGTATACATGTAATTATCTATGAATATGAAAAAGAAAAGATGTGATATAATTATAAAGACTCTATATGTAAACATGTGAATTGTGTTTGCAAAATGCTCCAAGCAATAATTATATTTACTAAGTTATTCTTTTTCTTCATTGTTTGTCTTTAAATTTATTTTTTTGTGCTTTTTGTCTTTTACCTTTTTACCTTTCATCTTTCTAATAATCCAAAGTGTAAGATGAGATAATTTAAATTCTAACAACTCCCATTATATATTTAAAATGTATGAACAAGATGAAAAGTACAAACACTTGACATTATTGTTGTCTGTCGCTAAAAGTAAACTTGTGGATTTTGGTGGTGGTTTCAGGGATTATTGTGAAATCTTGCTTCATTTTAGAATGATAGTGAATATAGATTAAAATTATTATAGTTGAATAGCTTTAATTTATTTTATGTTCTTATTCTCTTTTTCTTCTTTTATTAATTTTTTTCAATTTATTATAGTGTTTGTCCATTGTGATTTTACTATGTTGGATGAATTTGGTTAAAATCCATAACCCATATTATTTACAAATAAATTGGTTTTCTTTGGTGGAAGTATATATGTCTAGGAAGTTTTGTCCTATCTTATCTTCTTTCCTCTTTTTTATATGTCTTTATAATAAATGTACTTATTTTATTATAATTAATAATGAGAACTTTTTTTTATAAATCTTAATAAGTTAAGTTTAATATTATTAAATATTTATATTCATCAAATAATATAACACAAAATAAATTAAGAGGGTTAAACAGGATGTGAATTCTAAACCTTAAAATAATTTGTTTTATACAATTAGTATCAATTTGTTTTAATTTAAATATTTTTAACCATACTAATTAAAAATATTAATAGAAGAAATTTTGGTAGACTAAAGCCAACTTTCTCACTCTTATTTGGAGGTTTTGTTATTTATTTGTTTTAAAAATAAATAAAACATAATACTCTTTCTTAGGTATTTTTAATAGAAAAAAGTAAATGTAACTGCTTGTAGATACATACTCACATGAAACTTGAATTTTTTTATTTTTAAAATTTTTTATATATGATTTCTGTGAGAGGAATACGGGTGTTGGAGTAGGATAGATGTACTCTACTGGTACGATATCAATAAAGGGATGTTTATAAGGAAAGAAAGAACTCCTTCTAAGAGGAGAAAGTTTCATAAATAATTGACTGAGTAAAGTCCCACATTGGGTAGAAGGGAAAAATTTAAGATGTTTATAAGGAAACAAAGAACTCCTTCTAAGAGGAGAAAGTTTCATAAACATTGGATTTAGTAAAGTCCCACATCGGGTAGAAGGGGAAATTTTAAGATGTTTATAAGGAAACAAAGAACTCCTGCTAAGAGGAGAAAGCTTTATAAACATTGGATTCAGTAAAGTCTCACATCGGGTAGAAGGGGAAAATTTGAGATGTTTATAAGGAAACAAAGAACTCCTTTTAAGAGGAGAAAGCTTCACAAACATTTGATTTAGTAAAGTCCCACATCGGGTAGAAGGGGAAAATTTGAGATGTTTATAAGGAAAAAAAGAACTACTTCTAAGAGGAGAAAATTTCATAAACATAGGATTTAGTAAAGTCCTACATCGGGTAGAAGGGGAAAATTTGAGATGTTTATAAGGAAACAAAGAACTCCTTTTAAGAGGAGAAAGTTTCACAAACATTTGATTTAGTAAAGTCCCACATCGGGTAGAAGGGGAAAATTTGAGATGTTTATAAGAAAAGAAAGAACTACTTCTAAGAGGAGAAAGTTTCATAAACATTGGATTTAGCAAAGTCCCACATCGGGTTAGAAGGGGAAAATTTGAGATGTTTATAAGGAAACAAAGAACTCCTTCTAAGAGGAGAAAGTTTCACAAACATTTCATTTAGTAAAGTCCCACATCGGGTAGAAGGGAAAAATTTGAGATGTTTATAAGGAAATAAAGAAATCCTTCTAAGAAGAGAAAGTTTCATAAACATTGAATTTAGTAAAGTCCCACATCGGGTAGAAGGGGAAAATTTGACATCTTTGTAAGGAAAGAAAGAACTCCTTTTAAGAGGTGTAAAGTCCCACATCGGGTAAAAGCAGAAAATTTGAGATGTTTATAAGGAAACAAAGAACCCCTTCTAAGAAGAGAAAGTTTCAAAAGAACTTCTTCTTAGAGGAATAAGTTTCATAAACATTTAAATGATAAGTGTTAGACAAGGTTTTCCCGGCAAGAGCATGGAAATTAGACAGCAAAATTAAGCAGTTTGAAATAGAAAGGTGGTCTATTTATACCAGTAATTTTAGAAAGATGAAAATAATATATTTATATAAAATTATTATTATCACTAATATAATTAAAATAATTACATAATTTAATATAATTATTATTACAAAGAAATTATTTTTATTCTTTTATATTTGTTTTAAAGATTAGAATTATTTTATTTTTTCCAATTCTTAAACTCATTAATACTTAAATTTAAACTAAAATTGTTAATTATTTCTTTTTAATATAAATAACTATTTAATTTTTATTATAGAAAATAAATCTATTTTTTATTCTTGATCAATATAAGAATATGATTAAATACTTACATGTATGTTATAAAAGAAAAGTTAAAATTTTATCATGTACTTAAAGATTTTTCATACTAAAATATTTTAAAATATAAAATACTTAAATTAATTAGATTATAATAATTTCAAAATACAACAAAAAATTTGAAATAAAAATGTAAAAAAGTATTTTTTTTTCTATAATACAATCTTCCTATTGCATAAATAGAATAAGATGAATTAAGAAAACACTTTTAGACAATATCTCTCTCACTAAAATAAAATGGAATGAATTGAGACAATAAAAACTTTCTTATTAATTCAAGATACAAAGAAATTAAGTTTTTTAAAATAAAATGAAACCCTTTACAATAAGAATTAATAAAATATTATATTGTATCATTAATTACAATAATTAATTTTTAAATAATAAATATTTAATACGTAAAAATTTAATTTAAACTTTAAAAAAAATAGTTAAATTTTACAATGAAAAAATAGTAATTAAATTATAATTAATTGATTTATATTAACTAACATTATTATATACAAGTATAAATAAAAAATAATAAAATTATTTAAGATTTTAATTGTTAAAATAAAAATAAATATAAATTATTTAATAATAATATATGTAACACTGTGATACTCTTATTTTACATTTTCTAGCACATTTTTATGCAGAAAATGGAGTTACAATACCATTTTACAAAGGAAAAAAGAGCTAATCAATTATCTCTTTCCTTGAATTAAACTCATAAGTTTTTTATTTTTTTTTAATTTTATCTTTTTAGTGTTAATTTTTTGTCTAAATTTTTTATTTTTAATGTTTATTTTTTTATGTTTTACTTTATTAATGTTTATTTCTTTTGTTTTAGTTTTATTTTTTAATGTTTTTATTATTTTTTTAATATCAGAATAAAGGTACTAAATGAATTTTTTAAGTCTTTTTTTAAATGAGAGTTTTAAAAGTCACTTACTTTTAAAAACATTTTTATACAAAAAAAAAGTTAATTTACTTTCAAATTTTAACTATTCAAATTATAATATAAAGAAGTTAAAAATAAAATTTATTTTTTTTTATCTTTATTTCTTTTGACCTATTTTTTTTATTTCTAAATCTCTTTTTCCTATCTGCTGTTGCAAAATAAGTACATGACATTTATGTTTAGTTTGAGTTGGGAGTGAAAGTAAAAGGAAGAGAAAGAAGAAAAAAAAAATGAATGGAAGGTAAAATTGTTTAGGTAGAAGGAAAGGGGATAAAAAATGATTGAAAAATTTGTAATAAATTTGATTAATGTGATACAATAAATTTGGTTGTATATTAGTATATTAGAAAATAATTAATAAAATAAAATTTTAAAAATAAATTAATGTAAAAAATATTTTTTAAGGTGTAAATTAAAGTTTAAATGAATTTAAATGAATTTAAATGAAAATAAAAAATTATTATAAAATTTTAATAAACAAAAAATTACATTTTAGAATAAAATATATTAAAATAAATTATCAAAATATAAATTAAGTTCATTTTATTTTTTACTTTGCTATTTCTGTTTTAATTATATATTTATTTTAATATAAAAAATATATTAACAAAATATTAAATTAATTTTAATTTATTTTATTAATTATATATTACATATTAATTTATAAATATATAAAAATTTAATTTATTAAATTTAATTTATTCTTAATAAATTAATCATTAAATATTAAAATAATTTATTTTACAAAATATTAAAATTTAAAACATATTATTATTATTATATTTTTATTTTAGTTACGTATTATATTATAATAGAAAATATTAATTTTTATTATATTTATTTACACACAATTATGAATGTGAACATAATTAATTATGTTCAATTTTTTTAACCTTATGCGATTCAAAAGTACTACTAGAAAAATTTATTTGATTTTATGTGATTTAAAATTTTGATTTTTGCAATTTCTTCATTCTTAATCTTTTTGTAGTTGGAATCAAAGATAACCTTAGTATTGGTTTTGTGGTGACATGTAAATTCGCAGCCTAGCTCTAATGAAAAAAAAATAAAAATTACAGATAAAACTGTACATAAATGTACATGTTTGGAATCCATAGCTTAGACACACAAGAGGAAAACAAATAGGAGAAAGAAGAAAACAATTCAATATTTAAATTGAAGAGATAATGAACCAAAACAGTCTAAATAATTGTTTCTTAATTAAAATAGACTTTTCTTTTCTTTTAATATATTATTATATTATGAATCAAATAAATAACCAGTAACAATAGCAGTGAGACCAGTGTTATCTATTCCTTGAGTAACTTCCTCTGCAGTGGAAGATGATGAAAACCCAGAAGAGTCTCCACTTTATATCTCATTTAACTTAGACTATATTTTAATCATTTTCATTCCCTATCCCCTAAACCTTAAATCAAGAAAAGTAACATTATTAATATATAATTTAATAAACATATTGTACCCATTAAAAGTAGAAATTAAAAATTTTCTATCTATTTTAACTAGCCTCTTTCCAAAGTTTATGTATATGTGAATGTACAAGACATAATTTTACAATTAAGCATAAAATAAATATGTCCATAACATATTCCTGTAGGCCTATGCCACCTTAAGAAAATTTACTTTACATCCCAATATAAATAATTTAAAAAATATAAATATTATAAAAAATAATTATTATAAAGTTAAAATAAGAAAGAAATAAAATACACCTAAAAACTTATTATATATATATAATTGTAGAAGTAGAGATATACTATATTCACAAAGCCACTAAACAAAAGTATAATAGTGTTCTTGAATAAATTTACATCAAATTTAAAAAAAAATATTAAATCAATCATGTTTATTAATCCAGATTTTAAACATTTTTTACATAAATAAAATCAATCTAGCCTAAAAAAATTGGCTGGGCTGAGTAAGAATGGTCAATGTTATTTAAACATATAAAATTTTACCTTTTTAATATATATTACACAAAATTAAGATGTGAAGAATTGAATTTTTTTCTAGAATTATGAAAATTATCCAAATAAATTATTTCTCTAGTATAAAACATGGCTAACATAACTAAACACAAATTTTTCTTTTTTTAATTGTTTTACTATATAAATATATTTTACAATATTTTCAATGTTAACTTTGCAATAACATTGAAATACATATAATTTGTTTAAATTTTACTCCCACACTAAAGCCATCAAAACACCACTATGAATACTTGATAAACAGAAAATCTGATCAAAGAAAACAAGTTAGTTAATATAATATAGCTAACCCATCTCAAATCTCACAAGGACACAATTGTAGAAGTGTAACCATAGTTAATCATCATTTTCCAAAGAAAAGTTAAAATAAACAACAACAACAACAATAATAATAATAATAAAAGGGGTTTTGTCGAACTGATAAAATTAACAATGCAGAGTAATAATCGTAAATAAATAATTAATGAAATCTAAAATTAAAAACAAATATGGAAATTAAATTATTTAAATACAAAAAAGTAATGCATGAAAAATTAAATTGCGATGCTAAAAATTTAATAATGAGAATGTTTATAAATGCTTATATGATTAAAATAAATAAATTAAAAGACAAATTTAAAGACAAAGCAATAATTGGAATGAAATTATTATGCTAATTCAAATTTAAATAAAAATAAATAAACAATTAATAGTTAAATCATAGATTTTAAGACAGAGCAATAATTAGAATGAAATATTGATGCTAATTCAAATTATAATAAAAATAAATAAATAATTAACAATTAAATGAAAAATTTATTCAATTAACTATTAAAAAATTTAAAATGAATAAATAAAATACTGAATTTAAAATGTAGATTGGAATTATAAAATAATGAATTTAAATTAAAAGTAAAATGCTAATAAAATTACTAGAGTGTGAAGAATAAATGAATATGTGTGAGGGTGTGAAGAATAAATATATATATGTGTGAGGGTATGAAGAATAAATATATATATGTGTGAGGGTGTGAATGTGAGAAAGGAGAGTGTACAAAATTTAAATTATTGACCAGAATTAAATAAAATAAAGTCTAAAATATGAAATAATGAAATTAAATAAATTATCATGAAAGAAAACAAAACCAGTAAATTGTAGCAGGAGCTCCTGAAACTTTCCGCAACTTCACCCTCAAGCTAACAAAACTATCATGAGAAAAAGAGAGATGAAGAAAAGAGACTATTGCTCTCGTGAAGTATGTTCCTAAAACTTTTCTCAACTTCACTATCAAACTAACATGAGAAAAAGAGAGAGGAAGAAAAGAGATTATTGCTCTGGTGAAGTGTGTTTTGCCTTGCATCTAAATATCCTATTTATAGGAAATTAGTCAAGGTCTTATTACAAATAAAAATCTGAAAATTAATTACAATTCAAGTCAAATATTTCTTCCCCGGATTTGATTTTGCTGATTAGGAGATCCTCTGCAAAGAATAGAAATAATTGCTCTTTTAGGATAAATTTAATATTTCAATTTAATTGGAGAGTTGATTATGCACGAATTTCTAATTTTCAAATGAAGCTGACCCACACATTGAATTAGACCACATTGAATGCACCTAAGTTGCACCTCCTGCTGGTTTCAAGATAAATGGGCCGCCAGGAATTTAATTTGGAAGATTTAAAAAGTTTTCTCCACCAAAGCACCTTGGGCTCATCTCAAAATAATTTCAAGTTCTTTTTCTCCTACAAGAAAAGTCTCAACTAGAAAAAAAAATATGCAATACCAATGTATGATTATATGTTTTGATGTTAAAAATATTTAAAATGCAATAAATTTACTAAACTTAAATTATGTCATTGTTTTCATAAAAACGTGCAAAATGTATGATTTAAGAATAGAACAAATGGCATAGAAGTTGTTCTTAAATAAAAAAAATAAATGACATACATCAATACTAATAACAGTACTTAATCATTCATATTTTTATTTACTAGAAGATTTTCCTTCTAATTAACCATGTTTTGCTTAGTCAAATTTATGCTAAAATCCCACAGCTTCTTAGCCAAATCCATGTTCCTTCCTTGCAAACCTGTTTCTGAAACATTATTATCTGCAAAATACTTGTCACTCATTCCTTTAACTTGTGGGTGCAATGCTACATAGCATATTGTTGATGCTCCTATAATCAAGTAAGACACTAAAATAGTAAGACAAAATCATATGTTTACTAGTAAGACACTAAAATTATACTCCCTCCGTTTCAAATTATAAGACGTACTTTGGAGTAAAAAGTTGTTTCAAAATATAAGACGTACTAGAATTTCAATAACTTTTTTTTCCTTTTTTTCCTTATCATTTACTAATGTTATCCAATTCAACATTTCTTTCCTCTTCCATTTCATGACTATCAACAGTGTTTTGTTCCCATTCAAATGAATTAGATTCATCTTCATTATCTGAATGGGGTGGAGTAATATTCAAATCTATATCAACTGACATTTTGAAGTTGTAATATAGATTGAAGTTCCTGCAGTTATGTCATTTTAATTCAGTATTTCTATTTGCATTTTGGTGGGAATTGAAAGTTTTGAGCATAGTCCTTTACAATTTGGTGGGAACTAAAGATTTTGATTGAAATTTTAGTACAATCATTTGCAGATTGGTTTAAATTAAAATATTTAATTAAAAAAATTAGTAATTCTAATTTTAAATTATTTAAAAATAATTCTGAGATAAATTCAAAACTTTTGAAATTCCAATCTCAATCAATCACAATTAATGTACTGTTTTATTAAAAAATTAATTTATTTTATAAAACTTCTGATTCAATTTCAATTAATTTAATTAATAGCAATTAATAAGGGTAAAGATGGAAGATTTATAAAAAACTGAACAAATTAAATGTTTTTCTTGGTATGTGAGAATTTGTCAAGTACGCCTTATAATTTGAAACGGAGGGAGTATTATTTTTCTTTAAATACAAAAATATTAGAAATTCAAAATGTAAGTAAAATACATTAACTAGAAATTAACGAAAAATAAGAAAGTTGAGTTATTTATAAAGTAAAAAAGCTCACAAACATTTATTATTCTTAAGATTTTAGGATAGATGTAATATCAGATCTTTTATATAGTTGATTCCTAAGAAGAGTCTACCAATCCAATATGGAAGCGATGAGAGGAAACAAACACGATTAAGAATCCAAGTATCAATAAAGTTTCATATTAAATAGAAGAAAAAAAACTCTAACATTACTATTCATCCATACTACACATGAATTTCAAATTATATTTTTTAAAATATATTTTTTTATAAGAAGAAGCATGGTGTTGGACTTATGTACACAGACAGTGATACATGTATCACCATCCTAAATAGAAATGAGAAAATTTATCTCTTCATAAGAAGAAACAAAGATATACAAACAAAAAATCTTAAAATTCATTGTGTTGAATATCCCAAAGTCTCTTCTAGAAAAATTATAAAAGAATAGAAAATTATTTTAATATGAAAAATTGAAGTTAAAATAGGTAGTTATTTTAAATAATAATAATAATAATAATAATATTCTAAGTTTATCTATATTCAAGGATTATATTCCATGAGTTAACTTTGTTGCTGTACATTTTTTAACACAAATCGCTCTAATTTTTTTATTATAAATGGACCTATCGTATTCTTTATACCTGTATAAACCATACAAAGATGACTATAAAACCCAATATTTATCATTACATTGTAATGAAAAAGTATACATATAGTTATCTATGAATATGAAAAAGAAAAGATGTGATATAATTATAAAGACTCTTCATGTAAACATGTGAATAACATGTGAATTGTGTTTGCAAAGTTGCTCCAAGCAATAATTATATTTACTAAGTTATTCTTTTTCTTCATTGTTTGTCTTTATATTTATTTTTTTGTGCTTCTTGTCTTTTACCTTTCATCTTTCTAATAATCCAAAGTGTAATATGAAATAATTTAAATTCTAACAAGTTCCATTATATCTTTAAAATGTCTGAAGAACAATGAAAAGTACAAATACTTAAAATTATTGTTGTCTGTTGCTAAAAGTAAATGAATTAAAGAAACATAATTGGTTGCTCAATTTTATATAAGGTATTCCTAGTTGATCCCTATGAAGAATAAATTAGGTCCATAACCCACTAGTCATAATTATCTTTGAGAATATATCCAGTGGAGATGATTGTAAAAACTTTTAAAGTTATCTGTAACAACTAAACAACTGTAAAGTCCAAAATATTTTAAGAAAATATTTAATAAGAATATTTGGATCTAAATATAGAGGGTGATAATAAAACTTTTACAAATTAAAGACTCAACAAGTGAATTTTGTGGATTATTAGTGTCTGTAATCAAATTAAGTTTTACAATAAGAACTTGTGGATTTTGGTGGTGCTTTTAGGGATTATTGTGAAATCTTGCTTCATTTTAGAATGATAATGAATATAGATTAAAATTATTATAGTTGAATAGCTTTAATTTATTTTATGTTCTTATTCTCTTTTTCTTTTTTTATTAATTTTTTTCAATTTATTATAGTGTTTGTCCATTGTGATCTTACTATGTTGGATGAATTTGGTTAAAATCCATAACCCATATTATTTACAAATAAATTGGTTTTTTGGTGGAAGTATAAATGTCTAGGAAGTTTTGTCCATCTTATTTTCCCTCCCTCTTTTTTATATGTCTTTATAATAAATGTACTTATTTTATTATAATTAATAATGAGAACCTTTTTTTTATAAATCTTAATAAGTTAAGTTTAATATTATTAAATATTTATATTCATTAAATAATATAACACAAAATAAATTAAGAGGGTTAGTCAAATATTTATATCCATCAAATTCTAAATCTTAAAATATTTTTTTATACAATTAGTATCAATTTGTTTTAATTCAAATATTTTTAATTTTTTAACCATACTAATTAAAAATATTAATAGAAGAAATTTTGGTAGACTAAAGTAAACTTTTTCAGCCTTATTTAAAGGTTTTGTTATTTATTTGTTTTAAAAATAAATAAAACATAATACTCTTTCTTATGCATTTTTAATAGGAAAAAAGTAAATGTACTTACTTATAGATACATACTCACATCAAACTTGAATTTTTTTATTTTTAAATATTTTTCATATATGATTTCTGTGAGAGGAATACGGGTGTTGGAGTAGGGTAGATGTACTCTAGTGGTACGGTATCACCCTCCTTTTTTAATATGCATATTAAACTTTTTTTCTTTATTTTCATAATTGGGTTTATATATATATTGTGATGTTTATTGCTAGAAAAAAACTAACAACAATGTGTTATATAGTTAAAAACCTATTAATAAATCAAAATAATAAAAATTTTAGTATGATACAACCTTGAAACGTTTTGCAAGAGTTCATTAGCATGTAAGATGTATTGACCATATGCACGCCAAATATTGTAACTGTACATACAAAAACAAATCAATTATGAAAATCATCTATATTTTACACTCTTATAGATTCTTATGAAATATTTATATCTTAAAAATGATATAGAAATACTTTATAATTAATAACAAAATTTTATCTTTTTTTACTTAACTCGTCAATAGAAGAAATATATTTAACAACTTATATTATATTGATAAAAAAAACTACCATTCATTATTGGACCATACTTTTCTATTTTATTGATATTTTTTGCAGATTTTTAACTCTTATATTATGCACCTTTATTGATTTTATTTTATTTTTAACTTATATTATGCATGCAAGTTCCTTCTGAAGATGAATTGTTTCTCCACCAGCTTTTTGTCACGGACTCTATCATTTTCTAGAAAGGAGAGTGTTGTACATAGCACTTTTGATTCTTCAATCAAATTGTTCCTACTCACATATAGAAAAATATATCAAACAAAAAGTCTACATAATAAAAAATTCATAGAATTAAAATCTCAACAAAAATCTCATAAGTAAAGATCAATATATGGACTAACATTTTTAAATTGTTTTTTTAAATGAGAGTTTCAAAAGTCACTTTTAAAAACACTTTTATACAGAAAAAAAAGTTAATTTTCTTCTAATTTTAACTATTCAAATTATAATATAAAGAAGTTAAAAATAAAATTTTATTTTTTTTATCTTTATTTCTTTTGATCTATTTTCTTTTATTTCTTAATCTCTTTTTTCCTGCTGTTGCAAAATAAGTACATGACATTTATGTTTGGTTTGTTTGAGTTGGGGGTGAGAGTAAAAGGGAGAGAAAGAAGAAAAAAAAATGAATGGAAGATAAAATTGTTTAGATAGAAAGAAACTGGATAAAAAGTGGATGAAAAATTTGTAGTAGATTTGATTAATGTGCTACAATAAATTTGGTTGTATATTAGTATATTAGAAAATAATTAATAAAATAAAATTTTAAAAATAAATTAATGTAAAAAGTATTTTTTAAGTGTAAATTAAAGTTTAAATGAATTTAAATTAAAATAAAAAATTATTATAAAATTTTAATAAACAAAAATTACATTTTAAAATAAGAATATATTAAAATAAATTATCAAAATTTAAATTAATTAAGATCATTTAAATTAGTTACCTACTATATTATAATAGAAAATACTAATATTTTATTATATTTATGTACACACGATTATCAATATAAACATAATTAATTATGTTCAAATTTTTCAACCTTCTTCGGACATTTTTCAAAAGTACTCAAAAAGAAAAATTTATTTCATTTTATGTGATTTAAAATTTTGATTTTCGCAATTTCTTTCTTCTTATTCTTTTTGTAGTTGGAATCAAAGATATCCTTAGTGTCGATTTTGTGGTGACATTGGATTTAGCAAAGTCTCACATCGGGTAGAAGGAGAAAATTTGAGATGTTTATAAGCAAAGAAATAACTCCTTCTAAGAGGAGAAAGTTTCATAAACATTGGATTTAGTAAAGTCTCACATCGGGTAGAAGGGGAAAATTTAAGAGGTTTATAAGGAAACAAAGAACTCCTTCTAAGAGGAGAAAGTTTCATAAATATTGGATTGAGTAAAGTCCCATATCGGGTAGAAATGGAAAATTAAGGAAACAAATTGAGATGTTTATAAGCAAAGAAATAACTCCTTCTAAGAGGAGAAAGTTTCATTGGATTTAGTAAAGTCTCACATCGGGTAGAAGGGAAAAATTTAAGATGTTTATAAGGAAACAAAGAACTCCTTCTAAGAGGAGAAAGTTTCATAAATAGTGAAGTCCCACATCGGGTAGAAGGGGAAAAATTGAGATAATTTTAGAAAGATGAAAATAGTATATTTAAAATTTATATAAAATTATTATTATCACTAATATAATTAAAATAACTACATAATTTAATATAATTATTATTATAAAAAAATTATTTTATTCTTTTATATTTGTTTAAAAGATTAGAATTATTTTATTTTTTCAAATTCTTAAACTCATTAATACTTAAATTTAAACTAAAATTGTTAATTATTTCTTTTAATATAAATAACTATTTAATTTTTATTATAGAAAATAATTTTATTCTTTATTAATATATCTATTTAAAGAAAATGAAAGTTAAAAACTAAAAATAAACTATAAGAATATGATTAAATACTTACATGTAGATTATAAATAAGAGTTAAAATTTTATTATGTACTTAAATATTTTTCATACTAAAATATTTTAAAATATAAAATACTTAAATTAATTAGATTGTAAGAATTTCAAAATACAACAAAAAAATTTGAAATAGAAATGTAAAAAGTATTGTTTCTATAATTCAATCTTCCTATTGCCTAAATAAAATAAGATGAATTAAAAAATCACTTTTAGACAATATCTCTCTCACTAAAATAGAATGGAATGAATTGAGAAAATAAAAACTTTCTTATTAATTCAAGATACAAAGAAATCAAGTTTTTGAGATAAAATGAAACCTTTTACAATAAGAATTAATAAAATATTATTTTGTATCATTAATTAAAATAATTAATTTTTAAATAATAAATATTTAATACGTAAAAATTTAATTTAAACTTTAAAAAAATTAGTTAAATTTTACAATGAAAAAATAGTAATTAAATTATAATTAATTGATTTATATTAACTAATATTATTATATACAAGTATAAATAAAAAATAAAAAATAATAAAATTATTTAAGATTTTAATTGTTAAAATAAAATTAAATATAAATTACTTAATAATAATATATGTAACACTGATACTCTTATTTTAGATTTTCTCTAGCACATTTGTCAAAATTGTGATGAGAAGAAGTATTTTATGGAATCGTTTTCTAACACCTAGCACACAACACGATCTCCCCACTTAGACACCATACCCTATTACACATGAGCATAAACCTATCCATTTGAAAACGTAAGGTTGCTTGACAAGGTAGTGCATGCAGTACATAAACCTATCCATTTGTAGCACCTGAACCACAGTCTGAATGCTTCTTAACATGTGAGCAGAACATGAATCTACATATTCCTCCTAATTAGCATGTAAGATGTTAGCCAACTTTGATTGACCATATGCACGCCAAATATTGTAACTGTATATACAAAAACAAATCAATTATGAAAATCATCTATATTTTACACTCTTATAGATTCTTATGAAATATTTATATCTTAAAAATGATATAGAAATACTTTATAAATGATAAAAAAAATTTATCTTTTTTATTTTCTTTGGTAGTAATATGTCCTTTATATTGTTCTTTATTGGAGAAACTGTAATATGTGGTATGTTATTATAAATTTTTTCATAAACATCTACAAATAATAAAAATAGAAGAAAAAATATATTTTTTTTTCTATAAATTTAAATTATCATGTTTATGTACATAAACTCTGTTTGCGTAATTTTTTATGAGTACTTTTAAGATAAAAAAATAATAAAAAAATATTTTTTTATAAATTAAAATAAACTTGTACATAAATTTAAGATTAAATTTTTAGAGAAGTTAATAAGTGAAAACTTGTACATGAATAACTTTATTTATAGAAGAAGGAAAAGCATATATGAATCTGCTTCGTATAAATGAAATCTGACAACAAAAATTAAATACAACAGCACCTTAAACACTTGCCAACAAGAATACATGTATTATGTAAAGCAATAAAAAATATTGATATAGCAACACATTAAATACTGTTGAATGAAAATACATGCATACTGTAAAGCAATAAAAAATAAAAAATATATTAATATAACAACACATTAAATCTTGTTTAATAAAAATACATGCATACTGCAACAACAGCACATTAAACTCTGACTAATGAAAATACAGAACAATAAAAAATACCTATGCTACGTGTGTGTATATATATATATTTAAATTTAAATTTAAATTAATAATCTAACTTCTTAATATTATAAGCTACGTGATACTATGTATATTACTTATGTATCTGTTTTAAATTTAAATTAATATTATGACTAAATATTAATAATAAACTAATAATGCTTATCATATTATATCTACAGTGACGTTGTAAACTAAATGTACAGTAACAGTAATATATTTTCTTTTTTTTTTTCTGTATATTTAATTTATTTAATTTAATTGATAAAAAAATAAATATCAACTATACCGACAATATAAAAGACACATAAAAGAATCGTATAAACAAAAAATTCGTGGTCCCAAAATTGTTATATTTTAATATAGATATATTTATTTTCACTAAAAAAAGTAAATAATTAAACTTTAGTCCAATCAAAATACATGCAAGTAATCTAATTTTTACAAAACATCAAAAGTTATGTGAACAAATTTTTCTATAAGACACTAATTTGATATAATTAGAATATAACTACGTGAATCACAAATATTACTAGAATTAAAAACTTTTAAAAGCAGATTACCTTTTTATATTAAAAATAAAATAAAAAAATTTTCTTTTCATTAATTACCAAAATTTTGAAGTCACTGCAATAAATTATTAATGTTGTCTTGAAATGCTAATTTTATATGTGTATTTTAGATTTTAAATGCAAGACAACTTACATACATAAATATATAAAATGGGCTAAAAATTACACAAATTCATAATAAATGAAAAATGTTAATGAATAGAAAGAAATAGAAAAGAAAAGAAAAATATATTAACGTTTTTGAAAAAAAAAATTATATTATTTTTTTATCATATTAAAATGTCTTTAATAAAATAAAAAAAAATTATATTATTTTTTTATCATATTAAAATGTCTTTAATAAAATAAAAAAAAATTAAAAAATTGATCAGGAGTTTGTAAACTTCGAGATCATAATTATAATAAAAATGTTCTTTTACCATAGAGATAATCAAACTCTCACTAATTTAACATGATGATCCCCTGAAAAGAACGTAACGTAAAACTTGAACTATTATTAATGCACATTAAAATAAGAACGTGTCCAACGAAAATACAGTAACTGTATTAAAGAATATTTTGAAATATTACCTACTTAACTAATTAAATTTAAATTTAAATTAAAAATTAATTATATCAGTGACATTACAATTATATTTACTAATTTAAAATGGTAGTTCCTCAAAACATAGATCTTTTTATTAACAAACAATATTAAATAAAAAATATCACTGAAAAAACACAACAGAGAAATTAGAAAATTTATTTCAATGAAAAAATAAATACAAATGAAAAAAACATATTAATCTAATGAAATGTGAAGCATTATATTGATGAAATGTAATTTAATTTATATTATTATTTATACAGCTGCGTGTTAATGATAAAATATCATGCTTTGAAATGTTAATATATTATAAAAATTATTTCAATCAAGTATTCCAATAAATCAAACAATTTTTTTATAAAAATTCTTATTTACATTTTTGACATAATTTTATACAAATATATTAAATTTAAATTCAGAAAAAAAAATTAAGAACTTTTGATTTTTTAATATACATTATAAAACAAAATATAAAATCATTTTATCATTTTAGAATGTCTATTTCCATATAAATGAAATAGAAAAAAAAATACGAAGTGAAAAAAAACCATTAAAACATTAACCAGTAATTATCTATATTATTTTATCATATAATTTAACATTGTGGTTCTAAAAAAACAACAAATAAAATATAAAAGTTATTTTAATAACATCCTAATAAATCAAACAACAAATATATGCAAATCAACATAGAAACTTAGAATTACTTGAAAAAAAAATTATGTAAATGAAGGAAATAGAAAAAGAAGAAAAAGAATATAAAATAAATTATTTCATTAAATTAACAAAGTAACTTCAAACTAGATTCCGTGATTATCAATTAAACTTAGGATAGTTTTACCTGAAAGAAGAGTATGATTTGACTTTTTTTACGAAATATAAAATGTCACTGCAAAAACACAATAGATAAATTAGAAAAGTTACTTTAATCAAGTATTACTGAAAATAATTTTTTTTATATAACTTACTGTAATCTAAAAACGTAAATGATGTACCAACCCAGAAAAAATAAAAAATATAAATAAAAAATACATTGTTCAATTAAAATCAATTAAATGTTGTCTTAAAATTTAAAATATATTTAAATTTTTTTTAACACATTGCATGCAAAGTTGAAGAAGAGACGGAATACTGGAAAAATAAAAATTTGTTAAAATTTCAAAATCAATAAAAAGCACATAAATACATTATATCATTAAATTTTATATTCAAAATATAATTAAAGCCTCCTAATTCAATAAAAATACATATAAAACTTTGTCTCAAAAATCATTAAATCATTATTATATAAGTTGTTTAATGTCATTGTAAAAATTAACCACTGATATTTGCATAGAAAACATATTCTCATGAGGTGCATCATTAATTTGAATTAATATGTATAACAAAGTAACAAAGTAGCATTTTATTGTACTAACAAAGTAGCATTTTATTATATAACAAATTAACTTAAATGAATTAGATCGCATGATTATCAATTAAATGTATGATGTTTATCGAAATAAATTATGATATGATCTTTCCACTAATTTTGAAACTATGATTCTTGAAAAACACAGTAAATTTTTTTTTAATAAATAATATAAAATAAAAAAGCAACATATGTAACTTACTGATATTCAGAAACATACATTATGGTTGGAGCTGCGCATACTGAAACTACTTCAAATCTGAATGGTAAAAGCAATTTTTTATTTGTTAATAAAAATTAAATACAACATAATTTTAAATTTAATTAAATAGTTAATTAAATTCATTGTCCAATTAAAATACATGCACAAGTGTAAATATTAATGCAAAGCATTAAAAGATACCAGTTAAAATGCTTATGACACGTGTAAATAAATTGCAAATAAAAAAAAACATATTAATCTAAAAATACATTCAAAATTTGTCCCTCTTAAGATGAACAAAATCTGAAAATACCTGAACTTTCAAGCACATAAGTGCACATGAACAAGATCTACCTAATTGACCTTCCACTCTTTAATTAACAAATCTAGAGTTCAACATGATGAAATCATAACAAAAATTGTATCATAACCTAACAATTACCAATTAAGGGATCCATTTATAATAAACATAATCTCTAAACTCAGAAGAAATCACATAATATAAGCTTCCAAAATATATATATTTAAGTGTTCATTCAGCTTACATTATATTAAAGGAAATCCAACTTCTAAAATTTCTAATACATTAAAGTGTAGTATTGGAGTTCCGCATAAGTAAAAAATTTTAAATTTTTAGTTTGCATGGTATTAACTTGTCATACCTAAATTCTGGAGACAACCACACAATCAGCAAGTAATTCGGTTTGAAATCTCAATTTCTTTTCATTTTTTTATGAAGGTTTAATGTAATTACAACTGTACCTATCCAATGACACGTTACAGTATCTCAGCAAGTTGGTAGTTATGCAGCCATAATTATGGCAATGAATTTCAAATGAAACATGTGTAAAAAGTCTGGAGATATCTTTCCACTCATTATAACCAGATCTCCAATGGAGACAGCCTTGAGCCTAACATAATCCGCTTAGTTGGGGTTATGACCAAACAATAAGAAGAATCAGAAGTGCTATGTACAACACTCTCCTTTCCAGAAAATGATAGAATCCTGACAGAAGCTGTTGGAGAAACAATTCATCTTTAGAAGAAACTTGCATGCATAACATTAGAATTAAAAATCTGCAAAAATATAAAATAAAATCAATAAAGGTGCATAATATAAGAGTTAAAAATCTGCAAAACAAAAAATATCAATAAAATAGAAAAGTATGGTCCAATAATGAATGGTAGTTTTTAAAGTTTAAATTAAATTTTTACGTATTAAATATTTATTATTTTAATTAATGATACAAAATAATATTTTATTAATTCTTATTGTAAAAGGTTTCATTTTATCTCAAAAAACTTGATTTCTTTGTATCTTGAATTAATAAGAAAGTTTTTATTTTCTCAGTTCATTCCATTCTATTTTAGTGAGAGAGATATTGTCTAAAAGTGTTTCATCTTATTCTATTTATGCAATAGGAAAATTTTATTATAGAAAAAATACTTTTTTAAATTTCTATTTCAAATTTTTTTTGTTGTATTTTGAAATTCTTACAATCTAATTAATTTAAGTATTTTATATTTTAAAATATTTTAGTATGAAAAATCTTTTAAGTATATAATAAAAAATACTTGTATATAATATGTAGATTCATGTTTTGGTGTCTAATTTCCATGCTCTTGCTATTATTGTTTCTTTTTCTGCTACATAGTTTTGGTCCTAAAGGAGTGAAAAACAAAACTCAAATTTAAAAGCCAACATATGATTCATATTATATATATATACATATATATATATATATATAAAAGTTTGAGAGAAAACTTTCTCTAACACTTATCATTTATGTTCAATTCAAGTATGTGTGTTTATGAAACCTTTTCATCTAAGAAGAAGTTCTTTCTTTCCTTATAAACATCTTAAATTTTCCACTTCTAGTCGATGTGGGACTTTACTCACTTCAATATTTATGAAACTTTCCCGTCTTACAAAAAGTTCTTTCTTTCCTTATAAACATATCAAATTTTCTCCTTCTACCCGATGTGGGACTATACTAAATCCAATATTTATGAAACTTTCTTCTCTTAGAAGGAATTCTTTTTTTCCTTATAAACATCTCAATTTTTCCCCTTCTACCCGATGTGGGACTTTACTAAATACAATGTTCATGAAACTTTCTCTTCCTAGAAGGAGTTCTTTTTTTCCTTATAAACATCTCAAATTTTCCCCTTCTACCCGATGTGGGACTATACTAAATACAATGTTCATGAAAATTTCTCTTCCTAGAAGAAGTTCTTTTTTTCCTTATAAACATCTCAAATTTTCCCCTTCTACCCGATGTGGGACTTTACTAAATCATATGTTTGTGAAACTTTCTCCTCTTAGAAGGAGTTCTTTGTTTCCTTATAAACATCTCAAATTTTCCCCTTCTACTTTCGTTATAAAGATCTTAAATTTTACCCTTCCACCCGATGTGGGACTTTACTAAATCCAATGTTTGTGAAACTTTCTCCTCTTAGAAGGTGTTCTTTTTTTCTTTATAAACAGCTCAAGTTTTCCCCTTCTACCCGATGTGGGACTTTACTACATCAAATGTTTATGAAACTTTCTCCTCTTAGAAGGAGTTCTTTCTTTCCTTATAAACATCTCAAATTTTCGTCTTCTACCCGATGTGGGACTTTGCTAAATCCAATGTCACCACAAAATCGACACTAAGGATAGAAGGAGTTCTTTGTTTCCTTATAAACATCTTAAATTTTCCCCTTCTTGAGACTTTACTAAATCCAATGTTTATGAAACTTTCTTCTTATAGAAGGAGTTTTTTCTTTCCTTATAAACATCTCAGATTTTCCTCTTCTACCTGATGTGGGACTTTGCTAAATCCAATGTCACCACAAAATCGACACTAAGTATAGAAGGAGTTCTTTGTTTCCTTATAAACATCTTAAATTTTCCCCTTCTACCCGATGTGAGACTTTACTGAATCCAATGTTTATGAAACTTTCTTCTTATAGAAGTAGTTTTTTCTTTCCTTATAAACATCTCAAATTTTCCTCTTCTACCCGATGCGGGACTTTGCTAAATCCAATGTCACCACAAAATCGACACTAAGGATATCTTTGATTCCAACTACAAAAAGAATAAGAAGGAAGAAATTGCGAAAATCAAAATTTTAAATCACATAATATCATATAAATTTTTCTTTCTGAGTACTTTTGAAAATGTCCGAAGAAGGTTGAAAAAATTGAACATAATTTATTATGTTTACATTGATAATCGTGTGTAAATAAATATAATAAAATATTAATATTTTCTATTATAATAAAATAGGTAACTAATAAATGAACTTAATTAATTTAAATTTTGATAATTTATTTTAATATATTTTTATTCTAAAATGTAATTTTTGTTTATTAAAATTTTATAATAATTTTTTATTTTAATTTAAATTCATTTAAACTTTAATTTACACTTAAAAATATTTTTTACATTAATTTATTTTTAAAATTTTATTTTATTAATTATTTTCTAATATACTAATATACAACCAAATTTATTGTATCACATTAATCAAATCTACTACAAATTTTTCAACCACTTTTTATCCACTTTCCTTCTATCTAAACAATTTTATCTTCCATTCATTTTTTTTTCTTCTTTTTCTCCCTTTTACTATCACCCCAACTCAAACCAAACATAAATGTCATGTACTTATTTTGCAACAGCAGACAGGAAAAAAGAGATAAAGAAATAAAAGAAAATAGGTCAAAAGAAATAAAGATAAAAAAGTAAATTTTATTTTTAAGTTCTTTATATTATAATTAGAATAGTTAAAATTAGAAGAAAATTAACTTTTTTTCTGTATAGAAGTGTTTTTAAAAGTGACTTTTGAAACTCTCATTTAAAAAAACAATTTAAAAATGTTAGTCCATATATTGATCTTTACTTAAGAGATTTTTGTTGAGATTTTAATTCTATGGATTTTTTGTTATGTAGACTTTTTGTTTGATATATTTTTCTATATGTGAGTAGGACCAATTTGATTGAAACAATGCCTTTAGACTAGGGTATCTTTCCATTTATTGAAAAAAAAACTTTGTTATTAAAGTAAAAGCATGAGATATACATGTTGTTGTCTTCCAAAGCATGCTGAGGTAGGGAACAACTTTTCCAAACTAGGTCTTAAGAATTAACAAAAGAAAAATGGGATATTTGGTTGAGTCGAATGAACAAAAGAACTATAAATTTGTAATAGTGTAATATCTTTTTAGAAAATGTTATGTATATTAAATCAAATTAAAAAATCCTTGACTTTTGTTTGTTTGTTACATATACAAACCTATTTAATTAAAATTGATGTGTTGTTGAAACAAAAATAGATGCATCAAGTGGCATTGGTGCTGAGACAGCTCGTGTTCTTGCATTGTGTGGTGTGCATGTGATTATGGCAGTGATTGATATGATTGATGCAAACAATGTGAAGGAATCAATACTTAAGCAAATTTCCACTGCTAAAGTTGATATCATGAACTTATATCTAAGCTCAATGGCCTCTGTTCAAAACTTTGCAACTCGATTTAATTCAACTAGTTTTCCATTGAACATTTTGATGTAAGCACCAACCACATTATTCAACTTTTTTATGTGTGAGTGAGTTTGATGTAGTATTTCATATATCCTTCTATCTTCTTTATGCATGCATCTTAATTATCATCATTCACTAAACTAATTTAGTATTAATACTTCCTAATTTATTTGTTTTTCTTAACTACTAAACAATGCAGGAATTTGTGCAAACCCTTTCATGCTATCCAAGGATTACATTGAACTTCAATTTGCTATAAATCACATAGGTATATATAGAAACTTTCTAATTTTCATAACATGATCTTTTGAGTGTCTTCTTGGGTGGAGAATAAATGCATGCACACACACATGCATACATGTATATGCTGTTTATGTATATGCTGTTTTTGTTGGAAGATGTGAGCATTGTTTTCCTCCTTGTTGACACACAATAGTGGAAACATCAAATAATAATATTTATTTTAGCATGAAAAAAAAACCTTCTCAAGGTGAGCAAGGTAAAATAATCTTGCATCATAGATGTTGGGGACCTTCATAAAATTAAAAAGAAAAGAAAAATTCTTCATTTTAGTAGTTAATAACCTTAATTTTATAATGTCAATCTCCACCATAACAATAATGGGTATACAAAATACAAAAATGTATATATATGTTTACATGTGCATGTGTTTGGAAGTACTAGTCATGGGTGGATGTGTCTTGGAAAGGGTTTATAAATAATTATCACATGAAATATATGCATTTTCATTGTACACACATGATTTGCCATAAAATGTCAAATAACATTTTTATTTCTATAGTTAAAAGAAATTGTCATAATAACTCAATCTTATGCATTTTGTCCAACATCATTTCACAGGTTATTTTCTTTTAACAAATCTGTTGTTGGATAATATGAAGAAAACAACAAAAGAAAGTAAGATACAAGGAAGAATTGTTACTCAGCAGCTCATCGATTAACATATCGTGAAGGAATCCTTTTTGACAAAATCAATCATTTGCCAAGGTAAGAAGTTGCCCAAATCTATACTAGCCATTCTTTTACATAGGGATTTTGGAATTCAAATATATTTATTTAACTTTATTATCTGTTTTGCTCTTAAATGAGAAATATTATTTCTAATATTTAAATTGATTCTTAAATCATTTTTAATTTTTGTAAAAGTTTATTTTCTTTTCTAAAAGTAGTTGTTATGCACAAATTCATCCCAACAAACTCTTATTCCATTGATGACACAAGTAGAAAGATGAAATTTTTTGTACTCCCTCTCACGTACCAAGAAAAACATTTAATTTTTTCAGTTTTTTTATAAATCTTTCATCTTTACCCTTATTAATTACTATTAATTAAATTAATTGAAATTGAATCAGAAGTTTCATAAAATGAATTAATGTTTTAATAAAACAGTACATTAATTGAGATTGAAATTTCAAAAGTTTTGAATTTATCTCAGAATTATTTTTAAATAATTTAAAATCAGAACTACTAATTTTTTTAATTAAAATTTTTAATTCACACAAATCTGCAAATGATTATACTACAATTTCTATCAAAATCTTTAGTTCCCACCAAATTGTAAATGACTATGCTCAAAATTTATTTTAAAATTTCACTCTAAATTTTCAATTCCCACCAAAATGCAAATAGAAATACTGAATTAAAATTACATAAGTGCTGGAACTTCAATCTATATTACAATTTATATATGATATTTGATTACTTACCTTGAAAGATAAACAGTCTATTGAATGAAGAAACAGAGATAAACATGAAAAATTAAAAGTTAACTTAGTACTCCTAAAGATGAAGATGATATGATATTAGTAAATGATAATGAAATATGAAAAGTCAGATTAATAAAATATAATTAATTCTTAGTTCCTGATTTTAATTTCTCTTTCTACTATTTAATATTAACACAGATAATCATGTAATTAATAGGGGTATATAAGGAAAAAAAAGAAAAAAAAAAGTTATTGAAATTCTAAAACACCTTATATTTTAAAACAACTTTTCTCTCCAAAGTACGCCTTATAATTTGAAACGGAGGTAGTATCATTTATAAAGTATGTGTATTTATATCTACCATGTAGATTTCATCAAACGAACATAATAACTACAATATAAGTGCAAAGTGTTTTGCATAATTTGTTTTCTTTCTTGTGAATAGTTACAATAATTGGCATGCATATGGGCAATCAAAGCTAGCTAATATTTTACATGCCAATGAACTAGCAAGACGTCTCAAGGTTGTCTCATAGTGAGTTATACATTATTTTGATGTGAAGAGTTTACTAAAGTCTTTTTTTAACCATAATGAAACATTGTAAGGGAATATTTTTTTCTTCTTCTTTTATCATCTTGTATCATGTTATATTAAAAGAAAAAATTGAAACAAACATGAGATTTGGTGAAATCCATGCAATAAATTATAAAGAATCATTCCAAAAAAATCAAATTTATTCCTTAAACATATTTCTCAAGGTATAAATAATCTCATCCAAGGAAATCGGACCTGGAGTGAGCCAAAATATTTGTAAGGATATTTATAGAGAAGATGTTGGGGAGATTTAACATTAATAAAATATGAGTAAACCCGAATAAAAGATTATGATATTACCTCAAACCTAAAATTTTAAAATTATATGTTTGTGGTCTTTTTTTTATATGTTGTTCAACTATCTTATTTCTATTCAATGTGTAAGTAAAAATGTATTGGGGTTGATCAAAATAATACATCTTGCAAGTCTCACATCACTTTGGATGAACAAAAAAGTAAGTGATATGACCTATATAATGGATTTGAGTCCATAATGTCTAAGCACCCCAGTCAAAGACACTTTAAACTTGTACTTAACTTTTTTTATACTCTTATAGTAAAACATTGTGGGATTTAGGGTTCAAGGTTTAGGATTAAGTATCCTCATGGCATATCCACGTTACCATGGGAAAGGATGATGTTTTGCTAATGGTAATTGTACACGAACATTGAGTAACATTGATGCAAGGTGTGTGTCGTTGTTAGATTTCCGGCACCCGAGACTCCCCTTGTGGAAATTAGGGTTTCAGGAATTGTGACCAATATTTTGCTCAAAACATTGAAAAAGAAAAGATTTAAAAAAATAAATTTAGGTCAATACAACCAAAAATCAGGTTTGGGAATCGGTTACGTATGAGGAAGATGTAAGACACCCCCCACAACGCCCATAATGGGTATTCTATGATGAATACGCAATCAAAATCAAATTTTAAATTATTGTTTTCTTCTCATTATTGTAAAGAAGAAAATTAGTTTTTTGCAGAAAATAAAAATGATTAATTAAGTAATCACAAAAGTCTTTTGTTCTGTTTCATCTTTATTTGTCCCCAATCCAATAGGAGTAAAGGGGATGCGCAAGGTCATAACAAAAGGAAAATGAATAGAGGAGTGATAAAGAGGATAAAGGGTCTGCATCCATAGACTACTCTCCTTAGTCTTTATTTGCCACCAAACCCCAAAAGGGAGATGGGGGATCGCACAAAACTAATTTGATTAATTATTGACATGATTATTGCTCAATCTCTATCTACACTACTACAGAAATAGGAATTAACGTCGCCAATTTACGTCGGTTAAACTACAAACGACGTAAAAGAGTGTCAAAGGGCCTTCTACGTCGGTTATTGGGCAGAACCGACGTAGAATGTGAGTGACTCAATATTCTACGTCGGTTGCTATCAGAACCGACGTTGTAGATCTAACATTCTACGTCGTGGATTCATTCATTTTCCCTCTATTTATTTCTTCTCTGACAAAAGCAACATGAATCAATCAATCAAACATTTTCTATTCGCAGGCACATCCGAATTCGTACGCGCTGGTTCTGAGCACGGAAAATGAGATCTCGAGCATGTACTGGGGAAACAACCCATCAATGCTTCTGGTGAACTGTCTCTTCCGCATGGGCGGCTCCGCCGCGCTCCTATCAAGCCACCCGTCGGACCGCCGGCGCAGAAGTACCAGCTGCTCCACACGCTCCGGACGCACGTAGGCGGCCGACGACAACAGACTACAGCTGCGTGTTCCAGAGCGGAGGATGAGGAGAACAAGGTGGGAGTGTCGCTCTCGAAAGAGCCGATGAACGTGGCACGCGACGCCCGAAAGTCCACATCACCTCCCTGGGGCCCCTCGTCCTCCCACTCTCGGAAAAGGTAAAGTTCTTGGCGAACCTGATGGAGAGGAAGGTGCTGAAGACGAAGATCGAGTCCTACATGCCCAACTTCAAGCTTGCGTTCGAGCACTTCGCATCCACACGGGAGGGAGGGTCGTGCTGGACCGCATGCAAAAGAGTCTGGAGCTTGAAGACCGGCACATGGAACCTTTTAGAATGACGCCGTACGAGGTTCGAAACACTTCTTCGAGCTCCGTGTGGTACGAGTTGGCGTATTGTGAGGCGAAGGGGAGGGTGAAGAAGGGTGATAGGGTGTGGCAGATGGCATTTGGGTCGGGGTTCAAGTGCAACACTGCGGTCTGGCGTGCCTTGACCACCATCGAAGCTGGGTCCTGCAGGAGCGCATGGAGAGTCTGGGCCACTTTCAACGTCGGTTAACTAAATAACCGACGTTGAATGTCCTCAATTTTCAACGTCGGTCCAAATTGAACCGACGTTGAAAGTTTTACTTTTAACGTCGCCTCTTTCAACGTCGGTTTTGGGACCGTCGTGAAATCATCCCCAGAACCGACGTGGATTCCGGTTTTTGTAGTAGTGCTAGAAAGGTGATGATGAAAGATTTTTATCCAATAGTTTGAAAGGGTTACAAACAATAAACAGTAAAAGCAATGAACGAAACTCATGGAAAGTAAGAAAATGGAAGAAATAAGAACATCTGTAATTCGCACAGTTGTAAATTTATATTTTTTGGTAAATTTTTAGTTTGAATTTTTTATATTTATTCCACATAATCCTAGGTTAAACTGTTTTTATCCGCGGTCTCCACGGACGCAACACCAACTCATATCCAATAACAAATCTAATACATATTACTTCTATAGGTTATCATCAAGTTTAATTCAATCTAAAATTTAAACTTTTTTTGTTTTTAATAGTTATCACCAAGCTCAATTCAATCTAAATTTTTTTATTAGTTGCACATTGTTTAATGGATTGAGTAAATTGTTGTTATACAAATGAATGCGAAAAATATTAATGTATGTATCTTTGCAGGTATGAGCTTACCTGTTTAATTCATCGATTTTGCGGGACAAATGCAATTTATAAAAATTAAAGACTATTTAAAATATAGGTTAAACGAATGAATTTTTTTATAATCTGGATTTATATGGGTGCAAACTTAAACAAGTATACATATATTATTTTACAATTATGGTTTCACATAAAATGTCAAATAACTTTTTTACTTTTATTAAAGTTGAGAAGTTGTCAAAATAATCTCAATCTTTTGCATTTTCTCTAACATACAGGACATTTTCTTCTAACAAATCTATTGTTAGATATTATGAAGAAAACAACAAGAGAAACTAAGATACAAGAAAGAATTGTTAATGTCTCCTCCAAAGGTCATCAATTTACATATGGGAAGGAATCATTTTTTACAAAATTAATGATCAATCAAGGTACTAAGTATTTCAAATCTGTGCAATTAGATTCAACTTGTGTGAATCAATAATCACCATATGCTATTTAATAATTTTATAAAAATTATTTTTAAAACAGTTTTAGTTAGGTTAATGATATTTATGAGAAAGGGTGTTAAAATTGAAATCTAAACTCTCCCTTATTAAAATCCTCTCACACATCTCTTCTCTTTTCAAACAAAATGTTATTTTGACAATGAGCTCTAAAGTTGAAATCTAAACCATACTCATTAAAGTTTAATTTTAACTTAAAAGAAGTTAATTTCTATTTGTTGTTCTTATTTATCTTTTATAAAAACTATTATACAAAAGTTTGTATAAATAGATTCATGATTTTTTCACTATAACAAGACAAAAAGGAAATAACATGAACTATTCTATATTTTTTGGGTGATGCAACTAAATGAATGTTGATTTTATTAGGACTAACTAACCTCATGTCGAACACTAAACTAAAATAACCATTATTATCAATTTTCATGATTAGTGGTAGTTTTTTTACCAATATGATATAATTTGTTGAATATATTTCTTCTATTGATGAGTTAAGTAAAAAAAGATAAAATTTTGTTATCATTTATAAAGTATTTCTATATCATTTTTAAGATATAAATATTTCATAAGAATCTATAAGAGTGTAAAATATAGATGGTTTTCATAATTGATTTGTTTTTGTATGTACAGTTACAATACTTGGCGTGCATATGACCAAGAAAAGCTGGCTAACATCTTACATGCTAATGAATGAACTTGGACATTTCAAGGTTGTACCATACTAAATTTTTCATTATTTTGATTTATTAATAGGTTTTTAACTATATAACACATTGTTGTTAGTTTTTTTTTCTAGCAATAAACATCACAATACATATATATATAACTCGTTTATGAAAATAGAAAAGAAAAGCTTAATACGCATATTAAAAAAGGAGGGTGATACCGTACCAATAGAGTACATCTACCCTACTCCAACACCCGTATTCCTTTCACAGAAATCATATACGAAAATTTTTTAAAAATAAAAAAATTCAAGTTTGATGTGAGTATGTATCTACAAGCAGGTACATTTACTTTTTTCCTATTAAAAATGCCTAAGAAAAAGTATTATGTTTTATTTATTTTTAAAACAAATAAATAACAAAACCTCCAAAAAGGGTGAGAAAGTTGTCTTGAGTCTACCAAAATTTCTTCTATGAATATTTTTAATCAGTATGGTTAAAAATATTTGAATTAAAACAAATTGATACTAATTGTATAAAAAAAATTCATACTAAACTCATGAGCTAATCTTATAAAAATGAATTTTAAATGAGTTACGTAACCTAATCATAAATAAAAATTAACCAATTTTAATTGAATTAAATTAGGTTAAATCGAGTAGTAGAATAACCCAATCAAATAAATACTTTTAATTTTAAAAAATACACATAATGAGTAATTGAAACCTTTTTTTTTCTATTCTTTGTTTGAAAGGAGTATACTTGTAAGTTTCACAGCAATACTAACTTCATCTCCCTTACACATTCACCGCAGTAGAGTTTAACCACCAAGTTCGGGATGGATTGGTGTGGTTCCTCTACGCCTAGGACACCAGAATATCGAACCGTGAACGAAGAAAGGCATGAGATAAAAGCAAACATATTGGCTATTCATTGTGAGGCCCTAATTCTCGACTGGAGGGGACACCAAAGGCCTCTGCCCTTCCATCCCTTCCTTGGATAGATAGAGAGGAGGGGCAGAGTTTTGGGTTTTTTCATGTTGTCAAAGAGTTGAACAATGAAAATGGATGACTAGTGCCTGATCGAATTGATCGGATCATGTAGGAACAAGGTTCAAATCTAACGGTCTGTTAGGATGCCTCAGCTGCATACATCACTACACTTCCATTTGACACCTATCATTAATTAGAAACAGCTCGTCTCGCTGTGACCTTCTCTTCAATTCTCAAAACTTCTTTCGCTCCATCCCCGCTGGGGCAGAGAACCCATCGCTATATCGGTTGTGCTACCGGAGGCTCTTGGGAAGTCGGAATAGGAGATCACTCATCTTGGGGTGGGTTTCCTACTTACATGCTTTCAGCAGTTATCCACTCCGCACTACCCAACTTTTACTGTGGGCATGATAACTGGCACACCAAAGGTGCGTCCTTCCCGATCCTCTCGTACTAGGGAAAGGTCCTCTCAATGGTTTAACGCCCACACCGGATATGGACTGAACTGTCTCACGACGTTCTGAACCCAACTCATGTACCACTTTATTGGGCGAACTGTCCAACCTTTGGAACATACTATAGCCACAGGTGGCGAAGAGCCAACATCGAGGTGCCAAACCTTCCCATCGATGTGAGTTCTTGGGGAAGATCAACCTGTTATCCTTAGAGTAAATTTTATCCGTTTAGCGACGACCCTTGATAAGGGTTCATTTTAATATTTAGCACATAAGGTGTTTGATGGAATGTCAATTAGGAGGAAAGCCTCAAGGAAGATTCCCACTGGACACGAAGATAATCCCGGAGGTTATCTAAGTGTGAAGGTTCACTTCACAAGGAGCTCAAGAGGAGAAGGGAATAACAAAACATAAAATCCAGCCAACACAAATTAAGACAAGGCTTGAATCATAAAGACATAAGAGTAAATGACATGAAAGTAAAGTGCTGGAAATTAAAGAGCATGAAAGTAAAGAACATGAAACAATAATGGAGGATGAGATTGAGAGAAGGGGAGGGGAATGGAGTGCTACACGCCACTTGGGGGATGGTCCAACCCAAGATGAGTGGTGTTAGCCGCCACTTGAGCCAAGGCTCAAGATAAGACTCCAAGAGGGGGAAGAACACCCAAGAACACAACACAAGCTCTAGGCTATGCAAGAATGCTCTCTATTTCATTAATGTTCAACCCTTTTACAAGAATGAGAGGCCTCCTTATATAGAGTTGGGGTGGGGACTTAGAGGAATTACATTGGAAAAGATTCCTAAGCATATTCCACTCTTGGTGGCCAAGACTCACACATTCTAGAAGGTAGGGCACAAAAAACGGGTTGCCAATGATTGGGATGATGAGAGGACGTTTTCCAAGGGTTCTAGAAGGTCAAGATTGACTTCTTCACCCCCCCTTGGATGTCCCAAACTTGGGCCTCAAGCCCAAGTGCTCCTTTGCTCCAAACAAGGCTCTACTTGTAGAAAAAGGGGTGTCAAAAGCAATCCTGCAAAACCCAAAAAAAAACATGAGTTTAGAAAATATTTAACAACTAATAGAAATGCTAAAAAGGCTAAATAAAAGGGGAGAGGAGGAAGTGTCCCTTCTCATCATGCTTCTAGTAATCCTCCTTGGACACTCCTCTTCTTTATTTGTGATCAGGGGCTTATCATCCTCCCCTTCTTGGAGAGAATTCGACCACGAATTTGCTAAACCTGCATTAAAAGGAGTAAGATCACCAACATTAAAAGTGCTACTAACATTATAATCTGAAGGTAAATCTAACTCATATGCATTATTGTTGATCTTGCGCACAACTTGGAAAGGTCCATCACCTCTAGGGTTAAGTTTGGACTTCCTTTGATTAGGGAACCTTTCCTTCCTCAAGTGAAGCCATACCCAATCCCCTGTTGGAAGATGACTTCCTTCCTTCCCTTGTTGGCACTTTGTTGGTATTGACCAACCTTCCTCTCTATCCTAGCCTTGACTTGAGAATGCAAGTCTTGGATCATTTTTGACCTTTCCAACCCATCTTGACTAGTCCAAGCCTCATGAGTTGGGAGAGGGAGGAGGTCAAGAGGAGTTAAGGGGTTGAACCCATAAACAACCTCAAAAGGAGAGTGAGAAGTGGTGGAGTGAACCACCCTATTGTATGCAAACTCTACATGAGGAAGAAGATCTTCCCACTCCCTAGGGTTCTTGGAGATCATGCATCTCAAGAGTTGAGACAAAGTTCTATTGACCACCTCGGTTTGACCATCGGTTTGGGGGTGGCAAGTGGTAGAAAAGAGGAGTTTAGTGCCAATTTTCCCCATAAGGTCCTCCAAAAGTGGCTTAAGAACTTTGTATCTCTATCGGATACAATGGTCCTAGGCAACCCATGCAGCCTAACAACTTCCTTAAAGAAGAGATTTGCAACTAAGCATGCATCATCATCTTTGTGGCATGGAATAAAATGAGCCATTTTTGAAAAACGGTCCACTACCACAAAGATAGAATCCTTTCCCTTCTTTGTCCTTGGAAGCCCAAGCACAAAATCCATGGATATGTCTATCCAAGGCAAAGTAGGGATAGGCAAAGGGTATAGAGTCCATAGGGTTGGGCTCTAGACTTGGCCTTCTTGCATGTGATGCAATTCTCACAATGTTTCTCTACATGCTTTCTCATGTGTGGCCAAAAGAAATGTTCATTCAAAATGTCTAGAGTCTTAGAAGCCCCAAAATGTCCCATTAAACCTCCCTCATGAGACTCTTTCACTAGTGATGCTCTTAAGGACCCTTGGGTATGCAAAGCCTTCTACCTTTGAAAAGATAATCTTGGTGTAGGTAGAAGTCTTTGTAACCCCCTTTGGAGCATTCACTGTAGATTATAGAGAAGTCATCATCATGAGGATACAATTCCTTAATGTGATCAACACTAAGAAATTTAGTTTCAAGAAGAGTGAGCAAAGTGTGGCGCCTAGATAAGGCATCCGCCACTATGTTACTCTTCCCTTGCTTATGTTTGATCACATAAGGGAATTGTTCTATGAATTCTACCCACCTAGCATGTCTCTTGCTAAGCTTGCTTTGGCCTTTCAAAAATTTAAGGGACTCATGATCACTATGGATCACAAATTCCTTTGGAAGAAGATAATGTTGCCAAGTTTGCAAAGCTCTCACAAGGGCATACAACTCCTTGTCATAGGTGGAGTAGTTGAGATGACTACCCTTAAGCTTCTCACTAAAGTAGGCTATGGGGTGGCCTTCTTGAAGTAAGACAGCCCCAACACCTACATTAGAGGCATCACACTCAACCTCAAATGACTTGGTGAAGTTGGGTAGTGCTAAAAGTGGTGCATTGATCAACTTTTCTTTCAAACTAGCAAACGCCTTTGCTTGATCAATGCCCCATTTGAAGCCCACATCCTTCTTCACTATTTCACTTAAGGGGGCAGCTATGGTGCTAAAGTCTTTTACAAACCTCCTATAGAAACTAGCCAACCCATGAAAACTCCTCACCTCACTCACACTCCTAGGAGTTGGCCAATCCCTAATAGCTGCCACTTTTTCTTCATCTACTTGAACTCCATTGGAGCTCACCACAAACCCTAGGAAGACTACATGATCCATGCCAAAAATGCACTTCTCTCTATTAGCATACAAAGTCTCCTTCCTAAGGGTCTCAAGCACCCTTCTCACATGATGCATGTGCTCTTTTATAGACAAACTATATATTAAAATATCATCAAAATAAACCACAACAAACTTGCCTATAAAGGGCCTAAGCACATGATGCATTAGCCGCATGAAGGTACTTGGTGCATTAGTTAGCCCAAAGGGCATGACCAACCACTCATATAATCCAAGCTTTGTCTTGAAGGCAGTTTTCCATTCATCTCCTTCTTTGATTCTTATTTGATTATAACCACTCTTCAAGTCAATCTTAGAAAATATGGTGGCACCATGTAGCTCATCTAGCAAGTCATCAAGTCTTGGGATAGGGTGCCTATACTTGATGGTTATGTTGTTTATAGCCCTACAATCTATGCACATGCGCCAACTCCCATCCTTTTTGGGGACAAGAATCACTGGCATAGCACATGGACTCATGCTATTTTGCACCCACCCTTTATCCATTAATTCCTCTACTTGCTTTTGAATCTCCTTAGATTCCTCAGGGTTAGTTCTATAGGCTGGCCTATTAGGCAAGGATGACCCTGGAATGAAATCAATTTGGTGTTCAATTCCTCTTAGAGGTGGTAACCCCTTAGGAGGCTCTTGAAAAACATCTTTGAAGTCATCCAAGACTAATTCCAATCTCCTAGAACAACTTGAGGGTTCATAAAAAGATGGAGATGACCCTAAGGTAGGGTAAGCTACATACATGGGTTTATTGGCAAGCATTACCTTCTTAACTCCCTTGTGGGAGATCATGATGCCCTTTTCCTTGGCCTCCTTGCTTGCTTTTTCTTTTCCTTCTTTTCTTCTTTTCTCTTTTTTTCATTTTCTTTTGGTCCTCACTAACTTCTTGAGGGGAGAGGGTGCTAATGTGATCTTCTTACCATGGAAGCTAAAAGAAAATTTGTTGGTAAGGCCATCATGGAAGGTTTGTTTATCAAATTGCCATGGCCTACCCAAAAGAATGTGGGTTGCTTCCATAGGTACAACATCACAAAGTACCTCATCCTCATAAGTCCCTATTGAGAAGTTAATAAGGACTTGTTTATTTACCTCAATCTCACCATCCTCACTAAGCCATGAGAGCTTGTAGGGCTTGGCATGAGGAATGGTAGGTAAACTAAGTTTGTCTACCACCCTTGTGCTAGCCACATTGACACAACTTCCTCCATCAATGATGAGTGAGCAAAGGTTGTTGTTAATGAGGCACCTGGTGTGGAAAATATTTTCTCTTTGGGAGCTATCAAGTTCCTTTTGAACTTGTCCCAACATGCGCCTCACTATCAACAAATCTCCCTCACAAGGCTTAACCTCTTCATCACTAGAGGAAGAATGGGAGGAGTTCTCTCTTGAAGGGAAGGGGAGAGGAATGTTCACTCTCAACCCCACCATTTTCCCTCAAGGTCATGGTTCTTTTAGTGGGGCAATTTGAAGCAATGTGCCCATACCCTAAGCATTTAAAACATTTGATTGAACTTGACCTTTGGGAATTGGAGGGGTTGGGAGTGCCCCTAGCCGGATGGCTCCTAGAAGTGGAGTCTTGGTGAGACTTGGAAGGCTTACTATCATGCTTTTCTTTGTTCCTATCCTTCCAAGAAGAGCTATAATAGTCATTGTTTGAGTGACCCTCCTTGCACTATCTTTTCTTTTGAGTTGAGATTCAATTTTTAGTGCAAGGTGTAAAACATTTTCAATGGAGGAGTACTCATACAATTCTACTAAGTCTTGGATGTCTCTCCTCAAGCCACTAATAAACCTAGCTACCTTGGCCTCATTAGTTTCATCATGCAAACCAGCCTTAAGCAATAAAGACTCCAACAATTTAAAGTAATCATCCACACATAAATTTCCTTGTTGAAGCCGTTGGAGCTTCAAAAGGAGCTCCCTCCTATAGAAGGAAGGAACAAATCTAGCGCGCATCAAATGTTTAATGTCCATCCAAGAGGCCGCGGTGGCCCTTGGTAATTATCCATACAAACTTTATGCCACCATGTCATGGCATAACCCTCAAATTCTACCACTATTACATCAACTTGTTCTTGTCCCTCAAGAGGGTTCACATTCATTAATTACTCTACTTTTGCTTCCCACTCCAAGTAGACATCCGGATTGTTGTCTCCATAGAATTTGGGAATTTTGATGTTGTGGTTGGGCTTCCTTTGAGGGGTGTTGCGCCTAGCCCTCCTTCTTCCATAGTAGCCCCAATCTTCTTCTTCCTCTCCATTGTAGCTAGGTGGGGAATGAGCCCGCCTTCTCTCCCTTTCGGCTTTCTCTTGCTCAAGTCTTTCAATGGTCTCTCTCAAGTGTCTTTCACTTTCTTTTCTTGAGATTTCCATCTCCTTAGCAACTCCATGAGAGGCAATTCATTTTGGGACTTGAGTTGGGCCTCCAAGGTGATGCTCTTCTCTTTGGCTCCCTCGGGTGAGATAGGAGAAGATGTGGAAGACATGATTCCTACAAACAAAAATATAATAACCAAAAACAACTAGACAAAGGCCAAAAAAAAAAAGATTTAATGGTTAGAAAGGAAACAAAAAAAATATAACTCTCAAAGTGTTTGGCTAACTTTCCAAAGATTGATGGTATGTTTCACTCAACTCTCTTGTGTATCAAGAGTGTTCCAACCCTTAATGGTGAACTTTTAATCTTGAGTGGACTCAAATGAAGGATGTCCAGCCACCACACTCAAGAAACAAGAAAGAAAACTTCAAAGACAAAACTTATAGAATTTCCTAAAGATAAAGCAAGAAAAGTTCAAAACAAGAAAGAGGCACACTAAGGAAAATACAATCAACTTAACAAGAGATTATAAAAGAGAAAAGCTTGAAACAAAACTCAATGGAAACACTTAGAACATGCAGAAATTTTTTCCAGCAAACCACACATAACAAGAAGTTAGGATCCTACAAATGATGGTACTAATTTGTCATAGTCATCCTTAAGCATACAACCATGTAGTTAAATTCTAGAATCATGCACTTGGTCACTTTTTTCTTGCAATTTTTTCTTTTCAAAACAGCATATATAGCTCATGACCTTGGTAATTTTTTTAGCTCTTCTCAATGTTCTTTAATTGATTCTAGACTTAACATACACACTTGCAATGGTTGTAGATGATTATGAAGCACTTAGTTCCTATGTTTAGGTTCAACCAATCAATTCAAGTTACATGCAATTTTAGCTAAACATTTTATCAAACATGTTCAAGTATTGGAAACAAGGATAAGAAAACTCAAAGGGGAAAATTATATGACATGTGACTCAAGCAAAGGGAAAGCAACACAAAAAGACTCTAAACTTGACTCAAGCATATGATCAAACATGTAGCTTTCATGCAAAAACTAGTCCAAACTTGAGTTCTATTGAATCACTAAGGTCGATTTTCGTCCCTGCTCGACGGGTGGGTCTTGCAGTCAAGCTCCCTTCTGCCTTTGCACTCGAGGGCCAATCTCCGTCTGGCCCGAGGAAACCTTTGCACGCCTCCGTTACCTTTGGGGAGGCCTACGCCCCATAGAAACTGTCTACCTGAGACTGTCCCCCGGCCCGTAGGTCCTGGCACAAGGTTAGAATTCTAGCTCTTCCAGAGTGGTATCTCACTGATGGCTCTGGCCCCCCCAGAAGAAGGCCTTCTTTGCCCTCCACCTAAGCTGCGCAGGAAAAGCCCAAAGCCAATCCCAGGAAACAGTGAAGCTTCGTAGGGTCTTTTTGTCCAGGTGCAGGTAGTCTGCATCTTCACAGACATGTCTATTTCATTGAGCCTCTCTCCGAGACAGTGTGCGGGTCGAAACTTACCCGACAAGGAAGTTCGCTACCTTAGGACCGTTATAGTTACGGTCGTCGTTCATCGGGGCTTCGGTCGTCGGCTCCTCTGTCATCAAATCACCAACTTCCTTGACCTTCCGGCACTAGGTAGGCATCAGCTCCCATACATGGTCTTATTATGACATTGCGGTGTTTTTGGTAAACAATCGCCCGGGCCTGGTCACTTTGACCCCGTTTGTGAGGAGGCACCCCTTCTCCCAAAGTTACGAGGCTATTTTGCCGAGTTCCTTAGAGAGAGTTGTCTCGTGCCCCTAAGTATTCTCTACCTACTCACCTGTGTCAGTTTCGGGTATAGGTACCCATTTGTTGAAGGTCGTTCGAGCTTTTCCTAAGAGTATGGCATGGATTACTTCAGCATTGTAGCGCCTGGTACTCGAACTTTTGCTTGAGGCATTTTCTCTACCCTTTATTATCCTGAAAAAGCAGGGTCACCATGCGTCCTTGAACCAATAACCATCTTTCGGCTTACCTAGCATCCTCTGTCCCTCAAGACCAACAAAAGGTAGTACAAGAATATTCACCTGTTGTCCATCGACTACACCTTTCGGCCTGATCTTAGGCCCTAACTCACCCTCCGTGGACAAACTTTAGGAGGAACCTTTGGGTTTTCGAAACATTGGATTCTCACCAACGTTTGTGTTACTCAAGCCGACATTCTCGCTTCTGCTTCGTCCACAATTGCTCGCGCGAGTCCTTCCTTCTAAGGCGGAACGCTACCCTACCGATGCATTTTGACATTCCACAGCTTTGGCAGATCGCTTAGACCCGTTCATCTTCGGTGCAAGAGCGCTCGATCAGTGAGCTATTACGCACTCTTTCAAGGGTAGCTACTTCTAGGAAAACCTGTTGGTTGTCTCTGCACCTCTACCTCCTTTATCACTGAATGGTCATTTAGGGGCCTTAACTGGTGATCCGGATTGTTTCCCTCTCCACGATGAAGCTTATCCTCCATCGTCTCACTGGCCGACCTTGGCCCTTATTATTTTGAGGTCATATATAGTATTTAGAGTTTGCCTCGATTTGGTACCGCTCTCATGGCCCGCACCGAAATAGTGCTTTACCCCTAAATGTCTAGTCAACTGCTACGTCTTAATGCATTTCAGGGAGAACCAGCTAGCTCTGGGTTCGAGTGGCATTTCACCCCTAACCACAACTCATTCATTGATTCTTCAACATCAATCAGTTCAGACCTCCACTTAGTTTCACCCAAGCTTCATCCTGGTCATGGATAGATCACCCAGGTTCGGGTCCATAAGCAGTGACAATTTTCCTATAAAGACTCGCTTTCACTATGGCTCCGGTGGTTTCCATTAACCAAGCCATTACCTATGAGTCACCAACTCATTCTTCAACAGGCACGCGGTCAGAGGGTTGAGCCTCCTCCCACTGCTTGGAAGCTTATGGTTTCATGTTCTATTTCACTCCTCGATAGGGGTTCTTTTCACCCTTCCTTCACGGTACTACTTCACTATCGGTTACCCATGAGTATTTAGCCTTGCAAGGTGGTCCTTGCTGATTCACACGGGATTCCACGTGCCCCATACTACTTGGTTCAGAGGGTAAGCTAGTGATGCTTTCGGCTACTAGAATCTCGCCATCTAGGGTGCAACATTATTTGCTACTTCGCCTAACAGCACGACACTTGTATAGCTCTCCCACAACCCCGTTCTCACGATTTAGGCTGCTCCCATTTCGCTCGCCGCTACTACGGGAATAGCTTTTGTTTTCTTTTCCTCTTGCTACTAAGATGTTTCAATTCACCAGGTTCTCTCTTGCCTGCCCGTGGATTCAACAGCAGTTCGAAAGGTTGACTTATATCGAGAATCTCCGGATCTACGCTTATTTTCAACTCCCCAAAGCATTTCGTCGCTTACTACGCCCTTCCTCGTCTCTGGGTGCCTAGGTATCCACCATAAGCCCTTCTTCGTTTGAACCTCACCCTTAACTTTACTTTAAGGCTATGTCATCCTAAGGTGCTGCTAGATGGAAGGATCTTATCAACATCTATGAATGAGAAATCATAGCACAGATCAAACTGCCAAATCGGAAAAATTGAAGTGTTATCATATCATATAGCTTTGTATCGACTAAGTTCACGAGTTAGAGATAAGCGGACTTGAACCGCTAACATCTGCCACAGGGTAAACCACTGCATCTTAGGCCCCGACTGATTCTACCATAGAGACCAACGATACACAATAACTTCCCCCAAACACAGCTCACAACTTTCATCGTACTGTGCTCTCCAAAGAGCAACTCTTCTCAAAATCTCAAAAGGTGTTGAGTTGGAATCCCATTCTAACTAAGGATTCTTGTGGTTCCGAAGGATCCAGTTACAGGAAAATCGGGAACGAAGAGCTTCCCCCGCCCTCTTTTTTTCGCCCGACTCTTTGCTCTTAAGAATTAAGAATGAGTAATTGCCCTTCTCCAACCCTTACTATCCAAGCTGAGAGCGGATGATAACTAATGCGTTCCGCTTTTTGAACAGGGTTCTATGGTCGGTTCGCGACCCCTGGATGCTGAAGGCGTCCTTGGGGTGATCTCGTAGTTCCTACAGGGTGGAGACGATGGGGTTGGTCCATGGATTCTTTTTCTTTTTGCCACATTTCACTCAAAGGGTTGAAGGGAGCTAATGCATCAAGTTGTTCACAAGGGCCAACTTGATCCTTTTCCCTAGGATGATCCCAAATGAGGAAACCCTAGGAGCGCCACCGACTCTAACTACAGTCCATGTACGATCCATACTAGATCTGACCAACTGCCCATCCTACCTCCTCTACATTCTTGACATCCCGTCTTTGTCTCAGTAGAGTCTTTCAATGGCATGTTTTGGTCATCTTTCCCATTACTTAGAAAAAGTGAGCCATCGGCTCAGGTACAAGATACTATCATTACTTCTTGGACAATTAGACATCCAACCTGTAATCGCAACGACCCAATTGCAAGAGCAGAGCTCTACCAACTGAGTTATATCCCCCCGAGCCGAGTGGAGCATGCATGAAGGAGTCAAGTCAGTTTTCTATTCTTTTCCTCAACGCAGCTGGGTCATCCTGGACTTGAACCAGAGACCTCGCCCGTGAAGTAAATCATCGCACCTACAATCCAAGCAATTGGGAGAGAATCAATAGATTCCTTTTCGGGAGCGATTCGTCCTTCCCGAACACAGCATACAACTATCCGTTGTACTGCGCTCTCCAAGTGTGTTTGTTCCCCTTCTTCTCTACCATGGCAAGTCTTTGTGAAATAACTCCAATGAGAAGAAAAAGGAAGGCATTAAGAGACCCTCCTGGCACAACCTTAGACACTCTAAGATCCTCTTTCAAACCTGCTCCCCCCTTTTCGAGTCAAGAAAGAGATAGATAAATAGACACATCTCATTACTGATCGGGGGCGTTCGTAGTGACTGAGGGGGTCAAAGACCAAGAAGTGAGTTACAGTCAAGCATTTGATTCTTCTTATGGCTAGATCCAATCTCCTAGTCCCTGTGGAAAGGAAAAAGAATTTCACGTTCTTCCTTTCGGGAAAGATTAGGAAAATCCTATTGATTGCAATTTTCTCCAGACCCCACGGAAAAGTATGAAAAAAAGGCTTGAATGGTACGATCCCGCCGTCACCCCATAATGAAAGGGACGATCTCGTAGTTCTTGGTTTGTGAAGATACGTTGTTAGGTGTTCTGTTTTTTTTCCATTGAGGCCAAACCTAAACCTGTGCTCGAGTGCTCGAGAGATAACTGTCCATATACTCTGATAAGGGATGTATGAATTCTCGAAAAGAGAGGAACTGTACTGATCCCCCGGATCGTCCGGATCCCACGAGTGAAGAGAAAGTTCGATCTACATTGGATCTCACCTGAATCACCCCATCTATCCTCCTGAGGATAAGTTTAGTTTCAAACCCCGGTTCAAACAGGAGAAGTATGTCATGCTAATGTGCATTGGATGATCCACATCTCAAGGTTAGGTGCGGATGAGCACATTAAACTATTCATATGGCTGAGAGCCCTTACAGTCTAGGCACAACAAGTAATAAACCCTAAACCCTAAACTCCGGGGCCCGCTATGCCAAAAGCAAGAGAAACCCATCCCTCTCTTTCCTTTTTTCACCGCATCCATGTCGCCAATAAATTTTATTTCCATGATATATCAATGTAGAATATTCACCATTTTTATTATTATTCAAGCATAATATTCATGATACCTCCCATAATTAATATCGTTACTACTTCCAACTATTACATTACAAGAAGAAGATGAAAAAAAATAAATAATAAGAACCAGAATAAAAAGGAAAAAAATAAAAATCATTAAAATATATAGGGAAGTTTTGTTATATGTGAAATATAGTGAATTTAGTCATTAGAATAATAAAAAAATTGATTTAGTGGTTAGATGTGTAAAAACAAGTATCACATCTGCTTTAAAGTTTTATAAGATAATTTTCTTATTTACATATAATTTTTTATTTACATAAAATAAAAAGCCATATGGAAAAGAGGATGAAAGACCCAAATTAGAAAAAAAAAAGTTACAACCTAATTTATAAATATTCAAGAACTTGTTATCAATTTACTAATTTTCAAGAAAAAAAATTGAAATTGTCATACACATTTAAGCACTCAAACAATTATTCAATCTAAAAGAATTTGAATAACAAAATACATAAAATTTTAAAAATAAATAGTAAAATATGTAAATTTCATACTTTGGTAATAAAAATCACAAAAAGACGACAAATATGATTTAAAAAGTTAAAGTAAACCTTAGTTGTAAATCTCATTTGAGTATGTTATATTTTCTTAAAAAAATATATCTTTGTAATAATTCCGAATTTTTCAAAGACGTTTATTTTGTTCTTGTTCGTCAAAGTAAACAAAATGAACACGATTTTGGGAAGTAGGATTTTGATTGAAGTAAGAAATTAAAGTAAAACGCAGCAGCACAATACTTACACACTAATGTCACTAATGTGTGAGCTTCATTTGGGAAAAGGATAAGAGAAAAAATGTGGTGGTTGGGAAGAAAAGGACCTTCTGGATTCTCAGCTTCTTCTACTGCTCAAGAAGTAAGTTACTCAGGGAATTGATGCCACTGACCTCACTGCCATTGTTACAGGTTAATTGTGAATGGAGAATGGAAATGGGTTTCCTTGATTTTGTTTTGTTCTTCCTTAATTTACTCATCAATGGATTGATGTTCTTATGAGATGGAAATTTGCATTTTAAAAATTTAAACTTTATTTAAACGGGTATATTGTTTTCAACCTGTACTCAATATGTTTCCATATTTCAACCTTTTAGGTTGGGATTGTTGTTTTCTTAGAGTGAGAAAAGAGAGGAAGATGATGATGAAATGCTATACGTTTAATGTCTTGATGATTATTGATCAAGACGACACACTTTTTGTCTTGGTGATTATTCTTGAGACATGTTTGCATTGTTTTGCTTGTATTCAATGAGTGTTGGAGAATTATGCTACTATATCATGTGAACAACGTTTTAAATTGCGGTTGCAGTGGTGGTTTTTCCAGAATCATTGAGCGGTTTTGTCAGAATCGTTGATATTGTGAAAAGTTATGAATACAATGCGGTTGGATGCTGTCAACATTGTAGTTGTGACCAAACCTTAAAAAAACTTGATGTTGGGGCTACAATATAAACACATTTCTATTTAGGTTTCCATCATTACCCTTTGTCAGGTATCCGTTAATTCAGTTCTTAGGTGACGAGCTGTGTGCCGATATGACAGCTGTTATGAATCTAGCTGGACAGTATGTAAAGGAAGAAATCTTTATAATATTCTTCCCTCTTCTTGAAACAGTGGGTTCCTAAAGAAGATGCAAGTGAATTACAAAAATTGTTCCTAGAATTTGAGTGTGGTCTGTCCCACCCAAAACTAACTCTTACAATGGCCTTCAATTACTTTTTTATTTCTATTTATTTGAGAGAAACTAAAAATTATCTGACAGACCTAACTAGTGGAGGCTGGCTCACCTGACACTTTAGGGCAGTTCTTATTTCCTCTAATCTTTTGTTATATTCCTGGGTCTTTTAGTTTCTATACTTGACATCTCTGTATTTTACTCCCTATATGAGCAACTTTTGTAGTGTTTATGCCTCCATTATGTGGCAGTCTTACACCACCATAAAACTGATAAAAATGAGTAAAATATAAAAAATATAGGGATTAAATGTAGAGATTTTAGGTATGGAGATTAAAACGAAACATTGACTCAGGTATAGTATAGGGATCAAAAGATCAATTATACCTTTTGAGTGTAAAACTCTTTTACTGTATATTATTTAGAGTAAACTCTTGTTTGTGTAACTGTTTTTGGTTAGACTGTTATTATTAACCTGTAACTGAGCTCAGTAGTATATATAGATCTTTGTAAGCAACTCAGCAGTGTTACTGTATTCTTCTCAATTTCATAAAATACATAAGATTTATTTTTCTCAACACCTTTCTTCTACATATACATTTCCTAGTTGGGTCTGACTGACAACTGTGTTTTGATGTTAGGACATAGGGGGAGGGGGTGGGAATTGATTGCTGTAGTCCCCATGACACTATTCACTAATTTATATTTCTTTATTATGCCTTCATCTTAAATATATCCCATATGATGGTGTTGCCTGTTTTTTTCTTCTTTGGATCTAAAGATATGCATGCTTGTAGTTGTTTAGCTTTTGTTATATTGACAGCTTGCTCCTATTTTTATGCAGTGTTTGTTGGTCTACTTGGTAAATATGTGATGAAAAATATTCAGCAGGTAAACTGATTACTTATTTGAAACACAACAACAATAAAGCATCCCACTAGGTCGGGTAAATTATTATTACTTACGTGAAATAATAAAATGTGGAGGAAATTTTAGTGTATTATATTTTATATCCAAAGAAAAAGAGAGACAAGCTGTATTTTGATATCACTCAAAAAGCTCTGTTGAGACGGATTTGTCCAGTTCTCCCTTGTTAGATTACAATTTCACTCAAAAAGATGACTAGGCTTCTATTTTCTGTCTAACCTATTATTTCAAGTAATAAGATGAGGTTTTTGATTTTGGGTACTTGACAGGTAAAAAATATGTGGAGACAACTCTCCTGTTGCCTATCACCTTATCCAAAGACAAGTAAAAAAATTTGGACATTTTGGGCACTTAATGTGATTTGTAAGAAAAAAAAATTACACAAATCAGTTCATGACTTCAATAGACTTTCGTGTTGCCTATCACCTTCGTGGTTCTTTTATAGTTTAAAGGGGTCAACTTGTATTTAGATTGGTCTAGTTAGCTCTATTTTTCTTCACTTTGGTAGTACTAGTTGCTTGGTTCATCACTGTATTTTCTCTCTTAACTTTTCATCTGGTCTGTGCATCTATCTAGTGGTATACTTTGGTCGCATATTGTCATATGGTATACTTTGGTCACATTGTGATTTGCTGATGATAAATCAAACTAAAACTTGCATTCTTAAATGTCTTCCTTATGACATTTTTATGGATCAACGTCAAACTTCTTGAAGTCCAAAGGAGTCATTGAAAGAAAAATAAATAATATGATTAGTTGATAAATTCTATTATCTCATATTTACAACATAATCAATCAAATCTTGAATGTCGCATGCAATAGTCATTGGGATATTGTCATGTGCATCCTCAAATCTATTTTATAAAAATAAAAGGAATGAAAAAACGTCTATTATTTGGAAGTTGATTAAGCTAGATTAACATTAGCTAAGAGGTTATCCCCAAATTATTGTTATCTTATTGAAGGAAACTTAATTTTCTTGAGAAGTACAAAATAGTGTATATAGTTACAAGATTTGACACCAAAATCAAATATCATAACAAAAGTTGTATGCAAAATTACAGGTCTTAGATAACTTCAGTAATCACATTTAGAAAATACTTAGAAAACAAACTTATTATGTAACAAACTTGAAATATTTTTATATGTAAATAAGTAGGAAAACTTAAGATATTATATATTCATTAATTTATTTGATAGTATTTTGTTTATTGTGTTTTGCAAAAATATACAAATGTGAAATAAAACACATTTTCAGCAAAAATAGTCGAGAACATATATTAAAAGTAGTTGTGGCATGTATCTTTTATCTATCCACACTATTATTATAACTATTCTTACATCATACATTAAACAGTAATTGAAAGAATATTTTAATAAACCTCTCCACAAATATTTGTAAATAAAAAAACAAAAAATAAGGCTTTAGAATTTTTAACACAAAAAAATTTTATAATTAGCTTTATTTAATTGAATAAATTTCTTCAAAAACATTTTTAGAAGAAAAATATAAATAAAGTTATTCATGTACAAGTTTTCACTTATTAACTTCTCTAAAAATTTAATCTTAAATTTATGTACAAGTTTATTTTAATTTATAAAAAAATATTTTTTTATTATTTTTTTATCTTAAAAGTACTCATAAAAAATTACGCAAATAGAGTTTATGTACATAAACATGATAATTTAAATTTATAGAAAAAAGAATATATTTTTTCTTCTAATTTTATTATTTGTAGATGTTTATGAAAAAATTTATAATAACATACCATATATTACAGTTTCTCCAATAAAGAACAATATAAAGGACATATTACTACCAAAGAAAATAAAAAAGATAATTTTTTTTTATCATTTATAAAGTATTTCTATATCATTTTTAAGATATAAATATTTCATAAGAATCTATAAGAGTGTAAAATATAGATGATTTTTATAATTGATTTGTTTTTGTATGTACAGTTACAATATTTGGCGTGCATATGGTCAATCAAAGTTGGCTAACATCTTACATGCTAATTAGGAGGAATATGTAGATTCATGTTCTGTTGACATGTTAAGAAGCATTCAGACTGTGGTTCAGGTGCTACAAATGGATAGGTTTATGTACTGCATGCACTACCTTGTCAAGCAACCTTACGTTTTCAAGTAGTTTAATTTATCGCAGTTGAATTTTAAAGGAAATAAGATCTAGAAAATCGTTTTGATGACAATTATTTGGAAAATATGAAAACCTAGAAACTCAATTATATTCCATGATGCCAATAATGAGGATGATGATATCTTTTATCACACAGAGAAGAGTATGAACATGATATGAAATAAATTCTTTAATGTTCTTTTTTTTTTCTTTGTAGAATGCCCATCTTTTGCATAAAAATGATGAAGAGCTAATTGATCAGCTCTATGAATTAGATGCAGGGGTGAACGATATGCTCATGCGTAATAGGGTATGGTGTCTAAGTGGGGAGATCGTGTTGTGTGCTAGATGTTAGAAAACGATGCCATAAAATACTTCTTCTCATCACAATTTTGACAAATGTGCTAGAGAAAATCTAAAATAAGAGTATCAGTGTTACATATATTATTATTAAGTAATTTATATTTAATTTTATTTTAACAATTAAAATCTTAAATAATTTTATTATTTTTTATTTTTTCTTTATACTTGTATATAATAATATTAGTTAATATAAATCAATTAATTATAATTTAATTACTATTTTTTCATTGTAAAATTTAACTAATTTTTTTAAAGTTTAAATTAAATTTTTACGTATTAAATATTTATTATTTAAAAATTAATTATTTTAATTAATGATACAAAATAATATTTTATTAATTCTTATTGTAAAAGGTTTCATTTTATCTCAAAAAACTTGATTTCTTTGTATCTTGAATTAATAAGAAAGTTTTTATTTTCTCAATTCATTCCATTCTATTTTAGTGAGAGAGATATTGTCTAAAAGTGATTTTTTAATTCATCTTATTTTATTTAGGCAATAGGAAGATTGAATTACAGAAAAAATACTTTTTTACATTTCTATTTCAAATTTTTTTATTGTATTTTGAAATTCTTACAATCTAATTAATTTAAGTATTTTATATTTTTAAATATTTTAGTACATAATAAAATTTTAACTCTTATTTATAATCTACATGTAAGTATTTAATCATATTCTTATAGTTTATTTTTTAGTTTTTAACTTTCATTTTCTTTAAATAGATATATTAATAAAGAATAAATTATTTTCTATAATAAAAATTAAATAGTTATTTATATTAAAAAGAAATAATTAACAATTTTAGTTTAAATTGAAGTATTAATGAGTTTAAGAATTTGAAAAAATAAAATAATTCTAATCTTTTAAACAAATATAAAAGAATAAAAATAATTTTTTATAATAATAATTATATTAAATTATGTAGTTATATTAATTATATTAGTGATAATAATAATTTTATATAAATTTTAAATATATTATTTTCATCTTTCTAAAATTATTGGTATAAATAGACCCACCTTTCTATTTCAAACTACTTAATTTTGCTGTGTAATTTCCATCCTCTTTCGCTATTATTATATTTCTTATAAATCATGCTTATGAAATTTTCCACTTCTAGACTTGATTCTAGGAGACTTTCACTCACTCCTAATATTTATGAAACTTTCCCGTCTTAGAAAAAGTTTTTTGTTTCCTTATAAACATCTCAAATTTTACCTTTCCACCCGATGTGTGACTTCACTAAATCCAATGTTTATGAAACTTTCTCCTCTTAGAAGAAGTTCTTTGTTTCCTTATAAACATCTTGAATTTTCCCCTTTTACTCGATGTGGGACTTTACTCACTCAAATGTTTATGAAACTTTCTCCTCTTAGAAGGAGTTCTTTGTTTCCTTATAAACATCTTAAATTTTCCCCTTCTACCCAATATGAGACTTTACTAAATCCAATGTTTATGAAACTTTCTCCTCTTAGATGAAGTTCTTTCTTTACTTATAAACATCTCAAATTTTTCCCTTCTACCCGATGTGGGACTTTGCTAAATCCAATGTCACCACAAAATCGACACTAAGGATATCTTTGATTCCAACTACAAAAAGAATAAAAAGGAAGAAAGAAAAATCAAAATTTTAAATCACATAAAATCAAAAAAAAATTTCTTTCTGAATACTTTTAAAAATGTTCGAAGAAGGTTGAAAAAATTGAACATAATTAATTATATTTACATTGATAATCATGTGTAAATAAATATAATAAAATATTAATATTTTATTATAATATAATAGGTAACTAATTTAAATGAACTTAATTAATTTAAATTTTGATAATTTATTTTAATATATTTTTATTCTAAAATGTAATTTTTTGTTTATTACACTTAAAAAATACTTTTTACATTAATTTATTTTTAAAATTTTATTTTATTAATTATTTTCTAATATACAACCAAATTTATTGTATCACATTAATCAAATCTACTACAAATTTTTCAACCACTTTTTATCCACTTTCCTTCTATCTAAACAATTTTATCTTCCATTCATTTTTTTTTCTTCTTTCTCTCCCTTTTACTCTCACCCCAACTCAAACCAAACATAAATGTCATGTAATTATTTTGCAACAGTAGACATGAAAAAGAGATTAAGAAATAAAAGAAAATAGGTCAAAAGAAATAAAGATGAAAAAAGTAAATTTTATTTTTAACTTCTTTATATTATAATTTGAATGGTTAAAATTAGAGGAAAATTAACTTTCTTTTTCTGTATTAAAGTGTTTTTAAAAGTGACTTTTGAAACTCTCATTTAAAAAAACAATTTAAAAATGTTAATCCGTATATTGATCTTTACTTATGAGATTTTTGTTGAGATTTTAATTTTATGAATTTTTTGTTATGTAGACTTTTTGTTTGATATATTTTTCTATATGTGAGTAGGACCAATTTGATTGAAACAATGCCTTTAGACTAGGGTATCTTTCCATTTATTGAAAAAGAAAACTTTGTTATTAAAATAAAAGCATGGCATATACATGTTGTTGTCTTCCAATGTTATTGCAAAGTTAACATTGAAGATATTGTAAAATATATTTATATAGTAAAACAATTAAGAAAGAAAAGTTTCAGTTTAGTCATGTTAGCCATGTTTTATACTAGAGAAATAATTTAGATAACTTCCATAATTCTAGAAAAAAATTCAATTCTTCACATCTTAATTTTGTGTAATATATATTAAAAAGGTAAAATTTTATATGTTTGAATAACATTGACCATTCTTACTCAGCCCAGCTAATTTTCTTAGACTAGATTGATTTTATTTATGTAAAAAATGTTTAAAATCTGGATTAATAAACATGATTGATTTGATATTTTTTTAAAATTTGATCTAAACTTATTCATGAACACTATTATACTTTTGTTTAGTGACTCTGTGAATATAGTATATCTCTACTTCTACAATTATATATATATATATATATATATACACACATATATAATAAGTTTTTAAGTGTATTACTAATTATTTCTCTCTTATTTTAACTTTATAATAATTATTTTTATAATATTTATATTTTTTAAATTATTTATATTGGGATGTAAAGTAAATTTTCATAAGGTGGCATAGGCTTACATAAATTCATGTTATGGACATATTTTTTCTGTGCTTAATTATAAAATTATTTCTTGTCCATTCACATATCTTAGTCTTATAATAGAGGAACTTAAGACAAATATTCTTTTGAAAATACATATTTATAAACTTTGAAAAGAGGCTAGTTAAAATAGAAAGGAAAATTTTTAATTTCTACTTTTAAGGAAAATTTTTAATTTCTATTTTTAATAAGTACAATATGGTTATTAAATTATATATTAACAATATTACTTCTCGTGATTTAGGACTTAGAGTGTAGGGAATAAAGATGATTAGAATATAGTCTAAATTAAATGACATATAAAGAAAGTGGAGGCTCTGGATTTTCATTATCCACTGCAGAGGAAGTTACTCAAGGAATAGATAGCACTGGTCTCACTGATATTGTTACTGGTTACATTTTTCTTTCTCTTCCACCATGTTTTTCTTTCTTTAATGATATACTTTTCAGAATGCTTAGATGTAAAGAAAAGAAGGAAGAAACAAAAAATGTTATTTATCTGATTTATAATATAATAATATATTAAAAGAAAAGAAAAGTCTATCTTAATTAAGAAACAATTATTTAAACTGTTTTGGTTCATTATCTCTCCAACTTAAATATTGAATTGTTTTCTTCTTTCTCCTATTTGTTTTCCTCTTGTGTGTCTAAGCTATAGATTCCAACATGTACATTTATGTACAGTTTTATCTGTAATTTTTATTTTTTTTCATTAGAGCTAGGTTGCTAATTTACATGTCACCACAAAACCAATACTAAGGGTATCTTTGATTTCAACTACAAAAAATTAAGAAGGAAAAAATTGCGAAAATCAAAATTTTAAATCACATAAATTCAAATAAATTTTTCTAGTACTTTTGAACCAAATAAAGTTTAAAAAATTGAACATAATTAATTATGTTTACATTGATAATCGTGTGTAAATAAATATAATAAAATATTAATATTTTCTATTATAATATAATAGGTAACTAAAATAAATATAATAATAATAATAATAATATGTTTTAAATTTTAATATTTTGTAAAATAAATTATTTTAATATTTAATGATTAATTTAGTAAGAATAAATTAAATTTAATAAATTAAATTTTTATATATTTATAAATTAATATGTAATATATAATTAATAAAATAAATTATAATTAATTTAATATTTTGTTAATATATTTTTTATATTAAAATAAATAAATAATTAAAATAGAAATACTAAAATAAAAAATAAAATGAACTTAATTAATTTAAATTTTGATAATTTATTTTAATATATTTTTATTCTAAAATGTAATTTTTTGTTTATTAAAATTTTATAATATTTTTTTATTTTAATTTAAATTCATTTAAACTTTAATTTACACCTTAAAAAATATTTTTTACATTAATGTATTTTTAAAATTTTATTTTATTAATTATTTTCTAATATACTAATATACAACCAAATTTATTGTATCACATTAATCAAATCTACTACCAATTTTTCAACCACTTTTTATCCACTTTCTTGCTATCTAAACAATTTTACCTTTCATTTATTTTTTTTTCTTCTTTCTCTCCTTTTTACTTTCACCCCAACTCAAACCAAACATAAATGTCATGTACTTATTTTGCAACAGCAGATAAGAAAAAAGAGATTAAAAAATAAAAAAAATAGGTCGGAAGAAATAAAGATGAAAAAAAAATAAATTTTATTTTTAACTTCTTTATATTATAATTTGAATAGTTAAAATTAGAAGCAAATTAACTCTTTTTTTTGTATAAAAGTGTTTTTAGAAAGGTTAGTACATATATTGATCTCTACTTATGAGATTTTTGGTGAGATTTTAATTTTATGGATTTTTTTTTTATGTAGACTTTTTGTTTGATATATTTTTATATATGTGAGTAGGACCAATTTGATTGAAACAATGCCTTTTCAGACTAGGATATCTTTCTATTTATTGAAAAGAAAACTTTGTTATTGAAGTAAAAGCATGGCATATACATGTTGTTGTCTTCCAAAGCATGCTGAGGTAGGGAACAACTTTTTCAAACTCGGTCTTAACAATTAACAAAAGAAAAAAGGGGATATTTGGTTGAGTAGAATGAACAAAAGAACTATAAATTTGTAATAGTATAATATCTTTTTAGAAGATGTTATATATATTAAATCAAATTAAAAACTCCTTGACTTTTGTTTGTTTGTTACATATACAAATCTTTTAATTGCAGTTGATGTGTTGTTGAAACAAAAATAGGTGCATCAAGTGGCATTGGTGCTGAGATAGCTCGTGTTCTTGCATTGCGTGGTGTGCATGTGATTATGACAGTGATTGATATGATTGATGCAAACAATGTGAAGGAATCAATACTTAAGCAAATTTCCAATGTTAAAGTTGATATCATGAACGTAGATCTAAGCTCAATGGCCTCTGTTCAGAACTTTGCAACTCGGTTTAATTCAACTGGTTTTCCATTGAACATGTTGATATAAGCACTAGCCACATTATTCAACTTTTTCATGTGTGAGTGAGTTTGATATAGTATTTCATATATCCTTCTATCTTCTTTATGCATGCATCTTAATTATCACTGAACTAATTTAATATTAATTCTTTCTAATTTATTTATTTTTCTTAACTTAGAAACAATGCAGGAATTACTTTTCATGCTATTCAAGAATTACATTGAACTCCAATTTGCTATAAATCACATAGGTATATATATAGAAACTTTCTAATTTCCATAACATGATCTTTTGAGTGTCTTCTTGGGTGGAGAATAAATGCATGCACACACATATCCATACATGTATATGCAGTTTTTTTGGAAAATATGAGCATAGTTTTCCTCCTTGTTGACACACAATAGTGGAAACATCAAATAATAATACTAGAGTTTAATTTAGCATGAAAAAAAAACTTCTCAAGGTGAGCAAGGTAAAAGCAACTTATATTATAAGTTTTGGGGACCTTCATAAAATTAAAAAGAAAAAAAAATTCTTCATTTTAATAGTTAATAACCTAAATTTTATATTATCAATCTCTATCATAATAATAATGGATATACAAAATACAAAAATGTAGGTATATGTTTACATGTTTATAATATAATAATATATTAAAAGAAAAGAAAAGTCTATCTTAATTAAGAAACAATTATTTAAACTGTTTTGGTTCATTATCTCTCCAATTTAAATATTGAATTGTTTTCTTCTTTCTCATATTTGTTTTCCTCCTGTGTGTCTAAGCTATGGATTCCAACATGTACATTTATGTACAGTTTTATCTGTAATTTTTTTTTTTTTCATTAGAGCTAGGTTGCTAATTTACATGTCACCACAAAACCAATACTAAGGGTATCTTTGATTCCAATTACAAAAAGATTAAGAAGGAAGAAATTGCGAAAATCAAAATTTTAAATCACATAAAATCAAATAATTTTTTCTAGTATTTTGAACCAAATAAAGTTACAAAAATTGAACATAATTAATTATGTTCACATTGATAATCGTGTGTAAATAAATATAATAAAATATTAATATTTTCTATTATAATATAATAGGTAACTAAAATAAATATAATAATAATAATAATAATATGTTTTAAATTTTAATATTTTGTAAAATAAATTATTTTAATATTTAATGATTAATTTAGTAAGTAAATTAAATTAAATTTTTTATATATTTATAAATTAATATGTAATATATAATTAATAAAATAAATTAAAATTAATTTAATATTTTGTTAGTATAATTTTTATATTAAAATAAATAAATAATTAAAATAGAAATACTAAAGTAAAAATGAAAATGAACTTAATTAATTTAAATTTTGATAATTTATTTTAATATATTTTATTCTAAAATGTAATTTTTGTTTATTAAAATTTTATAATAATTTTTTATTTTAATTTAAATTCATTTAAACTTTAATTTACACTTAAGAAATATTTTTTACATTAGTTTATTTTTAAAATTTTATTTTATTAAATATTTTCTAATATACTAATATACAACCAAATTTATTGTATCACATTAATCAAATCTATTACAAATTTTTTAACTACTTTTTGTCCACTTTCCTTCTATCTAAACAATTTTATCTTCCATTCATTTTTTTTTCTTCTTTCTCTCCCTTTTACTCTCACCCCCAACTCAAACCAAACACAAATGTCATGTACTTATTTTGCAACAGTAGATAGGAAAAAAGAGATTAAGAAATAAAAGAAAATAGATCAAAAGAAATAAAGATGAAAAAAAAGTAAATTTTATTTTTAACTTCTTTATATTATAATTTGAATAGTTAAAATTAGAAAGCAAATTAACTTTTTTTTGTGTATAAAAGTGTTTTTAAAAGTAAGTGACTTTGGAAACTCTCATTTAAAAAAAAACACTTAAAAAAATCATTTAGTACCTTTATTCTTATATTAAAAAAATAATAAAAAAATTAAAAAATAAAACTAAAACAAAAGAAATAAACATTAATAAAATAAAACTTAAAAAAACAAACATTAAAAACAAAAAATTTAGACAAGAAAATTAATACTAAAAGGATAAAATTAAAAAAAAAACTTATGAGTTTAAATGAAGAAAAGAGATAAATACAAAAAGATGAGTGTAGATGAAGGAGATGAGTATTAATGAATGAGATGAATGTGAGGAGATGAGTGTGGATGATGAAGATGAATGTGTGGAAATGAGTGTGGATGAAGATGATGAATGAGATGAGTGTGAGAAGATTTATATAGAGAAGTGGAAGAAAAATTTTGTTATTTGATGGTTAAATTCGCGCCTTTAGATTAAACATAATCAAAGTTGATGTTTAATATCACAAAGACACATATATTGATATAAATAATGTTTAAATCCGAGCCTTTGAATAAATATAACATATGGTTCATATTTGATTTCACAAAGACATACATATCTGTAAGATATAAATAAAATTGATGTCGGCTTAATAAACACTACATCAAATAAATATTAAAAATAAATAAGATTAAGATCCACTAGTCCAATACTAACTTTATTTATTTTTTAATATTTATTTCAGTTAATGTTGACTTAACAGATACTAACATAAATAAATATTAAAAGTATATTATATTAACATTGACCTAGCACATGCTAATTTAAATAAATATAAATATTAAAATAAATAAAATTAACATCTATTAAATCAATGTTAACTTTATTTATTTTTTAATATTTATTAATGTCACACTGATACTAACTCAAACATTTATTTATAAAAATAGTTAGTGTTGATCGGTTTAGAATTGTCTAAACCATCATTAAATCATTCAAAAATAATTTTATATTTTTAATTTATTTTTTTGAAAAACTAATGTTTTGCATTCCCTTAAAGTTAGCAAAGTCAAAACAGAGTCACAGTTTAACCCATGTTATTATTTGAAAAACTATTTATTGTTTTCTTGTAGGTTATAAAAGTCAATTCATAATTTTTTTAAAATCAATAGCAAAAAAATAAAAAATATTTTAAATACTTATATTTTTTAATTTATAAAATATTTTAAATTTAACCATTATAATAATTAATTATTTTTTTGTTTCTTACATTTAATAAATTTCTTTATCTTAATATGAAACCATGCATGTGATATTTCTAGAAATGAGGTCTTGCTCATTATCAGAATGTCGATTCTGAATAAAATCAGTAAAAAAATTAAATATATTATGTTATGTGTTGTTCAGTATTAATATAATTTATTTTTAATATTTATTATGATTAGTGTCAATATTATGTTTTATTTAATTTTAATATTTATATTTATTAAAAGTAATTTTTTCTTTTAATTTTACTATTTGTAGATGTTTATGAAAAAATTTATAATAACATACCATATATCACAGTTTCTCCAATAAAAAATAATATAAAGAACATATTACTATCAAAGAAAATAACAACCTATAAAGGACATGTAACTACCCAAGGGAAATAACAAATAACAAATACCTAACAATTAAAAATGCGGCAAGGACTGATTTTCTCATTTATAAAAAATTTGTATTCCAACTTAAAATTTATTGTAACAAATCATTCTAGTTGTCAACAAATATAAATAAGTTCAATTGCCGCCAAGACATTGGCCAAAAGAATTCATAAATCACCACTCCATTAAAATTTAAAACATTTTAAATAAAGATCAATTCCAAGAGTACACACCTCTATTGAAGCAAATTTTTATAAATCAATCCTGAACTTTCAAGCACATAAGTGCACATGAACAAGATCTACCCAATTGACCTTCCTCTCTTCAATTAACAAATCTAGAGTTCAACATGATGAAATCACAACAAAAAATTGTATCATAACCTAACAATTACCAATTAAGGGATCCCATTTATAATAAACATATAATCTCTAAACTCAGAAGAAATCACATAATATAAGCTTCCAAAATATATATATATATTTAAGTGTTCATTCAGCTTACATTATGAAGGTTTGATGTAATTACAACTGTACCTATCCAATGACACGTTACAATATCTCAACAAGTTGGTTGAAGTTATGCAGCCATAATTATGGCAATGAATTTCAAATGAAACATTTGTAAAAAGTCTGGAGACATCTTTCCACTCATTATAACCAGATCTCCAATGGAGACAGCCTTAAGTCTAGCATAATCCGCTCAGTTGGGGTTATGACCAAACAATAAGAAGAATCAGAAGTGCTATGTACAACACTTTCCTTTCCAGAAAATGATAGAATTCGTGACAGAAGCTGTTGGAGAAACAATTCATCTTCAGAAGGAACTTGCATGCATAACATTAGAATTAAAAATCTGCAAAAATATAAAATAAAATCAATAAAGGTGCATAATATAAGAGTTAAAAATTTGAAAAAAAAATATCAATAAAATAGAAAAGTATGGTCCAATAATGAATGGTAGTTTTTTTATCAATATAATATAAATTGTTAAATATATTTCTTCTATTGATGAGTTAAGTAAAAAAAGATAAAATTTTGTTATCATTTATAAAGTATTTCTTTATCATTTTTAAGATATAAATATTTCATAAGAATCTATAAGAGTGTAAAATATAGATGATTTTCATAATTGATTTGTTTTTGTATGTACAATTACAATATTTGGTGTGCATATGGTGAATCAAAGCTGGCTAACATCTTACATGCTAATTAGGAGGAATATGTAGATTCATGTTCTCTTCACATGTCAAGAAGCATTCAGAGTGTGGTTCAAGTGCTACGAATGGGTAGGTTCATGTAGTGCATGCACTACCTTCTCAAGCAACCTTACGTTTTCAAGTAGTTTAATTTATCGCAGTTGAATTTTAAAGGAAACAAGATCTAGAAAATCGTTTGGATGACAATTATTTGGAAAATATGAAAACCTATAAACTAATTATATTCCATGATGCCAATAATGAGGATGATGATATCTTTGTATCTTGAATTAATAAGAAAGTTTTTATTTTCTCAATTCATTCCATTCTATTTTAGTGAGAGAAATATTGTCTAAAAGTGTTTTTTTAATTCATCTTATTCTATTTATGCAATGGGAAGATTGTATTATAGAAAAAATACTTTTTTATATTTCTATTTCAAATTTTTTTGTTGTATTTTGAAATTCTTACAATCTAATTAATTTAAGTATTTTATATTTTAAAATATTTTAGTATGAAAAATGTTTAAGTACATAATAAAATTTTAACTCTTATTTATAACACTGCTACAGAAACCTAATTCCACGTCGGTTCTGGGGATGATTTGACGACGGTACCAAAACCGACGTTGAAAGAGGAGACGTTAAAAGTAATATTTTCAACGTCGGTTCATTTTGAACCGACGTTGAAAATAGACTTTCAACGTCGGTTCAATAAATAACCGACGTTGAAAGTCTCAGAGAAGACTACTTCTGCTGTACCCTTCGATCTTCCACTCCTGTCATAGTGAACAGTATGACGTTTCAGGTCACCAACTTCAAGAAACAACTCCTTAATATCATCATTGGAAACGCCATAATCCAGATTAGATATATAAAGCTTCGTCCCTGTTTCGATGGAAGACGCCCGACCACCTTGACCTGCGAAAGCCGTGGCGACGGGCTGATCGGCGTACATATCGTGCTGCCACGCAGACTCCGGCGCCTTAGCGGCGGCGTAAGGCGCGGCGCGATTTGCGGCACGGTTGGGGAGACGGCGAGCAGGTCCGGGTCCCGAAGCTCGGCCTCGGCCCCTGGTGTTGGCGGAGGCGGACTTTTTGTTGTTCTTGATAATATCGTCGAGCGTCATATCCAGAGCAGCAGACATGTTTGGTTGTGAGAGAAAGACGAGGAACGAGTCAGATATTGGATCTGAGAGAAGAAGAAATTAGATTCGAAGCGATTTGGGATTTATGTAGGATGTTGAAGAAAAGAGGACGAAACGGGAAGATTAGGGTTTCGTCGAAGACGACGAAGAAAGAGAGACGAGGTTGATAAAAGACACTACTGGGCCTGACGCTACGCGCAATCGGGCATTGATCTTATAGAAGAAAAAAAAGGAAAAGAATGGAATTAGCCAGGCAAAACTCATACTGTTGAAGCACTTGTGTGAAGTTGGACTAAGGAAGCATAAAATCCACCACTGACGTTGATGAGTGTTTCATGTTTTCCTTTCTCCACTATAACTCCATTTTTGACAACAGCAATCACATCTGCATTTTTTATTGTGGATAGACGATGTGCCACAACCACAGTGGTTCTGTTCACCATCACTTTGTCCAATGCATCTTGAACAACTCTTTCTGACTCTGCATCTAATGCACTCGTGGCCTCATCAAGGAGTAATATCTTTGGACTTTTTATTATGGCTCGTGCAATGGCTACCCGTTGTTTCTGCCCACCAGATAATTGGGTTCCTCTCTCCCCCACTAAAGTATCATAACCCTGCTGTAAGCCACTAATGAATTTGTGGGCGTTGGCCAATTCCGCTGCAGCGACGGAAGGGACTGTCTTCGGGAAGGAAGGGCGTTCGCGGCGGCGGCAGGGAAACAGCTGGGACGAAAACGCGAAGAACGAAAAGTGAGGAAGAAGAGGGCGCGGGAGTGTTTATAAAGGGTCTTTAACGTCGGTTATTTGGAAGAACCGACGTGGAATGTGGTGGACTTCACATTCCACGTCGGTTGCTATCAGAACCGACGTAGAAGATCAGACATTCCACGTCGGTTCTGATAGCAACCGACGTGGAATGTGAAGTCCCCCACATTCCACGTCGGTTGTTCCAAATAACCGACGTTAATGACCTTTTCAAACCCTTCTACGACGTTCGTAGTTTAACCGACGTAAAATGGCGACGTTAATTCCTAATACTGTAGTAGTGTAACCTACGTGTAAATATTTAATCATATTCTTATAGTTTATTTTTTAGTTTTTAACTTTCATTTTCTTTAAATAGATATATTGATGAAGAATAAAAAATAAAATTATTTTCTATAATAAAAATTAAATAGTTATTTATATTAAAAGGAAATAATTAACAATTTTAGTTTAAATTTAAGTATTAATGAGTTTAAGAATTTGAAAATAATAAAATAATTCTATTCTTTTAAACAAATATAAAAGAATAAAAATAATTTTTTTATAATAATAATTATATTAAATTATGTAGTTATTTTAATTATATTAGTGATAATAATAATTTTATATAAATTTTAAATATACTATTTTCATCTTTCTAAAATTATTGGTATAAATAGACCACCTTTCTATTTCAAAGTGCCTAAATCCAATGTTTATGAAACCTTTTCCTCTGAGAAGAAGTTCTTTCTTTCCTTATAAACATCTTAAATTTTTCGCTTCTAGCCGATGTGGGACTTTACTCACTCCAATATTTATGAAACTTTCCCATCTCGTTTTAGAAAAAGTTCTTTCTTTCCTTATAAACATCTCAAATTTTTCCCTTCTACCCGATGTGGGACTTTACTGAATCCAATATTTACGAAACTTTCTCCTCTTAGAAGGAGTTCTTTGTTTCCTTATAAACATCTCAATTTTTCCCCTTCTACCCGATGTGGGACTTTACTAAATCCAATGTTTATGAAACTTTCTCCTCTTAGAAGCACTTCTTTGTTTTCTTATAAAGATCTTAAATTTTCCCCTTCTACTCGATGTGGAACTTTACTAAATCAAATGTTTGTGAAACTTTCTCCTCTTAGCAGGAGTTCTTTATTTCCTTATAAACATCTTAAAATTTCCCCTTCTACCCGATGTGAGACTTTACTAAATCCAATGTTTATGAAACTTTCTTCTCTTAGAAGGAGTTCTTTATTTCCTTATAAACATCTCAAATTTTCTCCTTCTACCCGATGTGGGACTTTACTAAATCCAATGTTTATGAATATTTAATTTTCCATTTCTACCCGATATGGGACTTTACTCAATCCAATATTTATGAAACTTTCTCCTCTTAGAAGGAGTTCTTCGTTTCCTTATAAACATCTTAAATTTTCCTTTTCTACCCGATGTGAGACTTTACTGAATCCAATGTTTATGAAACTTTCTCCTCTTAGAAGGAGTTCTTTCTTTGCTTATAAACATCTCAAATTTTCCACTTCTACCCGATGTGGGACTTTACTCAGTCAATTATTTATGAAACTTTCTCCTCTTATAAGGAGTTCTTTCTTTCCTTATAAACATCCCTTTACTGAAATAGGTAGTTATTTTAAATAGTAATAATATTATAAGTTTATCTATATTCAGGAATTATATTCCATGAATTAACTTAGTTGCTAACATTTTTGAACACAAACCACTCTAATTTTTTTATTATAAATGAACCTATCATATTCTTTATACCTGCATAAACCATACAAAGATGACTATAAAACTCAATATTTATCATTACATTACAATGAAAAAGTATACATGTAATTATCTATGAATATGAAAAAGAAAAGATGTGATATAATTATAAAGACTCTATATGTAAACATGTGAATTGTGTTTGCAAAGATGCTCCAAGCAATAATTATATTTACTAAGTTATTCTTTTTCTTCATTGTTTGTCTTTAAATTTATTTTTTTGTGCTTTTTGTCTTCTACCTTTTTACCTTTCATCTTTCTAATAATCCAAAGTATAAGATGAGATAATTTAAATTCTAACAACTCCCATTATATATTTAAAATGTATGAACAAGATGAAAAGTACAAACACTTGACATTATTGTTGTCTGTCTCTAAAAGTAAACTGGTGGATTTTGGTGGTGGTTTCAGGGATTATTGTGAAATCTTGCTTCATTTTAGAATGATAGTGAATATAGATTAAAATTATTATAGTTGAATAGCTTTAATTTATTTTATGTTCTTATTCTTCTTTTTTTATTAATTTTTTTCAATTTATTATAGTGTTTGTCCATTGTGATTTTACTATGTTGGATGAATTTGGTTAAAATCCATAACCCATATTATTTACAAATAAATTGGTTTTCTTTGGTGGAAGTATATATGTCTAGGAAGTTTTGTCCTATCTTTATCTTCTTTCCTCTTTTTTATATGTCTTTATAATAAATGTACTTATTTTATTATAATTAATAATGAGAACTTTTTTTTATAAATCTTAATAAGTTAAGTTTAATATTATTAAATATTTATATTCATCAAATAATATAACACAAAGTAAATTAAGAGAGTTAAACAGGATGTGAATTCTAAACCTTAAAATAATTTTTTTTATACAATTAGTATCAATTTGTTTTAATTTAAATATTTTTAACCATACTAATTAAAAATATTAATAGAAGAAATTTTGGTAGACTAAAGCCAACTTTCTCACCCTTATTTGGAGGTTTTGTTATTTATTTGTTTTAAAAATAAATAAAACATAATACTCTTTCTTAGGTATTTTTAATAGAAAAAAGTAAATGTAACTGCTTGTAGATACATACTCACATCAAACTTTAATTTTTTTATTTTTAAAATTTTTTTATATATGATTTCTGTGAGAGGAATACGGGTGTTGGAGTAGGATAGATGTACTCTACTGGTACGGTATCAATAAAGGGATGTTTATAAGGAAAGAAAGAACTCCTTATAAGAGGAGAAAGTTTCATAAATAATTGACTGAGTAAAGTCCCACATTGGGTAGAAGGGAAAAATTTAAGATGTTTATAAAGAAACAAAGAACTCCTTCTAAGAGGAGAAAGTTTCATAAACATTGGATTTAGTAAAGTCCTACATCGGGTAGAAGGAGAAATTTTAAGATGTTTATAAGGAAACAAAAAACTATTGCTAAGAGGAGAAAGCTTTATAAACATTGTATTTAGTAAAGTCCCACATCGGGTAGAAGGGGAAAATTTGAGATGTTTATAAGGAAAGAAAGAACTTCCTCTAAGAGGAGAAAGTTTCATAAACATTGGATTTAGTAAAGTCCCACATCGGGTAGAAGGGGAAAATTTGATATCTTTATAAGGAAACAAAGAACTCCTTTTAAGAGGAGAAAGTTTCACAAACATTTGATTTAGTAAAGTCCCACATCGGGGGGAAAATTTGAGATGTTTATAAGGAAAAAAAGAACTACTTCTAAGAGGAGAAAGTTTCATAAACATTGGATTTAGTAAAGTCCCACATCGGGTAGAAGGGGAAAATTTGAGATGTTTATAACAAAACAAAAAACTCCTTTTAAGAGGAGAAAGTTTCACAAACATTTGATTTAGTAAAGTCCCACATCGAGTAGAAGTTATATTTATATTTTTAATCAATTAATTAAATTTTTAAAAATTATTAAAAAATTTAAAAACTATTATAAATTATAAACATTAATACTTTTGTTAAATATTTTCAAATAATTTAAATAATTATTAAAGTTAACTAAAATAATTTACTATTATCAAAATAAAATATATAATATAAAAATTAATTATAATTTTAAAATAAAATTTTAATAAAATACATTTTAAAAATTAAATTTTTTACATAATGCTATTAATGTTTTTAATAATTAATTACATTCATTAAAATAGAAGAGATGTAATGTTTCTAATAATTAAATACATTAAATAATAGAGGAAATGCACGTAACACATTTATTAGGAAACAAAGAACACATTTATTAACAACAGAATAGCTGTATTTTTGCCGCTGCGTGTAACAAATTGTTGCACGCCCTCCAACTTGTGCCTCATTGTACTGTGACTAACGTATTCCAATGTCCAATTTCTGTCTCACTGTGCTGTGCTGTGATTTTCTGGAATCACACTTCAAATTGTGGCCATAAATTTTCTTAAATAATTTAGTATTTTCGATGTACAAAATATTATTCTAAAGTTTAACATCAATTAAAAGTATATTTATCCGTCAAGTGTATTTATGAATTAAAAAAAACTCTTAATTCTTCTTATATTTTTATATAAGTTTTTTTATATAAGTGCAGGAATGTATAAGAAAAATATTTCAGTATTTTGTACTGTTGCTGTACATTTAATTTATTTATTTATTTTATATAAGTGCAGGAATGTATAACAATATTTATCCGTCAAGTGCATTTCAGTTTTTTTTTCTGTATATTTAATTTATTTATTTTTGATTGATAAAAAAATAAATATCAACTGTACCGACAATATACAAGACACATAAAAGAATCGTATAAACAAAAAATTCGTGGTCCCAAAATTGTTATATTTTAATATAGATATATTTATTTTCACTAAAAAAAAGTAAATAATTAAACTTTAGTCCAATCAAAATACATGCAACTAATCTAATTTTTACAAAACATCTAAAGTTGTATCACATTATTTGACATGTGAGGTATATAATTTTATTTATACATTTTTTACATACTTGTATTTAATGTGTCTACATATATAGAATTTTTTTGTGCATGTTGCTAGAGTTGGATAGATCACTTTTTTTATGGGTATCAGATGTAGTTGAATGATGTTGTAGTCTTATTTAAGAGATAAACATTAATTTGTGAGTAAATAATATAAATAAATTTTTTATGTATTAAATAAATTTTTTATTTATTAAATAAATGATATAAGTAAAAAATAATTACCATAATCTTCATTAATGGTTTTATTTTGCATACTCATATAATAGTAAATTAAACACTGCCTAATAAAAATACATATTTACTGTAAAACAATAAAAAATTCCTAAAAATACTACGTATATTTAAATTTAAATTATATTACTACTTAATATTAATATTAATAAATTTAAATTTCCTGTAAACACGATAACAATTCATAACTAATGTGATAAGATATGTATAGTCACATTATAAGCTAAATGTACAGTGACATTATATTTACCTTAAAATAAAAATCTGTTTTTCTTCTGTGTATATTTGATTTATTTATTGTTGGTTGATAAAAAAATAAATACTATCTATATCAACAATACAAAAGACATATAAAAGTACATATAAACTTTATCACAAAAATCATTAAATCATTTATAAACAATAAATAAAAATTTAACCGTTATGTTATATTCTATTTTTTTATTTCTAAATTTTAATGAAATAAATAGGTTTTGAAAATAAAATTTGATGCTATAAAATAATTAAATGAAAATCATTTTGAAAAAAAAATGTTAAAATATTCTCATTTACTTGACCTTTCAAATTTTGTTTCAGTTCATTTTTTAATTTTGAACTTAAAGAAAGTATGTTTTTAATTTCAAAACATTAAAAAGAATCTTTAAAGGCTACACGTAAATGTAAATGAATTTAAATTTTAAATTATTATATTAACTTAGATACTGCAAAGATACCACATGCACAGTGACATTGTGAGCTAAATGAGTACAGTGACATATAATTATATTAACTAGTTATATATTTTAAATAGTATAAATATTAATTAATATTATTGGCACAAGAGTTAAAAATCCAAAATGACCAAGAACCGATCTTCAAATCGAAAACCCCCAAATTGGAACCCTAAAAGTGCGTGAAGAAGAAAACTTACCCGAAACAAAAATCTAATCGATCAATCTTCTACTGTTCTTCGCCACGAGTTCAACGGTGGTCTCTGTTCTTCAATCGGCCAAGAATCGAGTGAGAAACAGAGGAGAAAAGTCAGAGAAGGAAGGATTTAGAGAGAGAGAGAGAGCTTGAGGAGAGAGAAAGTATTTTTAAGGAATGAAGAACAAAAAGTGTTTTTATTAGTTTCAAAAGTAGGGACCCATCCCTCTGTGTTCTTCATTACTTTAACCTTAACTCTCTACTCAGCTTTCATTTCTCTGGGTTCTTACAAAAAACATCACATACATCAAGAATTCTCTTTAATAATAATAATGTTTGAAATTCTCACTAGGCATTCTTATCAATTATCTTTCGTTAAATTAATAATATTATGTAATTTTTCTACAAGAGATTTTAGGATATTCAACACGATGAGTTTTCATATTTTTTGTTTGTGAATCTTTGTTTCTTCTTATAAAGAGTTAAATTTTTCTCATTTCTATTTAGGATGGTGATACATGTATCACTGTCTGCGTACATAAGTCCAACACCATGCTTCTTCTTATAAAAAATATATTTTAAAAAATATAATTTGAAATTCATGTGTATTATGGATGTATAGTAATGTTAGAGTTTTTTTTTCTATTTAATATGAAACTTTATTGATACTTGGATTCTTAATCGTGTTTGTTTGCTCTCATCGCTTCCACATTGGATTGGTAGACTCTTCTTAGGAATCAACTATATAAAAGATCTGATATTACCTCTACCCTAAAATCTTAAAAATAATAAATGTTTGTGAGCTTTTTTATTTTACAAAGAACTCAACTTTGTTATTTTTAGTTAATCTCTAGTTAATGTATTTTACTTACATTTCAATTTCCAATATTTGTATTTAAAGAAAAATAATATAATTTTAGTGTCTTACTAGAACATATGATTTTGTCTTACTATTTTAGTGTCTTACTTGATTATAGGGAGCATCAACAACATGCTATGTAGCATTGCACCCACAAGTTAGAGGAATGAGTGGCAAGTATTTTGCAGATAATAATGTTTCAGAAACAGGTTTTCAAGGAAGGGACATGGATTTGGCTAGGAAGTTGTGGGATTTTAGCATAAATTTGACTAAACAAAACATGGTAAATTAGAAAGAAACTCTTCTAATAAATAAAAATAAAAATATGAATGATTACTGTTAGTATCCATACTGGTATTTTGTATTCAAGCTTAAAGTTTGATGTCTTTAGTGTGGAAGTAAAATTTAAACAAATTATATGTATTTCAATGTTATTCAAAGTGAACATTAAAGATATTATAAAATATATTTATATAGTGAAAACAATTAATAAAGAAAAATGTGTTTAGTCATGTTAGCCATGTTTTGTACTAGAGAAATAATTTATTTGGATAACGTCTATAATTCTAGAAAAAAATTGTAATTCTTCACATCTTAATTTTGTGTAATATATATTAAAAGGTAAAATTTTATATGTTTAAATAACATTGACCATTCTTACTAAACTAAGCGGATTTTCTTAGGCTAGATTGATTTTATTTATGAAAAAAAGTTTAAAATCTGGATTAATAAAAATGATTGATTTAATTTTTTTCTTAAAATTTGATGTAAACTTATTCATGAACACTATTATACTTTTAATAAAATAAATTAAAATTAATTTAATATTTTGTTAATATATTTTTGATATTAAAATAAATATATAATTAAAATAGAAATACTAAAGTAAAAAATAAAATGAACTTAATTTAAATTTTGATAATTTATTTTAATATATTTTATTCTAAAATGTAATTTTTTGTTTATTAAAATTTTATAATAATTTTTTATTTTAATTTAAATTCATTTAAACTTTAATTTACACCTTAAAAATATTTTTTACATTAATTTATTTTTAAAATTTTATTTTATCAATTATTTTCTAATATACTAATATACAACCAAATTCATTGTATCACATTAATCAAATTTATTACAAATTTTTCAACCATTTTTTTATCCCCTTTCTCTTTCTTTTACTCTCATCCCCAACTCAAACCAAACATAAATGTCATGTACTTATTTTGCAATAGCAGATAGGAAAAAAGAGATTAAGAAATAAAAGAAAATAGGTCAAAAGAAATAAAGATGAAAAAAAAAATTTTATTTTTAACTTTTTTATATTATAATTTGAATAGTTAGTTAAAATTAGAAAGCAAATTAACTTTTTTTTGTGTATAAAAATGTTTTTAAAAGTAAGTGACTTTTGAAACTCTCATTTAAAAAAACACTTAAAAATCATTTAGTACCTTTATTCTTATATTAAAAAAATAATAAAAATATTAAAAATAAAACTAAAACAAAAGAAATAAACATTAATAAAGTAAAACTTAAAAAAATAAACATTAAAAACAAAAAATTAACACTAAAAAGATAAAATTAAAAAAAATAAAAATCTTATGAGTTTAATTGAAGGAAAGAGATAATTGATTAGCTCTTTTTTCCTTTGTAGAATGGTATTGTAATCCCATCTTACGCATAAGAAAATGTAAAATAAGAGTATCACTGTGTTACATATATTATTATTAAGTAATTTATATTTAATTTTATTTTAACAATTAAAATATTAAATAATTTTATTATTTTATATTTTTTATTTATACTTGTATATAATAATATTAGGTAATATAAATCAATTAATTATAATTTACCTCGGAGATTTACTTTCTCAACATGTGAAGATGAACATTACTTGTGGACCCTCTTAAGAATCTTTTTAACACGTTATATATCACAAGACTTCATATTCATAAATAACCTTATCTCTTTGACAAGTAATTCCAGATTCCATCCCAAAACATGTAATGTAAAAAGTCCACATATCTCTCCTTAACTTTTACATAATTTTATACTATCAATCTTCTTCCTATTTTCCTCATAAGTAAGAGTTTCAAAAATTGAGAACTTCATGTTATGATTTGAATATGTAGTCTAAGTTTATCTTAATCTTATTTCTCTTAACAATCTTATTTAAATATTTTTATTGAGATACATGACTCATTCTAATTATTTCATCGCTTTATATATCTATTTTAAATATTTTTCTTGTTGCATTTAAATATTCTATTTTAAATTTTAATTTCTTTTATTTTATTTTTATATTAGTTTATTATAAGAATATTATTTTGATATAAAAATAAAAATAACATATTCGTGTACACATATAAAATTAACATTTCGAGACAACATTAATAATTTATTGCAGTGACTTCAAAATTTTGGTAATTAATGAAAAGAAAATTTTTTTATTTTATTTTTAATATAAAAAGGTAATCTGCTTTTAAAAGTTTTTAATTCTAGTAATATTTGTGATTCACGTAGTTATATTGTAATTATATCAAATCAGTGTCTTATAGAAAAATTTGTTCACACAACTTTTGATGTTTTGTAAAAGTAAGATTACTTGCATGTATTTTGATTGGAATAAAGTTTAATTATTTACTTTTTTTTAGTGAAAATAAATATATCTATATTAAAATATAACAATTTTGGGACCAAGAATTTTTTGTTTATACGATTATTTTATGTGTCTTTTATATTATCGGTATAGTTGATATTTATTTTTTTATCAATTAAAAGTAAATAAATTAAATATACAGAAAAAAAAACATATTACTATTACTGTACATTTAGTTTACAATGTCACTGTAGATATCATATGATAAGCATTATTAGTTTATTATTAATATTAAGTCGTAATATTAATTTAAATTTAAAACAGATACATAAGTAATATACATAGTATCACGTAGTATATAATATTAAGAAGTTAGATTATTATTTTGCAGTATGCATGTATTTTCATTCAACAGTATTTAATGTGCTGCTATATCAATATTTTTTATTGCTTTACATAATACATGTATTCTTGTTGGCAAGTGTTTAAGGTGCTGTTGTATTTCATTTTTTTTGTCATATTTCATTTATACGAAGCAGATTCATATATGCTTTTCCTTCTTCTTTTATTTGCATTTTTTTTTTCTGAGTTGGTGTAGTTTCTGATACACAAACAACTCTAAGTTTCTATCTTCATTTGCATCTATTTGTTGTTTGATTTATTAAGATATTTCATTTTATAACTTATTTGTTATGTTTTTTTAATCACAGTATTAAATTATATGATAAAAAAATGTAGATAATTATTGGATCTGATTAATTGAAGTTTTTTAATGTTTAAATAGTTTTTTTTTTCACTTTTAATTTTTTGTCTGTTTCATTTATTTCGAGATAGACATTTTAATATGATAAAATGGTTTTATATTTTTTGTTTCATTATGTATATTCAAAATTCACAAGTTTTTTAAATTTTTTTCTTGAATTTAAATCTAATAAATTTGTATAAAATTGTGCCAATAATATTAATTAATATAAATAACTAGTTAATATAATTATATGTCACTTTACTCATTTAGCTGTCAGTGTGTATGTGGTATCTTTGCAGTAACTAAGTTAATATAATAATTTAAAATTTAAATTCATTTACATTTACGTGTAGCCTTTAAAGATTCTTTTTAATGTTTTGAAATTAAAAACATACTTTTTAAGTTCAAAATTAAAAAATGAACTGAAACAAAATTTGAAAGGTCAAGTAAATGAGAATATTTTAACATTTTTTTCAAAATGATTTCCATTTTATTATTTTATAGCATCAAATTTTATTTTCAAAACCTATTTATTTCATTAAAATTTAGAAATAAAAAAATAGAATATAACATAAGGGTTAAATTTTTATTTATTGTTTATAAATGATTTAATGATTTTTGTGATAAAGTTTATATGTACTTTTATATGTCTTTTGTAAACCAACAATAAATAAATCAAATATACGCAGAAGAAAAACAGATTTTTATTTTAAGGTAAATATAATGTCACTGTACATTTAGCTTATAATGTGACTATGCATATCATATCAAACTTAATAGCATTAGTTATGAATTGTTATCGTGTTTACAGGAAATTTAAATTTATTAATATTAATATTAAGTAGTAATATAATTTAAATTTAAATATACGTAGCATTTTTAGGAATTTTTTATTGTTTTACAGTAAATATGTATTTTTATTAGGCAGTGTTTAATTTACTATTATATCAGTATGCAAAATAAAACCATTAATGAAGATTATGGTAATTATTTTTTACTTATATCATTTATTTAATAAATAAAAAATTTATTTATATTATTTACTCACAAATTAATGTTTATATCTTAAATAGGACTACAACATCATTCAACTACATCTGATACTCATAAAAAAGTGATTTATCCAACACTAGCAACATGCACAAAAAAATTCTATATATGTAGACACATTAAATACAAGTATGTAAAAAATGTATAAATAAAATTATATACCTCATATGTCAAATAATGTCATTGTTTTGTAAAAATTAGATTACTTGCATGTATTTTGATTGGACTAAAGTTTAATTATTTACTTTTTTTTAGTGAAAATAAATATATCTATATTAAAATATAACAATTTTGGAACTACGAATTTTTTGTTTATACTATTCTTTTATGTGTCTTGTATATTGTCGGTACAGTTGATATTTATTTTTTTATCAATTAAAAATAAATAAATTAAATGCACTTGACGGATAAATATTGTTATACATTCCTGCACTTATATAAAAAAAAAAAATAAATTAAATGTACAGCAACAGTAAATATTTTTCTTATACATTTCTACACTTATATAAAAAAATTTATATAAAAATATAAGAAGAATTAAGAGTTTTTTTTAATTCATAAATGCAGCGGCAAAAAATACAGCTATTATGTTGTTAATAAATGTGTTCTTTGTTTCCTAATAAATGTGTTACGTGTAACAAGAATACATTTCCTCTATTATTTAATGTATTTAATTATTAGAAACATTACATCTCTTCTATTTTAATGAATGTAATTAATTATTAAAAACATTAATAACATTATGCAAAAAAATTTATTTTTTAAAATGTATTTTTATTAAAATTTTATTTTAAAAATTATAATTAATTTTTATATTATATATTTTATTTTGATAATAGTAAATTATTTTAGTTAACTTTAATAATTATTTAAATTATTTGAAAATATTTAACAAAAGTATTAATGTTTATAATTTATAATAGTTTTTTAAATTTTTTTATAATTTTTAAAAAAATTAATTAATTGATTAAAAATATAAATATAAATAAAAAATAAAAATATATAATTTCTATAAATAATTTTTTTTAAAATACCTAAAAAATTATTTAATTATTTTTAATATTTTTAAAAATAAAAATTAATTAATATCATATTAAACTTCACAAACAACAAATAAAAAAAATCTCCTCAAACTAGAAAAAAGCAGAGTGAGTAATATTTTGAATAAGCTTTATATATAATATATTGTGAAATTGATAAGCATATGATTAAATTATTTTCAAATACACTAATCATCTATGTCTAGTTTTGTAGTATTTAGTACAATTCAGTCAATGAACCAGTACCTTTTTTTTTCTTTTTTTTAAAATAGAAATATAACAAAATTTCACAAATTTAGTAAAAATATGTTATTGTTTTCATTTTTATATTACTGTAAGTATATATAAATTAATTGAAAACTAGGTATAAAACAAAGATAAAAATATAAAAAATAATTAATACCATCTTCAAATTTAAAAATAAAAATAAGAATATAAAATGTCAGGAGATACAAAAGGTAACATATCAATGTTTAACACTTAAAAAAATAAAATCAGACCTTAAATATGTTGTTCATACATTAATGATATAAATAAGTCAAGTTTTCCGCGAATTACTCACAATCAATTTATTAATTATTTATTAAGTTAAACAATTAAATCCAAACTTTTAATATACTATAAAATAACAAATAAAGTTATTATAAAAACTACATACAATAAAAATTATAACACATTTTTAATTAACAGTAATTTAAATTAAGAAATAAAATAAATTCTTGAAAAATAAATGAAAGTTAAATTTAATTATTATTCATTTAATTAATTTATCTCAATAAAAAAGTGTAAGCATTATGTAACATATCCCTGAACTTAAAAATAATGAAACTAGAATACTAAGAATGGTTGCAATGTTCTAAAGTTTTGATTCCTAGATGTTCTAAAAGTTTTGATTCCCACTGTTTTTATTCATGACTTTATATTAACATTTGAAAATGAGAGATGATGTTTAAAAATATGATTAAATATTGAATTATTATAATTTTATAATTTTTATTATTAATATTTTATTATCATTATTTATTATTTTATTATTATTACTATATTATAACACAATTAATTATGTATCTATGAATTATATTATGTTTGTGTGTCACTGAATAATAAAATAAGAATAAATTTATAATGTATAACTGTAACAGGGATAATTCGATGTATTAACATTAGAAAAGAATTTTAACAAACAAACAAAGTATGAACGTTGGAAAAGTGCAACAACAGTACATAATATTTATTTAATATGTATTCTTAGTAATTACTAATTACACCTCACGCAAAATAAGTATCTATCTAATACTATTGGATCTTTAATAGTACGAATGTGACAATTTTTTCATATACTCTTATAATTACTAATTATACCTCATCTATTACTAATTATACCTCAACTGACACAAGATATATAAAATATGAAACAAAATGTATAAAATATGAAACATTTGTATATAGAATAATAGTCACTGAAACATTTGTATATATAAAATAATAGTCACTACTCAAAATACAGAATGCATAGTCTTAAAACATAGTATGAGTAACCTTCTTTTAAAAAAAAATCATTTAAATTATTATGTGATTCCGAGAATTAAATAAAAAAAATATGACATTTTGTAATTAAAAAATTATCTAATAACAAAAATATAACATCCCAAAACAGTAAAAAATTTAAACTAAGAAAAATAAAGTTTTCCACTCATAAGAACAAGGAGTTAAAGGATAAGAAAAAGGCATAGAGTGTACAACCAAGGTTATACAGTCATCCCAAATGGAGTACAATCCATCTAAAAATATATCTGGCTATAGGCAGCCACAAAATACAAAATGTAACCACAGAAAAACAAACAAAATATGAGGTCACTACTCCTTCTTAGCTTTACTGGCAGAAGCCGTATCCTTCCTGTCATCTGCTCCCGTGTCAAACACGATCATAGCAGAATCATACAAATAGCACAATACAAAAGAAAGGGTGAGACACATTTCATATAATTCAATATTTACATGTTGAATTACAAGTTCTACAACATACCACACACATAGAATTAGCCTACCAAAGGCCTTTGCATACACAAGCACACACCACTAGACTGACGACTTCCAGAAGACTTGTATGATGTTAGACCTTAGGAACTAACACCTGAATCATCACATGGAGTTACATCCCATCCAGACCCATGGATGTCAGGGTAACAGAACTTAGGCCCTTCCCGAGGGTGATCCTAATTCCGTCTCCATCGACTTCTCACAACTAGTGTTAGTGTCTATCTGACTCTAACCACTAGTGAAGTCTGGATTATTCCCTTCAGATATCCCAATTCATACATACACTACAGTTATTGCATACAAACATATCATTCCACAACATTTTCTCTATTCATCCTTTGCTCTCATCATTACATTGGCCTTAGTGCCAGGTACTCATCACACTGGTCTTACTGCCAACAATCAACATCACACTCATATGCATCATAGACATCATCTCATACTTAGAACATTCATGTAAAATCATATTAAATCAATCCATTACTCAACATATCTCATAATTTAAAAGAATTTACCGTTAATAAATAAGGACACTCGCTTGGGCGAGGTCATTTGCATCTATTTGTTGTTTGATTTATTAGGATGTTTGATTTTATAACTTATTTGTTATGTTTTTTTGAATCACAGTATTAAATTATATGATAAAAAATGTAGATAATTATTAGATCTGATTAATTGAAGTTTTTTAATGTTTAAATAGTTTTTTTTCACTTATAATTTTTTGTCTGATTCATTTATTTCGAGATAGACATTTTAATATGATAAAATGGTTTTATATTTTTTGTTTCATTATGTATATTCAAAATTCACAAGTTTTTAAATTTTTTTATTGAATTCAAATTTAATAAATTTGTACAAAATTGTGCCAAAAATATTAATTAATATTTATACTATTTAAAATATATAACTAGTTAATATAATTATATGTCACTGTACTCATTTAGCTCACAATGTCAGTGTGCATGTGGTATCTTTGCAGTAATTAAGTATCATTAAAATTATATAAACATAATATAATAATTTAAAATTTAAATTCATTTACATTTACGTATAGCCTTTAAAGGTTCTTTTTAATGTTTTGAAATTAAAAACATACTTTTTAAGTTCAAAATTAATAAATGAACTTAAACAAAATTTGAAAGGACAAGTAAATAAGAATATTTTAACATCTTTTATTGATTTTGAAATTTTAACAAATTTATATTCTTTTTAATTTTAGTTTTCTTTCTGAACTTTGCATGCGATGTGTTGATAGAGGAGGTAATCCAAAAAGTTATTTGGATAGATATTACAACAATCAATTAAAATAATTTGAAATTTTGCAATATCTTCTTCATCCTATGTTTTTATTTCGAAAAGTATTTATTTTTATCCTGCAAACAGCTTTTCATGTCAGATTGATATAGAAGAGTGTGATTTTTTATCTCAGCATATTTCAAAATCCAATCAAATTTTTGAAAACCAGTTATCATCTCATCTCACATCTAAAAACCAATCAAAAATAAAAAATCATCCAACACTTTTATTGCAATAAGTTTTTTGTTTCAAATTATTTAATTCTGTATTATCATCAAAACCAAAGTAGTCTCGTAAATGACTCTTTCTGAATATTATTCAGTATATTAGGTTTAAGTTTTAGATAAATATACACACTGTGTGTGCTCTGTGTACATTAACTTATAATATGTCACTGTGTGCATTAACTTATAATATGTCACTGTAGAAACGTATATAATAACATTAAGCATAACTAAAATTATATATACATATAATATAATATTAAGGAAATAAGTGAAATTCAAATAAATATGATTATATTTCTGATAAAAAAAAATTTGGTCAAACTGCTTTTAATGCTTTGCAGTATGCATGTATTTTTACTGGGCAATTTATTAACTGATTTAATTTTTTTTTCAAAAAAATAAAAATAAAAAGACTATATATTACTTAACCTAAAATTACAACAGATTCGTATGATTTTTTTCTGCTTTCATTTTCATCTTTCATTTCTTCTGTTTCCATTTCCATCTTTCATTTTTTCTATTTCCATTTCCATCTTTCATTTCTTCTGCTTTCATTTTCATCTTTCATTTCTTCTGTTTCCATTTCCATCGTTCATTTCTTCTGTGTGTGTTGGTGTAATTTCTGGTAAACATAGCTCTAAATTTCTACTATGTTTACTACACTTAACTTCTTTTTAGCATTTTCTATTTGTGTAACGTAAAGTTTCAAGTTTCTTTGTTTATTACAGTAATTTATATAAAAAAAATTTATTGATATGTTTTTTTTTTCTTCTTCCATTTTCTTCATTTCTTTAGGGTTATTCATATGATTTTTTTTTCATTTTTGTTATTTTCTTCATTTACATCTTTTATTTTCTTTTTCTGTATTGGCATAATTTTTAGTACACACAGCTCTAAATTTTAAGCTTTTATGATTTTTTTTCTTTTTTTTCATCTCCTTTATTTGTATCTTTTATTTTTTTCTGTGTTGGTGAACCTTTTCATTTTTTTTTGTATTGGTCAACTTTTTCTTTTTCATATACATTTTTTCGATCATGAATTTTTGGCTCATATGATTTTTTTATATGTCTTTTGTATTGTTGATACAGATAGTATTTATTTTTTTATCAACCAACAATAAATAAATCAAATATACACAGAAGAAAAAACAGATTTTATTTTAAGGTAAATGTAATTTCACTGTACATTTAGCTTATAATGTGACTATGCATATCATATGAAACATAATAGCATTAGTTATGAATTGTTATCGTGTTTACAGGAAATTTAAATTTATTAATATTAATATTAAGTAGTAATATAATTTAAATTTAAATAGATATATAAGTAATACACCTAGTATCACTTAGCATATAATATTAAATTTAAATTCATGTATATATACGTAGCATTTTTAGGAATTTTTTATTGTTTTACAGTAAATATGTATTTTTATTAGGCAGTGTTTAATTTACTGTTATATCAGTATCTTTTATTGTTTTGCAGTATGCATGTATCTTTGTTGGACAATGTTAAATGTGTTTAATGTGCTGCTTTATTTAATTTTTGTTGTCAGATTTCATTTTTTTTGTCGTGGTGTAGTTTCTATTTACATCTATTTGTTGTTTGATTGATTAAAATGTTGATTGAAATAACTTTTATAATTTATTTGTTGTATTTTTTCAAATCACAGTGTTAAATTATATGATAAAATAGCATAGATAATATATATTATTGGATCTGGTTGATTGAAGTTTTATAATGTTTGAATAGTTTTTTTTTTCACTTCGTAATTTGTTGTCTGTTTCATTTATTTGGAGATATTTTTATATTTTTTCTTCTAATGTTTATATTTTTTGTTTTATTATGTATATTCAAAATTCACAGGTTCTTAAATTATTATTTTTAATCTAAATCTAATATATTTGTACAAAATTGTGCCAAAATGTTAATAAATATTTATACTATTTAAAATATTTAACTAGTTAATATAATTGCATTTAGCATACAATGTCACTGTGCATGTGATATATAAATATAATATAATAATTTAAATTTTAAATTCATATATAAACACGTAGCATTTAAAATGTTTTTTTTTTAATGCTTTGCAATATGCATGTATTCTTATTGGATTAAGTGTTACTTTTTAATTGACTATTTTATTTAGCTTTTGTTGTCAAGCAAAGAAAAAAAACTATTTTCACCTTTTAAATTTTATTTATATATTTATATGTTGTTTGTAACATATTCAGAGTGGATTGTGTCAAAATAATGAAGCAGAAGAAGGATCTTCATCATGTGTGATGAAACAGTTATATATGATATTATTTTTCTCATCACTTATAATTTATTTAGGATGTTTTAATGTTTATTTGGAAGTTATTGATTATTTGTTTGATAATGTTCTAATATTAGAAAATAACAATTAGATATCAATTATGAGTTTAAAATTATTTGATTTTTAGTATCTAAATTTATAAATAAATTATTTTTTATATTCTATATTTTTTATAGTTAGTTTCAAACTAAAATTTAAAAACATACTTTTAAGTTGAAAATTAAAAATTAAACTTAAACAAAATTTGAAAGGTCAAGTAAATGAGAATATTTTTAAAAAATATAAATTTATTCTTGTGTAATTTTCTTGTGTAATTTAAAATTATTTTAGAATTTATAATAAAAAAATAATGTTTAAATATCACCATTGTTTTCCAATGGTAGGAAAGAGATGTCGTAAATGAAATAAAATATTTTAGTTTTAGTTTTACTTTTTTTTATTAATAAAAGAATGCAATTAGTAATTGAAGAAGTGGAAAAAGTAAAAACTCATTAAAAATCCTCAATAAAAACGCATAATCAAACAATGTAGTTAGCCACAACTCCAGCACTACAGTCATAGTTAATGTTTGAATTTTTAAATAAATAAAAACACATTTTTTTTGCATTTTTTGATATTATACTATAGAGATTACTATGTCAAGTTAAACTAATGTTATCCTTTGAGGTTACTTTCTTGTTATAACATTAATATACTCACTTTTGTCATTATAAGATAATGAACAATATACAAAGTGGACAAAACTTTTTTTTAAATAAATAATAATTATAACGGATCTAATTTATATATTATAATTTTTAATTTTATTTCTAGTAAATATAATATTTTAACATTTTTATTGTTAAGTTTTTTATGTTTAACTCATAATTTTTTTTTATAATTTTATATGTTTGTAATTAATAATTGATTCTAGTTTTTCTTAATACATAATATTATTAATTTAATGAAAGATAATTGATAAGAATTCCTAGTGAGAATTTCAAACATTATTATTATTATTAAAGAGAATTCTTGATGTATGTGATGTTTTTGTTACTAGATAATTTTTTAATTACAAAATGTCATATTTTTTTATTTAATTCTTGGAATCACATAATAATTTAAATGATTTTTTTTTAAAAGAAGGTCACTTATACTATGTTTTAAGACTATGCATTTTATATTTTGAGTAGCGACTATTATTTTATATATACAAATGTTTCAGTGACTATTATTCTATATATACAAATGTTTCATATTTTATACATTTTGTGTCAGTTGAGGTATAATTAGTAATAGATGAGGTATAATTAGTAATTATAAGAGTATATGAAAAACATTGTCACATTCTTACTATTAAAGATCCAATAGTATTAGATAGATACTTTTTTTGCGTGAGGTGTAATTAGTAATTAGTAAGAATACATATTAAATTAATATTATGTACTGTTGTTGTACTTTTCCAACATTCATACTTTGTTTGTTTGTTAAAATTCTTTTCTAATGTTAATACATCGAAATATTATCCCTGTTACAGTTATACATTATAAATTTATTCTTATTTTATTATTCAGTGACACACAAACATAATATAATTCATAGATACATAATTAATTGTGTTATAATATATATAATATAGTAATAATAATAAAATAATAAATAATGATAATAAAATATTAATAATAAAAATTATAAAATTAATAATAAAAAATTATAAAATTATAATAATTCAATATTTAGTCATATTTTTAAACATCATCTCTCATTTTCAAATGTTAATGTAAAGTCATGAATAAAAGCTTCAAAACTTTTAGAACATCTAGTAATCAAAACTTTAGTGTAAGAACCTAGAAGATAATTGACTGAGAAAGGGATAGAGTATTAAAATATTGAGGAACAAAAGAGTGGGACCCACGTCCTTAAGTATTTAATTCCTTTTGTTCTTCATTATTCAAAGAACACTATCTCTCCTCTTTCACTCATTCTCTAGAGCTCTTTTCTCTTCTTCCTTTCTCACTTCGATTTCTTGACGGTTTGTTGTCCGATTGAAGAGCGGAGACCGCCTACGCGACGAGCGTCACGAGAGCAACGTTTTGCACCGATCAGAATCTTCGATTAGGTGAGTTTTCAAATTCGCACCTTTTTAGGGTTCCAATTTGGGGATTTTCGTTCTTCGTTCGATTTCTTGACGGTTTGTTGTCCGATTGAAGAGCGGAGACCGCCTACGCGACGAGCGTCACGAGAGCAACGTTTTGCACTGATCAGAATCTTCGATTAGGTGAGTTTTCAAATTCGCACCTTTTTAGGGTTCCAATTTGGGGATTTTCGTTCTTCGCGCAATTTCATGTCGCAGGCGCTGTTTTTGGGCTTGCTCTTCCTCTGTGAAGTGTTGGGACAATGCTAATGCTCGTCGTTTTGCGTTTAGGGTACCCCTAGAGTACTAAGTGAGCACTTAGAGGAAAAAGGAGCACTTTTGGTGATAGAGGAACTGCGAGGAGCAAGCTGGTAAGGGGAAGTCTTAAATTTAGTCTCTTTAAAAGCTTCAATGAAAAGTGGGAAATTCCTAGTTGATTGAGGGATTGAATCTGCTTAGGTGCCTTTTTTAGCTAAGGTGAAGCGAAAAGCATTTTGTGCTTTAAATTGAGTTTCTCTTTTGTGAGCTTGATGCATTATGTTGAAATACCATTTAGTTCATAAATTGTTGAATTAAACTTGATTTGAGTAGAAGTGAATTGGAATATACTTGTTATGTGTATGATGGATTTCATTTGGATATGAGTTTGATTGAATCTCAACTTGTAGTGATGAATGTGAGTAGTTAATGAGTAGAAATTGGCGGGAATTGTTCTATGTGATGAATGAATGTTGAATGGGATGACCAATGCCCCAAACTTAGTATGATTGTATTGCTTTAGGCGGTGATGAAGCTATCGCTATAAAGCGTGTAAATTGAAGCAGGTCAAAGTTGGAAAATGACCAAGTTTTAGGGGAGATGCTGTCCAATTTTGGTCAGCCCTCGCCCAAGCGAGAACCCCTGCATCCAGATTGTGTTTCTTTTATGAAATTGAAGAATGTATGACTTGTGTTATATGAGATTGATATATGTTGAGCTATATGATGTGAAATTGAGGAATGATATCTCTGTGATGAAGATATTTGAGGGATTACTTGGCGGTAAGGCCGGAGGGATAATTTCATGAGGTACACGGCGGTAAGGCCAATGAGTTATATTGAGGTGGAACAAGTTTGAATGATTGTGGTGTGTTGTGCTTGTATGTGATAATAGTAGTGTGTATGGACTAGGGATTTCCTGATGGAATATCCGGACTTCACTGATGATCAGAGTCACGTAGACACTGTCATCAGTTGTGAGAAGTCGACGGAGATTGGATTAGGATGACCTACGGGAAAAGGCCTAATTCTTTCACCCTGACTCACATGGTGGTAGAGGTTGAGATATAATATTTAATCCCCATGTCGTGAATCAGGTGTTAGTTCAGTATGCCGAGTCCATACAGTCTTCAGGAAGTCGTCGGTCTTATGTGTGTGATTGTGATTGCCATAGCCTTCGGTAGGCTGATTGATTGAATAGTGTGGATGATTAAATTAATGTTCATGTATAGACTTAATTATGGAAATATTGATTTTTGGCTTACCCTTTTTCTTTCATGGTTTGAATGTGTACCTGCTATGATCGTGTTTTGACACGGGAGCAGATGACAGGAGAGACGTGGCTTCGAGCGATGGGGCCAAGCTAGAGAAAAGCTAGAAAAAGCTAGACCCCTTAGTTGCTTTATTTCTTTTGTAATCCGAGACTCGCACGCTTGTTGGGGCATGTGTTTAACTTTGTACAACTTTTAAGGATGATCTGTATATGCATATATTCATCTTTTGCTTGTATGATATTTATCTGAGTAGATGTTATAATGATGATGCATGATTTAGTGAATTACTTTGTTTATTTGTATTTTTGGGGTTTAGTGAATTACTTTGTTTATTTGTATTTTTGGGGTGTTACATTTAGAACATTGCAACCATTCTTAGTATTCTAGTTTCATTATTTTTAAGTTCAGGGATATGTTACATAATGCTTACACTTTTTTATTGAGATAAATTAATTAAATGAATAATAATTAAATTTAACTTTCATTTATTTTTCAAGAATTTATTTTATTTCTTAATTTAAATTACTGTTAATTAAAAATGTGTTATAATTTTTATTGTATGTAATTTTTATAATAACTTTATTTGTTATTTTATAGTATATTAAAAGTTTGGATTTAATTGTTTAACTAAATAAATAATTAATAAATTGATTGTTAGTAATTCGCGGAAAACTTGACTTATTTATATTAATGTATGAACATCATATTTAAGGTCTGATTTTATTTTTTTAAGTGTTAAACATTGATATGTTGCCTTTTGTATTTCCTATGACATTTTATATTTTTATTTTTATTTTTAAATTTGAAGATGGTATTAATTATTTTTTATATTTTTATCTTTGTTTTATACCTAGTTTTCAATTAATTTATATATACTTATAGTAGTATAAAAATGAAAACAATAACATATTTTTACTAAATTTGTGAAATTTTTTTATATTTCTATTTAAAAAAAAAGAAAAAAAAAGGTAATGGTTCATTAACTGAATTGTACTAAATACTACAAAACTAGACATAGATGATTAGTGTATTTGAAAATAATTTAATCATATGCTTATCAATTTCACAATATATTATATATAAAGCTTATTTAAAATATTATATTATATATAAAGCTTATTTAAAATATTATATTATATATAAAGCTTATTTAAAATATTACTTACTCTGCTTTTTTCTAGTTTGAGGAGATTTTTCTAGTTTGAGGAGATTTTTTTATTTGTTGTTTGTGAAGTTTAATATGATATTAATTAATTTTTATTTTTAAAAATATTAAAAATAATTAAATAATTTTTTAGATATTTTAAAAAAATTTATTTATAGAAATTATATACTTTTTATTTTTATTTATATTTATATTTTTAATCAATAAATTAAATTTTTAAAAATTATTAAAAATTTTAAAAACTATTATAAATTATAAACATTAATACTTTTGTTAAATATTTTCAAGTAATTTAAATAATTATTAAAGTTAACTAAAATAATTTACTATTATCAAAATAAAATATATAATACAAAAATTAATTATAATTTTTAAAATAAAATTTTAATAAAAATACATTTTAAAAAATAAATCTTTTTGCGTAATGCTATTAATGTTTTTAATAATTAATTACATTCATTAAAATAGAAGAGATGTAATGTTTCTAATAATTAAATACATTAAATAATAGATGAAATGTATTCTTTGTTATACGTAACACATCTAAATACAACATAATAGCTGTATTTTTGCTGCTGCATATAACACACTTGTTAAGAAACGCATGAACACACTTAAACACAATTATTAACAATATTTCAAAGATGGTAGGAGTTTAAATATTAGATTGTTTTGAAACAGCAATATAAACAATTAAATTAAAGAAATTCAAGTAATTAAAAATATTATTTTATTAAACGTTAGAAAAATAATTTTACGAAAATTTCGTCAATAATTTAAATTAAATTCTTATATGAGAGATAAATAAAAGAAGTACAATGCAACTTTCTTAATATATATTTACTGAAATTTGTTTTATTTTTTAAAAATGTTTAAAAAAAGTTAAATTATAATTATTAACAATTATTTAAAATAATTTATTATTAAAATAAAATAATTTACTTTAAAAGATATTTTTCTGATCAACTTAAATGTGTGGTCTCTGTCTCACACTTCTTTAAGTAATGTCATAATTGTTTATAATTTTAAAAGTCACTGCTTTATACAACTCTAAAGAAATACTTAATACAACTCTAAACAGATACTTAAATGTATGGATCACTTTTCACACTTTTCAATCTAATAATTGTTTTTTTTTTTTATCAAATTAGAGATACCATGTTTATTAAACATTAGAAAAATAATTTTACTAAGATTTCATCAATAATTTAAATTAAATTCTTATATGAAAGATAAGTAAAAAAAATACAATATAACTTTCTTAATATATTTTTGCTGAAATTTGTTTTATTCTTTGAAAATATTCTATAATTATTTAAAATAAAATAATTTATTTTAAAAGATATTTTTGAACAATTTTAAACAACTTAAATGTATGGTCTTTATCTCACATTTCTCATAATAATGTCATAAAAATTGTTTATAATTTTAAAAGTCACTTTTTATAAAACTCTAAATCAGATATGGACTACATTTCACACTTTTCAATCTAATAATTATTTTTTTCTTTTTATCAAATTAGAGATACCATGTTTATTCATATTTTGTCTAATTAAGATCGTAAAGTGTGTTTTACCAAATTAAAATAGTGTTTTTCTTTTATAATTTTACTTCACGGAACTCTTATCATTCCTTTATTATTTATTCATTAATGCTGCATTAATGTGTTAATTAATTTGTTGATAGCTACATGATTCTTCAGTATAGAAATAAGCACACCGTTCTAAAAAAATAATAATAAATAAATAAAGTAGTGATTCTTCTACATAAAAATAAGCACACCGACAAAAAGTGATAATTTAAATATTAAATAAATAAAATAAAATTATTAATAATAAATAAATGTATTGTATATTTTATTCATTATCTCTCTTTTATAAGAAATCATTTTTAAAATAATTTGTATATAAAATATTATCTACTCCACAATAATTAAAGAAACCCAGTTTAATAAAAAATTAATAATTCCTTTCTTTCCAAATTTAATAAGAATATTTTTATTTTTATTATTTATGAAATTTAAAATTATATTAATTATTTTTTATCAATTTATTATCAATTTTGAATAAAATAAGTGTTTTTTTCAACTTTTAATTACATATAGATATCCCAAATTCCACACATATATGGTGTGATTATTTTGAAGTGACTTATATTAATTTTAACTTATTAGTGTTAGAGTTTGTAGTTTATCCTATAATTAAATATCCACAAATTATGAATAAAAGATAATAATGTTAAATAAAAATTATTTTTAAAATTGATATAAAATATTAGTGACTCTCTCTAATATATATATACATTCATGTAAAATATTGGTTTGAGTTGTAAGGAAGTTTAATGGTCACAAGTTTTATTTGCAAAAGCATGTATCACAAATTTGAAATCTATTAGTTTATATAACTATGCTTTCTCAGATAAACCTAAAAGTGATATTTTATAAATAACTTCAGTGACATTTTAATAACACAATTACTTT
>CM059257.1:7168898-7217018 GCA_030347555.1 Lablab purpureus | reverse complement strand
AAGAAGGTGAAAGTATAAAAAGCCTCGAAAGAAGTTAAATCCTTACGGAAGGGTGTAAATGTCAAACAAATTGTTAATCCATAAAGAAGTTTCAGAGAAGTCCAAAGAAAAATATATCATACATAAATTTTATTTTATAAATAATAAAAAATTCTAACTTTTTGTATTTGTGGGTGAAGCTCACACTGCTACAGAAACCGGAATCCACGTCGGTTCTGGGGATGATTTCACGACGGCCCCAAAACCGACGTTGAATCAGGAGACGTTAAAAGTAATATTTTCAACGTCGGTTCAATTGAACCGACGTTGAAAATCACAAGACTTACAACGTCGGTTAGGGCTAGAACCGACATTGTAAGTGTCACCCAAACTTACAACGTCGGTTCTAGCCCTAACCGACGTTGTAAGTCGCTTCTACAACTGCAATGCAGTTTCTAATTTTCTCATTTTCTCATTTTCCCTAAATTTTAGTACCTGCATATCAAATAAACCAGCAAACCAGCTACAATTTCATATATAATACATTTCAAATAGCTAAATTTCAAAGATAGACTCTCTACTCTCTAGGCAAAGGTTTGGTGAAGATATCAGCTAATTGATGTTTTGTATCTATATCTATGTATTCTATAATGCAATCCTTAGCTATATGATCTCTAATGAAATGATGTCTAATTTCTATATGCTTTGTCTTAGAAGAACAATTTAAAAAAGAAAGATTGATGTAAAAACAACATTATTGAATGGATCTAATTGATCTTGAAAAAATCATAAAAAATAGTTAGACATTGAATTTTCTGTTAATTTTTGTTGTGTTATGTTCTTTTGATGTTTACTTGAATAAAGAGGCCTCACATCCCCCAAAATAATCATAGTTTTGAAAATACAAAATTTAGGTGTAGAAAAACTTCAAACGATCATAACTTTTGCTACGGACCTCGGATGGAGATGCGTAAAAAATGAAAGTTTTTGGAAATGACCCAACGAACCTATTGGCAAATCCCAAAGGGGATTTGGGCAAAAAAAATTTCAAAAATCCTCCATTTACTATAACTTTTTTATTATTTTACTATTTTTTACCTATTTTTCTAAATTTTGGGCATTTATGTGACTAACTTGCACTTGTCAGAAAATTTTGAAAAAATTTGTGGAGTTGTGTCGTACCAAACAGAGAATTATCAGGCCATTACATCTTAGAAATTTCATAGTTGCATGTTCTTTTGTCCTAATTGCATCATTTTGCATACGGTTTTTGTCATAATTCCTCTGTTATTAAATCCAAATTTTTATACAAAATCAAACAACATCAAATAAAGCCCCATGGGCACAGCCAGAACATCAGAACAATCATCTACACTACAGCCATTTCAATAACCTAATCATACAAACACTATCTAAAAAACAAAAAACAATAAAAAATCCACTAACCTGGCAGCGACAGCGGCAGCAACGGTGGTGGTGGCGGCAAAGGAGGAACGCGCACCGGCAAGGCACAAGGATGAACACAGCGCACTGGCAAGGCACAAGGATGAACACAGCGCACCGGCAAGGCACAAGCATGAACGCGCACCGGCAAGGCACAAGGAGGGCGGCAAGCGGCGACGACAAAACCCAAGGAGGAAGGGCGGCAGGGGTGGCAGCGGCAGGGGCGGCAGGGGTGGCAGCGGCAGGGGCGGCACTGCAGGGGGCGGCGACGAGGAAGGAGAGAGACCGGCCGCAGCACCGGTGACGAGGAAGACGGAGCGCGCAGAGAGGACGGAGAGCAGAGCTTCGAGGGTCGACCACAGTACGAAAAGTGAGAAAGAAAAGGGGGGAATAGGTTTTAAAGGGGTTTCTACGTCGGTTGTAATTTATAACCGACGTAGAATGTTTTGAATTCTACATTCTACGTCGGTTAAGAAACAACCGACATAGTAGTGTTGACATTCTACGTCGGTTAGTTACAGAACCAACGTAGAATGTAGAATTCAAAACATTCTACGTCGGTTATAGATTACAACCGACGTAGAATGGTCAAATCAAACATTCTACGTCGTTTGTATTTAAACCGACGTAGAATGGCGACGTTGATTCCTAATTTTGTAGTAGTGTCATAAGTGTTTAATTTTCTAAAAAAATAAAATAAATTTTGATGTACTTGTACAAAAATTACACCGCTTTCATGTTATAACACTTTTGTAAAGAATTTGATAACACATGGTTTAATAACAGTGAACCATTTAGTTAAATTGAAAAGAAAAATTCTCTCTCTCATATTCCAAATTATACTTATAGAACAATGATATATTTATCACTATTTTTTAATATATTTATAAGACAACTCTATTTAGTACTTCAATCTTCCATTATTATTATGATAGATTTCTTTTTAACAAAATTTCCTTAGCATATTTTAGAATGTAACAACCTCTTAACTAACTTTATGAAATTTTTCATTAATTTCTATACTCCTACCATCACTTAGTTAGAAATTTAAGAAGAAGAAGAAGCTTTGTTTTAATAAATATATAATTTTTCTTCCTTATCTAATTTAAAAAATGAAATTTATAAATTATAAAAACTATTCACTATAACATAAAATAATGAAAGAAATTTAAATGATTTATAAAAACTATTCACTATAACATAAAACATTATAATATTTTAAATTAAAATTGTGAAAAAATGTGTAAATAGTAAAACATTCTTTTTCAAACTATATGCTTTTATTTATATATATATATATATATATATATATATATTAAATTGGTGTGTGAAATGAATGAAATTTCTTTGTTAAATGAGAAATTTCCTCTTAAATGTGAGGTTGTTCTTTTTCTAATTTTTAATATTTATTTGTTTTATCTATATTTAAAAAATGACTTTTTTTTTTAATTTTTACCATATTAGGTTTAAACAGGTTAAAGAATTAGATTATGAACAAATATTTATCATATAATAATATAGATATGAATAACATAAATAATATATATATATATATATATATATATAAAATATGTTATAACCTCTCTATTAATAATTAGTCTCATACAATTAATATTATTTATTTTAATATCCTTTTATTTTATTTGTGTTATCTCATAAATTTTTAACCATATTGATTTTGGGTAGTGCTATCTTTTTTAATATCATGTACACCATAAGATATTCTATATTGAAATATGATGTAAATTACAAGGATTCCAAAGGGAATAAACAAGGAAATAATAAAAAAAGTGTAAAACATTTCCTATACTTTTTATAATGTCATAATGCTTATTAAACTTTAAGTATATGATATAGGAAACAAGATATTAATGGACTATAGTCCAAGGCATACCAATGGATTGCAAACAAGAATATAAAGGAATTCCCTAAAAGTCTATATCTTACCATACATAAGAGGTGAATATATTCCACCACCACTACTACTTTTGATTTAAGAACCTAAGATAAAAAAAATCTCAAGTTGCACAAATTCATAATCATTAAAAAGATAATGGTTTACCATTACACTTATTATTAAAAGATAGTATTTTATGAGTATCATTTAGTATAATGTATATAGAAGATAGAAGAAGAGTTCAATGTATTTTTTTCAAATTAAAAAAATAATATGTTCTCCCACATTGTGTAGATGATTATGTGAAGTTATTCACAAATGTTCATCTAAGTACCAGTCATCATCATTAAAATTTGTTTCTACTCCAATAAGTTGAAATAAATAGTTTGAGCAGACAAAATCAATATTCACATAATTTTGTACTGTTTTCTATTATATTATTATTATTATTATTATTATTATTATTTAAAATAGTATTTTATATTTAAATTATATAAAATATATTGCTGAGTATCTAAGTAAAAGTATGTAAATTATTCAAAAAAAATTATAAATTTTATTGTGGATCTTTTAATATTCAAAGGTTAAGTTAAATTTAAATTGAAAATCTTATACTTATTTGTTTCTATAGATTACCATTAAGTCTAATTCAATCTAAAATATAATATTTTTTGTTTTTATTGGTTATTATTAAACTCAATTCAACTCAAAATTTATTTATTTTTCTTTTATTGGTTGTGTATTGTTTAATAGATTAAATAAATTATTGTTACAAAAATAAATACTAAAAAATTTCAATATATTTTTAAAAGTATGAATTTACTCCTTTAACCCGAGTTTTACAGGTTTATAAAAATTAAAAATCATTTAAATTATGGACTAGACTCATTCGTATATCCAACTCGGTTCGTATCAAATTTAAAAATGTACTTTTTTATCAACACTAAATATTTAATAATGTAAAAAAATTTCATCCTAAGTGTATTCATATTAGAACTAATAGATTAAAATTATTTTTTATCAATTATTTTGATACATGCAATAATTTCTAAAAAAATGAGAGAAGATAAAGAAAATAATAAATGTAATTTAAACATATAAAACCTAAAATTAATTTTATATTTTGTAACCACAACTCTGGATGTAGTCCCATTTATTACTTTCTAATTTTTCACTTTTTACTATTTATATTTTCAAAAAAATAATATAATAACTCTTCTTCTAATGGACCATTCAAAAAGGTAGATTTGACATCAAGCTGACATATGGTTCAATTTCTAAAACTAGCAACAACAATTACTAATCTTATTGTTTCCATCCTTGCAAATGGGGCATACACTTCTGTATAATCAATTCCTTGTTTTTGAAGGAATCATTTTGTAACGAGTCTACATTTGTGAAAGAATTATTAGCATACAGGAAAAATCCCTTGAAAAATATCAATTATTAAAAAAGGTTGTCATAGGGTCACCTCCTTGGACCAACTCATCGTCCAAAATAATCAAAAACAACAAAAATATAATAATGCCAGATATTGTGCATCCCCCATAGACCTTGAGCAACAACCAATTAGTGTAAATTTGAAGGAAAGAAATAGGTTTTTTTTATCATAATAAAGGAATTTATGCAAATGGATATTTTTTTAAAATTATAATACATGACAAAATTGTATTTGACTTAAAAATAAAATATTTACAAATATGATTTTATATTTTTTTCTTTTCAGTGAAATTGTGTTTTAGAATACGATTTATTATTTATTTTTAAAATAGTGTTTCTCAATATGCTTCTACTTTTTTTTCTTTTTAAAATAATGCTACATACTACTTTTGCATTGCTTGAGTCATTAGTTGTATTATTGCAAAGCATTACAACAACTGATGATATAATTAACTTCATTTTTCTCGAGATAGATTTCTTTTTAACAAAATTTCCTTAACATACTCTAGAATGTCACAACCTCCCAACTAACTTTATGAAGTTTTTCACTAATTTCTATACTCCTACCATGACTTAGTTAGAAATTTAAGAAAAAGAAGAAAATTGATCAAAATTTTCTCTGTATATTTCTAGGATGCCATGCCACAGTCTACGAACTAAGTATATAAAACTTTCAATTAATTTTTCAAAAAGAAGAAGAAAGATGAATTAAATTTACAATAAATAATGAAAGAGTTACCTTGATCAATAGTTTTATGAACTATATAAATCCATTAGTTATTTTTCCTGAATAAAATAATTTATCCATAAAATATATAACTTTAAATCTTAGAATTCTATAAATGTTAGAAAGAATGGATTTTAGTGAGATAAAATTTCTAATGAATCTTCATAACATATTTATAAACCTTTTTATTTGTTAAGAATTTTAATATTTATCCATAAAGTAAAACTCCAAGTATTACCCAGATACTTCTTTGATTAAAAATACAGGATTCGAATGTTAATAATTCTTATTTTCAATACGAAATGAACTTATTTTTTTATTTGTACAGATAATTTTATATTTTTAATTCATTTCTTTTTTACATAACATTTAAGAATATTATTGTAAATTTTAATGATTCTTATTTTGAATATGAAATAAACTTGTTATTTTATTTGTAAAGATAATTTTATATTTTTAACTCATCTATTTTTTACATAAAATATAAGAATATTATTGCAAAAGTTAGAAAAGAAAACTTGTTAGCCATAACTTGGATGATAGTAAACTCTTAAAAGATTTAATACCTAACTAAAAAAATTTAAAACTTTTGTAAACATAAAATGAGTGTTATACATTATCTAATATATTATTTATTGTTTAATAAAATTTATTGAAAACTATAAAACATAAGTGATACTTATCAAATAAATGTATAAATTTTTATTATTTATATTTGAATAAATTTAATGAATAAAATATAATATATTATTGGATATAATATATGTCGATTTTTTTCTATATCAAACCGAATTCCAAAAAAAAAATTCTAAAATGAGCCTATTGTAAATTTGTTTACGAAACTAGACCAAATAATTGTAAAAGAGACAAATAGTTTTTAGACAACCCTTTTACAATTAGTAAAAATGCAAAATAATTATATTTTGTACTTGGTGAAAAGTTGGTCATGTAAGTAATTTTTTAGACAATTTTGATGCATTTGGGATAACTTTAAATTTTTTCTTTTATTTTTTTCATATAGCACATACGTTAGAGAATCGAATGGTACTATTGAAAGAGTCCAATTGTATTTAGAAAATCCTTTTATAAATACAAAACAATTATGCTTTGGACTTAGTGAAAATTTGGTCATATGAGTCACTTATGAGGATATTCTAACACGTCTAGAACAACCTTAAATTTGTGCTATTATTTTTTCTGTACATTTTGCACGTAAGGAAATCTAATGATATAATTGAATGCGTCCAACTCTATTCAGAAAACCCTTTTATAATTAGTCAAAATATAAAATAATTATGTTTTGGACTTAGTGAAAAGTTGGTCATGTGAGACACTTTTGATGCAATTCAGATATCTATGAGACAACATTAAATTTTTGCTTTTATTTTTTTGCATAGTACACACATCAAGGAATACAATGAAATCATTTAATGAGTCCAGTATGTATTTTGAGCACATATTCCTGGTGTTTGGAGGTGTGTAAAGTAATCCTGTTGTTATGTTTTGGCCTTACGAAATGGTTTTTTTTCCATGCTTTACACCCTTTTTGAACTTGTTAGGAGATTTTTTGGAAAGTATTATGTGGGTACGTATTTAACTATCATGACTATCAAAGATAGTGACTACTTTACACTAAGGTAAAATTGAAGTGGCTAAGAAAAAATATGCCAGAAAAATCTTTTGAGGAACAAATTCACGTCCATTGTAGGGCATATATCTTATGTTTAATTGGAGGTTTGTTAAGGCCTATGAAAATAGGCAACAAAACACACCACAAGTGGTTAATCTTTTTAACTAATCTTCATAGGACCCAACGCTACAACTAGAGTTCTGCATGTCTAGTTGTTTTATACAGGGAATTGTGTAGGGCCACAAATATGAGGACAAAGACAATGGTGACTGTGCATCATTATTACAATCATGGACATGATATCACATGCATACATTGCACCTATTTCCAACCTTTAACCAATTTACTTATTTGTGTGCAAATGGAATGGAGGAAAAGTACTAAACTTTTGAAATGTGCCTCATAATGACTTAGTTAGGTATAAAGTAAGGATATATCACATTCATATCTCAGATTCTTTTTTACTTTTGTCTTTTTTATTATCTTTGATTATAATTTTCATAAAAAATACAATTATTTATTGCAGTTTTTATGGGTTCCATATCGAGACTTGGAGAGATTAACTCCGACTTAAGTCTACATAGATGTCCAATTGTGGACGTCATGCACGCAATAATTTGTTTTGCAATTGTTGAATGGAAACAATTTAACAGGGTGCAAGTTACAATTGGTTTGTTATAGGAAGTTCCTTCCCCATCCAACAATTACACAAAATTAACACGAGAGGACAAATCAATGAGAATTAAGTCACTAAATATGCATGATGAATCAATGTATGGAACAATAAACATGGACTAGTATTGATGGATAATTCAATGCAAGGACCATTGTTTCACATATGGGAATACATGGAATGGTGCTACTTCGTGATCCAAGGAACCAATATTGTAGGCAATCTCCACCACCCACATTTGGAATGGCTATCTCCTCCACTCAATTTTATCCAGTTCCTCATGAACATCCATGTCCAACACTACGTACATGACACCTCCACCACTGTCAATCATGAATGACAAACAGAAATTTATTTGTCAAGTTTTGGTGACCTAATGTTAAATTTATTTGCAACAGATGTTAAAACACCAACTTTGACCCATGTTTACATGTAATCCCTTTACTTACGAGATTTTCATATTAAAACTGATAGTTCTAGTGCTCTTATTACAAATGATGAAGCATGACGCAAAATTCATATGATATCTTTTATTTTGGTGTCTACAACAACCTCCTACATCATAAAGAAACTCACTCAAAGAATAATCACCATAAAAAAATAACACATAATAGACAACATCTTTATTGTGGTATTAAAATCACTATAAATATAAAACGTGCAAAATTGTATACTTAAATATAAATTTTATTTTTATTTATAAAAGATAATATTTTCCAGAATTATCTATTCTACCAAATACAATACTTAAGATTTATCTTTAATCTATATTTTTATCTATAATATATTAACATTATTCTTATACTACCTAAATATTTATAAAATAATTAAATATATAAATATAAAATACCTAATATTTATTTTTAATCTATATTTTCATCTACAATATAATAATAGTATTTTCATACAACCTAAAAATTTATAAAATAATTGAATATATACATTATTATTATTATTATTATTATTAACAATGGTAATAATAACCACTTCCACATGTAAAATATAAATTATAATTAATAAATTATTAAACAAATATTATTTTAAAATTAGATTTATTAGTAATATATTCAATAATCTATAAAAAATTATTAAATTAGTAATTTTTAAAATAACTAATATAAAATCTCCTTTAGTAAATCATTATCACTATTATTAATGTTAACATAGATTTAAAAATATTAAATATTATTATTATTATAAATTTTATTAATTTTATTTTATAATATTTTAAAGAATACTAAATATTTCAGATTCTAGAAAAAGGATTTTTCTCTTCTATAACGATTCGGTCTACTTTCATAAATAAATTCACAATAGGTTCATTTTAAAATACTTTTCTTCAAATACGGTTTAATATAGAAAAAAAATCAATATATGTCTATATATGTATAATATATAAAAATTTTCAAGAAAGTCTATATATGTATAATATATAAAAATTTTCAAGAAAACAATTTAGCTTGCAGAGCCATTAGCATATTAGTTTTATAATAGAGCTTTTATGTTCCAGCCTTGAATCAATTCTACCCTGCACCTCCTTTCGATTTTTTTTTTCTTGCACTTCCAAAATTTTAAGAATATCTATTTTTGTGATATTGATTTTTAATTTTTGGATTAGTTTTTAAATTATATAATATAAAAAATAAAAATATATTCTAAATTATAGAAATCAAAAGTCATTTTTTATTTTTTAGATGATAAAATTTAAAATGTCCAAAATTTATATTTAATTTTTTTTAGATTATATAAACCAAAAATATTACCTGATTATACAATTTGAAAAATTATAAGAAACTAGAGAACAATATGCAAGGATATGTAGTAATTTTAATTTTTTTTGAAGGAACAGGAAGAATGAGCCTATAATTCTATATCTTCTTTTGAAGCTTATTTTTAATAAATATATCATTTTTCTTCCTTATTTAATTTAAAAAATTAAATTTATAAATTATAAAAACTATTCACAATAACATAAAATAATGAAAGAAATTTAAATGATTTATAAAAACTATTCACTATAACATAAAACATTATAATATTTTAAATTAAAATTGTGAAAAAATGTGTAAATCGTAAAACATTCTTTTTCAAACTATATGCTTATTTATTTATATATATATATATATATATATATATATATATATATATATATATATATATGATTATGGACAAATATTTATCATATAATAATATAGATATGAATAACAGATAATAATATATATATATATATATATATATATATAAAATATGCTATAACCTCTCTATTAATAATTAGTCTCATACAATTAATATTATTTATTTTACTATCTTTTTAATTTATTTGTGTTATCTTATAAATTTTTAACCATATTGATTTTGGGTAGTACCATCTTTTTTAATATCATGTATACCATAAGATATTCTATATTGAAATATGATGTAAATTACAAGGATTCCAAAGAGAATAAACAAGGAAATAATAAACGAGTCTGGCTTTGTATTTTGCAATTGAGTCATCTTGTTTAAGCTTTACTTTAAACACCCACCTCACATCAATTGGATGTTTATTATGTGGCAGATCAACAATCTCCCATGTTCTATTTTTCTCTATAGCATCCAATTCTTCTTTCATAGCAGTTTTCCATTCTTTGATATCCAGGGCTTGCTTCCAGTGTATAGGTTCAATGTCAACCATAAAAGCGAAATGTACAGAATTTCACTATCATCAGAGATTGAACTATTACTATACAGTTCATAATCTGCAAGTCTTGTGGAGGGAAATCTTGTTCTTTGTGATCTTCTTACAATAGGTTGCATTGAGCTAGTAGGATTAACATCATTGATTCTTGGGTTGTCCTCAAGAATATATGAGCTGGTAATTTCATACTCATTTTCCCATTTTCAGGCTGCAGTTTCATCTACCACGACATCTCTACTAATCACCACCTGCTTCTTCAAAGGATTGTAAAGTTTGTATGCACCAGTTGGATGATATCCAATTAGGATAAAAACTTTACTTTTGTCATCTAACTTCCTTCTTCTTTCATTTGGTGTGTTTCTGTAACTGAGAGACCCGAAAATCCTTAGATGATTCACCATAGGCTTATCTCCGGTCCAAGCTTCTCCAGTAAGGTTCTGTTTCTTCTTTCTGCTAAGCCATTGTGTTGAGGTGTATAGGGAGTTGTTATCTCATGTTCAATTCCTTTAGCTTCACAAAATTCTTTGAATTCCTTAGAGTTATATTCACCCCCTCCATCAGTTCTAAGAATTTTTAGCTTCAATTCAGATTATCTTTCAACTGAGCTGCAAAATTTTACAAATAGAGAAAACACTACACTCTTCTCTTTCAACAAATATATCCAAATCTTTTTCGTAAATTCATCTACAAAAGTCAAGAAATATCTATTACCACCAAGGGATGGAGTATCAAAGGGTCCACACACATCTGAATGGACTACTCCAAGAGGTTGTTTGGCTCTTTGTGGTATATTGGTTTTGAAGGTTTTTCTAGGTTGTTTTCCAATCAAGCATCCTTCACAGTTCTTTTGTGTTGAGTGAATGAATGACATTCCAAGAACCATTTGTCTGTTTCTTAGTTGATGTAGACTTCTGAAATTTAAATGGCCATATCTGGAGTGTCATAGCCAACTATCTTTTTATGTGTTAACAGTAGACAAACATTGAATAGCAGTATTACTTAAATTTACCTTGAAGGTTATTTTTTTGGATAATGGTGCCTTGAATACAAGTCTTTGTTTATCATCAAAGATCTTAATATGGTTTGCCTGCATTGCCATGGTAAATCCTTTCTCTAGAAGCTGTCCGGGACTAAGTAGATTATTTTTCATCGAAGGTACATACAAAACATCATGCATATATGCTGTCTCTCCATTCTTTCGTGTAATCACCACTTTCCCTATACCTTCTGCAAGAATAGTGCTATTATCTGCAAATCTCACACTAGTGGTGATATTTGGATTGAAATCAACCAGCCAGTCTCTATTGCCTGTCATGTGTTTCGAGCATCCTGTGTCAAGATACCAAGAAGAGTAATCTTCTTTACTGTTCGTGGTTACCATAAGCAAAACTTGATCTGAATCAGATCCATCTTCCTCTTGTGACAAGTGTGCGTGATCATTTTTCTTGTATTTGTTATGGGTGTTATTGTTGTTATTCTGCCAGCATTCCTTGGCAAAGTGCCCAAACTTATCACAAATGTAACACTGAATCTTTCTTTTATCAATAGGCCTTTTACCACCTCAATTTTTGGACAAGTTTCCCCCTCTAGAACTGGAATTATCATGCAACTCACTTTAATTGTTTCCAAGATTATAATCGTGGGAAGTTGAGCCATATGTTAACGCATTTCGATCACCATTTCTTCCTCCTCTATGTTTTCCTCTTCCTTTCTTGTTCCAGCCACCACGACCTCTAGACTTGTGGCTGGTTCTAGCTTGAAGAGCTTGCTCTGAAACTTTATTATTATTTTTTCTTTCAAGCACCCTTTGTTCGTGTGCCTCCAGGGAGTTTTGCAATTCTTCCACAGTCATTTTCTCAAGATCTTTCGAACCTTCAATAGCTACTACAATATGATCAAAGATGGGTGTTAAAGTTCTGAGTACTTTCTCCACAATATTTGAATCTTTCATTGCGTCATCGTAGGCTCGCATTGAGTTTGTTACCACTTGAATTCGATTAAAATAATCTGCTATGGTTTCCTGTTCAGTCATTGATAAAAGTTCATATTGTCTTCTGAGAGATTGTAGCTTAACCTTCTTTTTTCTTCCAGTATTTCCATATACTTGTTGCAAACTATTCCATGCTTGCTTTGAGGTTTCAGTCTGTGAAATCTTTTGAAATACATTTGCCGCAACACATTGATGCAAAAGAACTCTAGCCTTGCAATCTAGTTTCTTGTTCTCTCGAAATACCTGCTTCTGTTCTGTTGAAGCATTCTTGGAGAGTTCTTGAAACCCAATTCTCACAATCTCATTAAGTTCTTGGTATCCAAGAGTAGCGTTCATCTTCACACACCAATCTTCATAACCTTTCCCATCAAGCACAAGGAGATTTCCAAGTATGGCATTCACAGTAGCCATAATAGCACGCTTGTAGCAATGCCCTCAACAACAATCAACAATGGTGTTTTCTTTTCACAGGTCCCTGTCTATGCACAATCTTTAGATTCCAATATGTTAGAGCAAACTAAAAACACATCTGCATATTAAAAGGAATAAAAGGAAGAATGAAGAGAAAAACAAGATGAAAGAAAAGAGGCTTTCTCATTAAAATCGTGAACAAAACGGCACAAGAATGGTTTTTATATAAAAGGATGGCATTCCCTGTATATATGTAACCATATTAACTAATTCTATTTTGGATTACATTGCAACACTTTCCACTTTCATTTGTCTTCACATTCATCTCCAGATAATACTTATAATATAGCTTGCATCTTCTAATAATATGAAACATATATTTAAGCTCAACTCATGCAATCCAATGTGTACATACTTGAAATGTGTTAAGTATTTATATTTTAATTGAAAAGGTTACGAGTTATGCGGAAGTGGACTTAAAGAGAGACGTGGACGTGTACTTAAGCAGAATATTTGCAGAATCATCAATGCACCAGCCAAAGTATGTTAATTTAGAACTTTTTTTTCATTCAAAAGCTGTATCAAAATATGTTAATTCACAAATCACACAATGGATATGTCTTAGATACACAAAATTAAAATAAGTCGTGAAATTAACAAACAAAAAAATGAAAAATAATTTCATAATTATTTATAAAAAAAATAAACAAAACAAACATTTTTGCTTGAGGTTCAGTTTTAAGTTCTACAAGGCATACTTATTAATCCAGCTATTGATAAAACTATTGATAACTTTCATCAAACTTATAGTTGTGTAAAATTAATTGAGAATTGTTGCTTTAAAAATAAGTATAATAACTATAGATAAAAATAGTTAATGTGATCTTTTAGTAGGATATTAAATTTATCTTTTTTATGCACAGTGACATGTTATATGGCTTTAGACACTTGTTAAATTTATCTCTATTCTTCTTTTCTCTTTATCTCATTAGCTTCTCTTCTCTTTCATTCTCTCTCTTCCTTCACCTCATCTTCTCTCTAACCATCTCCCTCCTCAACCAGAAAAAGGCTCATAGGATTCAATTGATGTCAAACCAAGTGGCTTAGTGCACATTGGAACATCAGTTGAAAGAGTTTCAACTAACTAACATAAGAATTATGCAGTTGTAGTTGACACCATAGCAATTATTAAGGCTCTGAAGTGGTACCTTAACATTGTGTATTATGTTTAGTTTAGGTGATTATAAAGATTGAATTAATATTGTTCACCTTTAGAAGGGAATAGATAATTTGAGTGGGAATGATTAGAAAGAAAGAAAACTAATAGGGAGTGCTCCTCTCTTTTGAGGGAAGAAAAGAGAAAAAGAAACAGATGACCATTTTACCTTGTCATAAATGATGTGCATAATAATAGATTATGCCTCTCCATTATCTTCTAATAAGATATAAATCCATAATTACCTTTCATATAACATTCATTTAATTTTATTATTTAATATAATTAAATTCTAATTATAACAATTTAAATATTTATTAAAATTAAAATTATAAAATTAAATTTTGATTAGACTAAATTTAAAGATGGTAACATATTTTTTATTTTTAAAAATTAATTATATTTATTATCCATTACAAATATTAATCACTAATCATAATTGATAATCTTTATTATTGTCTTAAAAAGAATGAAGTTTGGTCTTTAAAGTAAGGAATAAAATAATTAAATTAAAGCTTGTCTCAAAAAATATAATATACTCTTTTTATGTAATATATTAGAGTATATTGAATTGGAATTGATTAAAATGTATCCTAAAAATAAAAAATTAAAATTTACAAAAAATTGTCATTAGAATGATTTGAAGTAAAAAAAAAATTGAAATTTAGATCTTTTACTTCCTAAAGGAACTAACTTGAATTTATTAACATCTTCTTTATAAATTTTTTCTCTTCTTCCTCTTATTTAATATACATTTAATATTTATTTTATATAAAAAAATATTATAAAATTTTTAAGAGAAATTACTATACACAAAACTTTATTTTTATAAAAAATTACTTCATTTTATAATATATTTTAATTAGATATAATTATAATTATAATTAGATATATTTAAATTTATTTTTATAAATTGATATTATTTACAATAATTAAATAAAACTTTAATATAATTTATAATTTTATTAAAATTATTAAAAATGTCTTTAAAACTTAAATGGGGATTTTGCTTGCCATATCTTTATAAATCTCAAATTTATTTTTAGCAAAACAATTTTTATTTGAAAGTTTATAGAGTAGTTAATAATTGTCTTTCTCTTGCTTCTTATGTTGTTAGCCATTATAGATTTAGTTTAGTTTTCTATTGTTATCCACCTCCTTAATCTCATATTCTTGACTAAGTTTCATTTTATTAGTGGTAGTCTAATATTATGAGTAGAGAAATAAATATATGTTAGTATTTATTTTATATTATAAAAAACCTTTTTAATCTATCAAGTTGATTGTTTAGACTCCTTATAGAATAATTTTTAAGATTAAATTATTTAATCTAATAATTAATTTATGTTTCAATCTATAACATAATGTGAAAATATTCACTTTAGTGTAACATATCACAATATTAAATGAGATTTGTGGGATGATTTCGAGTAAAACTTTGTCTTTGCCAACATTCTCAGCATCTTTTATCTCAAAGCTTCTCTCGCTACTACAAAACAGCATGGTGCGCTCGTCATTGATTACTACACAAAACTTCCATCCATTTGGAATGAATTGGAGTCCAACCGCACCTTTGACGCTTGTAGCATTGGTGACAACTGTGCTTTCAAAAAATCAGTTCTTGCTGAACAAGAACATGATCGTATCTATCAAATTTCTTATAGGTCTACTCTTATTGCTCAAAATCCTCAACAACAATCCACTTCCTAATATTAATCGAGTTTTCTATGTGGTTAATCAAGAAGAATCCCCTCAAAACTATGGTTCTTTCTGCTAAAAGTCTTATTGATCCCTCTAAGCCATGTGTCACTTGCACCCATTGACATCCCAACCATGATGTTTCTTCCTGTTACAAACTCCATGGATATCTTGATGTTTCTATATCAAATCGAATTTGAAAAAAAATTCTAAAATAAACCTATTGTAAATTTGTTTACGAGAGCAGACCAAATGATTATAAAAGAGACAAGTAATTTTTTGTGGGATCAAATCTTTGAATTAAATCACTATGTACGAAATTTCATTTGCCTTGCTGAAATTGGCTCTAGGTGAGTCAATTATGCAAGATTTTTATTTTTTAAAAGTTTAATAAGTATTTGAATAATAATAAATAAATAAATTTTTTAGAAGGGATTCTAATAAATATATAAATATTATTAAATAAAATTTAATATCTTTTAATAATTTAATATATATATATATATATAATTAAATTTAAAAATTATTGTAGAAATTAAAATTTGTAATCTTGGAACTAAAAATATTAATAATCATTTTATAGTATAGTTAATTTTATAAAGTATTATTCAATATAAAAGTTATTTTAATTTTGTTACCTATTTAATATTTTTCTTAAAATTCATTGCACAGGTTGACTTCTTCAACATTATTTTTCAAGATGGACTTATGTTTTGCCTCTCAATGATAGTTTCATGGCCGGAATTTGGTGTTTGAAGAGTCGAATTCAGTTTTTTGAATATATTTATTATGATATATTATATATTATATACTATATATTTATTTTAAAAATTATATATTATATTAGATATTATATTTTATATCTATTTTAAAAGCTAAACAATACTTTTTATAAGAAATTTTTTTATTTAAGATAAAATCAATTACTTATACTGTTTAGAAATATAAATTTGTATATATTATTCAAATTTTGAAAAATTTAAAAATGTACAACAAATATAAAAATTAATAATTGAATAGATATATAAAAATTTAATAATAAATAAATTAAACTTAAATGATTCAAATATATTTAAATAATTACAAAGATATATGAAATTAAATATATAAATTAAAACATACATTAAAGTAAATTATTAAAATTAAATATTGAAATCAAATAATAAGAATTATTTTAGCATATCTAAGATTGTTGATTTTTGTCTCCCTTATTGTCAAAGTAGATTTCTTGTTCTTCAGTTGTTGGTAGGCACATGTATGTAGTTTCCACAAATAATTCAATATTTTTTCTTGTTTAGCTTGGTTAAACACTTGATGGAAGTTAGTGATTATGTTTTAAACTTATTGAAAAGTTGGTGATGTGAGCCCCTTCTAAGGTAATTTTAAACTTTTGCCTTTATTTTTTTCTTACAACAAACACATGAAGGAATCCAATGGTACCATTAAATGAGTCCAATTATGTTTAGACAACCCTTTTACAATTAGTAAAAGTGCAAAATAATTATATTTTGTACTTAGTGAAAAGTTGGTCATGTAAGTAATTTTTTAAAATTTTTTGACGCATTTGGGACAACTTTAAATTTTTGCTTTTATTTTTTCCATATAGCACATACGTCAGAGAATCGAATGGTACTATTGAAGGAGTCCAATTGTATTTAGAAAATCCTTTTATAAATACAAAACAATTATGCTTTGGACTTAGTGAAAAGTTGGTCATATGAGTCAGTTATGAGGATATTCTAACACGTCTAGAACAACCTTAAATTTTTGCTATTATTTTTTCTGTACATTATACACGTAAGGAAATCTAATGATATAATTGAATGTGTCCAACTCTATTCAGAAAACCCTTTTATAATTAGCCAAAACATAAAATAATTATGTTTTGGACTTAGTGAAAAGTTAGTCATGTGAGACACTTTTGATGCAATTCAGATATCTATGAGACAACCTTAAATTTTTTCTTTTATTTTTTTCCATAGTACACACATCAAGGAATACAATGAAATCATTTAATGAGTCCAGTATGTATTTTGAGCACATATTCCTGGTGTTTGGAGCTGTGTAAAGTAATGCAGTTGTTATGTTTTGGCCTTACGAAATGGTTTTTTTTCCATGCTTTACACCCTTTTTGAACTTGTTAGGAGATTTTTTGGAAAGTATTATGTGGGTACGTATTTAACTATCATGACTATCAAAGATAGTCACTACTTGACACTAAGGTAAAATTGAAGTGGCTAAGAGAAAATATGCCAGAAAAATCTTTTGAGGAACAAATTCACGGCCATTGTAGGACATATATCTTATGTTTAATTGGAGGTTTGTTAAGGCCTAAGAAAATAGGCAACAAAGCACACCACAAGTGGTTAATCTTTTTAACTAATCTTCATAGGACCCAACGCTACAACTAGAGTTCTGCATGTCTAGTTGTTTTATACAGGGAATTGTGTAGGGCCACAAATATGAGGACAAAGACAATGGTGACTGTGCATCATTATTACAATCATGGACATGATATCGCATGCATACATTGCACCTATTTCCAACCTTTAACCAATTTACTTATTTGTGTGCAAATGGAACGGAGGAAAAGTACTAAACTTTTGAAATGTGCCTCATAATGACTTACTTGGGTATAAAGTAAGGATATATCACATTCATATATAAGATTCTTTTTTACTTTTGTCTTTTTTATTATCTTTGATTATAATTTTCATAAAAAATATAATTATTTATTGCAATTTTTATGGGTGCCATAATTTTCTGCGTGTTTTCATTTCCTCCATTTCAATTTTCTATGACAAGTTCCCCCTATCTCAATCTCCTATGTTTTGTTCCCTCCATTTTAAAATAAAATAAAAAAATTATTTTAAAACTTATTTTGAAAACCCTTAATCTTAATCCTTCCATACTAGCATCTTAAACCCTTAATCTTAATGTTTTACCATGTCTGTAGAGATGCACAGTAAAAATATGGAGGTGCAGGAAGTACAAGCCTAAAAAAATGTAATAGCCGAAATACAATTTGAGTTGGGCCTAGGGCCCACGAAGAGTCGTGGCTTTTCGTACATACTAATGGATGCCCTCGTCGATGCGTGCTTTTTCCCGCACTGATGACCGTCTTCGTCTGCGTGTCTCTCTGGTGAGTTTTCTCCTTTTTATGTTATTAATGTTATTTTAGATCTTCAAACCCTACATCTTCGTCGACTACAGCTTCTGATTCTTCTTCTTTCTAACGGTAATAGTTTTCCCTGTTTACTAGGGTTTGCTTCGACAAAATTCTTGTCCACTCTGTTGACCATATTTTTTTACGATAAAATTTGGGCGAAAACTCGGTAATTGGGTTCAGATTAAAATTGTAGCTGTTAAACTTTGAAACATTGTATCAGATTAAACTATCAATGTTCATCGTGATGAAATCTGGTTAAATACGAGTTATAGATTTTTTTATATTTTGCTGGGAAGTAATTTATAATTTATATATGAGTTCCTTCAATATATTGCATAAGAAAAATTATTATTTCTTCCACTCAATAAGGTACTTAAAGAAAGGAATCGACAAAAATACCTTCACTGTTACTTTCAAGTGGTCTCTTCACTGATGTGCATAGTTTCAATTTCTAAAGCAATATATTCCAGTTTAGACTGGTATTCAATTCTCAAATTGATATTATACAGTAACAGAGCTAGGTTGTTGAAGTTTAAATTCTGTTCATATTTTAGGTTGAGCAATTGCATAGGATTTTTAAACTTTGTGGTTCACCATCTGAGGATTATTGGCGTAAGCTGCGGTCACCACATCCAACAGTATTCAGGCCTCCCCACCATTATAGACGTTGTGTTGCTGAAACATTTAAAGAATATCCATCTGCTGCCACAAAGCTAATCGAATCCCTACTTGCTTTAGATCCCACACTTCGAGGAACAGCGGCTACAGCCCTAAAGAGTGAGGTAAGTCATTTATGTTTACAAAAAGTGAAGTACTTATAAAATGTACTTGTATTCATTGTGCTAGATTTGAGTACCAATTTCTCAGCTTGATGTGTGTGCTTGTGATCATGAAGCACTTTTTGCTATATTGTATTTTCGAGGTTTCTTATTTACATGAAATAGTAACCACTTTTTTAATTAAAAGATTGTTTTTAATGCAGTGTTTATAAAAAATAAATAAAATTAGAATTTTTATTTGCATTATAAACATTATTTTTGGTATTTTAAAAGATATTACTTATAATTAGAATTGAATATATAGATAAGGTCATTCGATGCAGCCGTTTAAATTGGTAGTATAAATTTTTTTTTCATAAAATATACATTTAAATAAGTTTAAATCTGTACAAAATATATCCACACACGTAAGAATTTTTTTAGCATCATTTACAAGCTTCTTTGTAATTAATATTATAATCTTTCTATGCAATAAGCCCATCAATTGAGGCCTGGAGCCTGTTAATGATTCTCTTCCTTTAACATTAACTGGGCCTAGTAAATCATGGATCTAGAGTTCCAAAGTAGGTCCTTTAAGCCATGCGCTTGTTTGGACCAAGAAAAGATCCAGGTACCTTTCCCTAAATAGGAACATACCCAATTCCAAATCTTTAAGTAAAACTACAAATTTATACTATTAAAATACTTAGAGTATTATATTATTAAATAAAAAAATCTATCTTATTGTTAACTATAATTTTTAATAAACATTTAATTCATATCGCTTTAACTGCAAAAGTCCTCTTGAAGCTATGCCAGATAAATAACAACTTTGTTTTAACTTGTTTCACTGAATTAGGTAGATGCAGCTCAGAAGTTGATAAAAAAAATCCAAGCAAGATAAAATTAAAAAAATCTGAATAAAAAAAAACCTTTCGAAAATGTTCTTAGTTATAGAAAATGTTCTTATATTTGAAGAACAAGTTTTGAAAAATGATGTAAATACAAAAAAGGGATAGTAGTTATTAATTGTATTGTTATGTGATAGATATTTAATTAATTTTCAGCTTGATAGTACAACTTGATATCAAATGTATTTTTATCATGCATGCTCCTTAACTTTTGTATAATGCAACTTAAATAGTAGATACTAATGCAACATAAATATTATGTTTTGTAGAGTCATGCCAATAGATAAGTCTTGGGTTAGAAAACCACGAAACACAGTTGAATATGCAAATGGATTGACTGTTTTTTTGAACTTTGCCTTTGAACATTCAAATGGACATGTCATTAAGTGTCCATGTTCAAAGTGTGGTTTCAAAAAGTGGCAAACTAGGGATATAGTTCAAGAACACCTAACATGTAGAGATTTCCCTAAAAACTACATAACATGGTATATGCATGGGGAAGGGCCAAATGTGAGTGAGTCTAGGACCTTTAACACTACACATGTCATAGAAGATGATTCAACACCTCAAAATGAAATGGAAGACATGTTGAACGATGCATTTGGATTTGTGGGGAATGATGGAAATGATTTTGATGAACCTTCTGATGATGAAAATGTGCGTAATGAAGATAGTACAAATTTTGATGACCTTTTAAAAGACAATAACCAACAATTATATGAAGGTTGTACAAAGTACTCAAAGTTGTCTTTCATGCTAAAGTTGTATCATATAAAATGCATGTGTAGAATGAGTGACAAAGCAATGACTATGATTCTAGAATTGTTAAAGGATGCATTTGAGCATGCTAAGTTTCCAAAGTCATTCTATGAGGCGAAGAATATCATAAACAAACTTGGTCTTAACTATTCAAAAATACCGGTCTGCCCAAAAGATTGCATGCTATATTGGGGTGAAGAGAATGAAAGCTTAGAAGAATGTAAAAGGTGCAAGATGTCTAAGTGGAAAGATAAAGACAAGAAGCAGCACGCAAAGATTTTGCGTTACTTTCCACTAAAGCCGAGATTGCAAAGATTGTTTATGTGTTCTAAGACAACTGATTCTATGACATGGCATGCATCAAAGGATAGCCAAGATGAAATGATGAGGCATCCTAGAGATTCCGAGGCTTGGAAAACATTTGACCTACTTCATCCAGAATTTGCTAATGATGCTCGAAATGTAAGACTTGGCTTAACTAGCGATGGATTCAACCCTTTTGGAGCCATGAGTACAAGTCATAGTATATGGCCAGTGGTCCTCATCCCATATAATCGACCTCCTTGGGAGTGTATGAAACAAACCTCGTTCATCCTCTCCATGATAATTCCTGGTAAACAAATGCCAGGAAATGACATTGATGTATACTTACAACCACTCATCAAAGAGTTGAAGGAATTATGGTTTGATGGAGTGAAAACATTTGATTCTTCAAAAAGGGAAATGTTTATGATGCGTGCAGCTTTGATGTGGACAATTAGTGACTTCCCTGGACTTGGTAATTTATCTGGATGGAATACACACACTGGTTTTGCCTGTCCGTCTTGTAACATTGACACAGACTCATGTTTGTTGTATAGGGGTAAATACAGTTTTATGGGACATCGTCGATTTCTACATAAAGATCATAGATTCAGACGAAGTCGATCTCTTTTTGATGGAAAACTTGAGGTAAGAGATCCACCGGTATCTTTGTCAGGGTACCACATATTTGAGCAAGTGGAGGGTATCAATGTTACATTTGGAAAACCACTAGATCCTATTGTAACAGGAAAACGAATTCGAGGAAATAATGTTGAAGTTGTTGGAGTAGAACAATGGAGGAAGAGAAGCATATTTTTTGACCTTCCTTATTGGAAGTCCAACTTATTACGCCATTGCCTAGATGTTATGCATATAGAAAAAAATGTTTGTGATAATGTCTTATATACTTTGTTGAATGACCCTAAGAAGTCAAAAGACAATCTTAAAGCACGAAAGGTTCTAAAAGAAATGGGTATAAGGAAGGACCTTTGGCCAGATGATAAAGGAAGATTCCGGCCAGCTTTGTTTTCATTGTCAAAAGCAAAGAAAAAAGTGTTTCTACAAACATTGAAGAATGTTAAAGTTCCAGATGGGTACTCAAGTAATATCTCAAGGTGTATTGACTTGAAAAGTGGAAAGATCTTTGGTCTAAAAAGTCATGATTGTCATATTCTTATGCAACAACTGCTACCTATTGCCATACGTAATGTTTTACCAAACAATGTAACTGTAGTCCTAATAGAGTTGTGTTCTTTTTTTCGACAATTATGTCTAAAGAGTTTAAGTAAGATGGATCTTGATAGACTTGAGTATCGCATCATTCAAACTCTTTGTCACTTGGAAATGTTATTCCCTCCTACCTTCTTCACAATCATGGTTCATTTAACATCTCACCTAGCCGGAGAAGCAAAACTTGGTGGTCCGGTACATTATCGTTGGATGTATCCCGTTGAAAGGTACATGGTGTTTTCATATCGTTTTATTTTATTTTAAACTGTAAATGTTATGTGTACTAATCATCAAACCATATATATAGGTATCTTGGACACTTGAAGTCCTATGTTCGAAATAAAGCACAACCTGAAGGTTCTATTGCTGAAGGATACCTAGCTGAAGAGGTTCTCACCTTTTGCTCTCAATATATAGAAGGGGTTGAGACAAGAATCAATAGGCCTCGCACGTGTTGATGATTGTTCAAACATAGGTTCTTCACAAATGTCTACCCTCTTTCCTTCAATTGGTAGAGTAGTAAGTGCCTCTTCAACATTTGAGTTATCACCCATGGAGAGAATTCAAGCTCATCGATATGTGTTATTTAATTGCCCTAAAGTTCAACCTTATATCGAGTGAGTAGCTGCATAAACCTTAAATCAGATTTGTTGTCAAAGTATTTAATTGTCATTGTAGAATATTTTTACAAAAATATTTGTATAGGGAATTTAAAGACCATCTACGAAGGCGATCTAGAGGGCGAAGGATTTCAAGTACTGGACCTACAAAAGATGGTTAATAAGGACTTCGCTAATTGGTTTCCTCGAAGGGTAGGTAGAATACTATTAAGATGTTAATAATTTTGAAATGGTTGAAATCATGGTTGACACATTCATTTGTTATTTTTTAGATTATGAACCCAGACATTTCGAGTTCAGTCTCGAATGATATCAAGTATCTAGCACAAGGACCCACACCACATGCTAGAAGATTTTCTGCCTTTAATGTTAATGGATTCAAATTTAGAACAATAAGTCGAGAACATGGGTTGAAAACCCAAAATAGTGGGGTTTTCCTAACTTCTACAACATCATGTATAGCAAGTAATACTGACAGAAACATTAGAGAAGCAGATTGGCCATATTATGGAAAGTTAGAAGATATAATTGAGCTTAATTACTTTGGCCATTTCAAAGTTACTCTATTCAAATGTAAATGGGCTGACACCACAAGAGATAGAGGATTTTTTAAGGATCCTTGGGGTTTTGATTGCATTAATTTTTCACGATTAATTCACATTGGTGATCATGAAGAGCATGATCCATACATTGAAGCTTCACAAGCTGAAATGGTGTACTATGTCAATGATGAGGAAAATAAAGATTGGTCAATTGCTGTCCATTTGAAACCACGTGACTCATATGATATGGGAGAAGGAGATACTGAAGTTTGTGAAGTTCAACCATGTCCACAACAAGACTTGAATGAATTTTTCAGGGACTCTGATGAATTTCCACTATTTAGGGAGGATGACAATGATGAACTCTTAAATACAGAAAATCCTAATAATGAACTTGAAGCAAATGACTCAATGTCAGAATAGTAACAATTTTCTGGTATGACTTTACTAATAAATGATTGTCTACTTGGTTCTTTATATTTTTTATTTCACTGTTTTAATTTTTTTGCAGATATGCCAAGGGCAAAGAGAATTAGGAACATGCTAAAAACAGCTACTAGACCACCCCAAATCCACCATATTTCATCTGATTCTAACCCATCTCTAGGTAACAATTTGGAAAGTAATTATGAAGCTGCACAAAGTACACAACAAATTATAGAACAAGGTACACAACAAATTATAGAACAAGGTACACAACAAAGTGCAGAACAAGGTACACAACAAAGTGCAGAACAAGGTACACAACAAAGTGCAGAATTGCCAACTAGTCAAGAGGAATGTACACAATCACAAGGTCAAACTTCTCAAGAGCAATCTGCAGAACCACAAAATACAACAATGCGACGAAAAGGTGGAAGACAATCCACACATTATTGGTTTGTAGATGTTATAGGTAATTTTTTTACTATAAAATTTAAGTTATTTTTGCATCTAAATTTAAGCATAGAGTCACTAAGGAATCAAACTTTTAAATTTTTATAGATGAGCATGGAGTTGTTAAGAAATCTAAGATGAAGGTTAAGGATGTTCATAACATAGAACATGGATTGCGTGTTGTGGTGGAGTATGATGATATGTATCAACCTATTGGCGAGGCATCTGGATTACTTACAGGAGTTTGTGGGCAATTGGCAGCAAATACTGTATTGTTTCCTATAAGTTTTCATAATTGGTCATCTGTCCTAGATACTTACAAGGATATTGTCTGGAATTCAGCGCTCAAGGTAATTTAACAAATATTGCAGGATTTCATCTTTCTTTAATTTTTGTTTACGTTTCTTCTAAACTAACTTTCTGTCATTTCAAGACTCGGTTTTGTTTCAAGGTTAATGAAGATTTGACAAAAAGAGATGTTATGTTTAAAATTGGAAAACTATGGAGGGAGTATAGATGTAAGCTTTGGAACGAATTTTATGATCCGCTTATGAGTAGAAATGATCTTGTGAAGAATGTTCCAGATGGTCTTAGCATGGAACAATGGGCACTATTTGTTGATTATCGCTTGAAACCGTCTACAATGGTATTAAGTGTAATATTTAGTATATTTACATTAGTTTTGTTATATACTAATACAAACTGATTTTATTTCGAACTTATAGGACCTTTGTAATAGAAACAGAGAGATAAGGAAAAAGCAAAGTATTCCTCACACATGAGGTGCCATGTCTTTGTCCAGGAGAAGGGAGAACTTGGTAGTTTATTTGATTTGCACATTAATTTTAATTATTGGGTTAATTTTAGTGACATATATTTTTTGAGATTTTCAGAAAATTGATACTGGTAAGACTGTTGGTCGAGCTGAAATGTGGAAGATTACACATAAGAGGAAGAATGGAACCTATGTCAATGATGAGGCTATGGAAATAGGGGTAATTTCTAACTGCTTGAGTTTGTGTTAGATATATTGGCTACTCTGGAACTACTTCTATAAAGCAAGAGTATTTTGAAACTGATTTTATTTTATACAAAGAGCATTGTATAATGGCTCATAAAAGTGTGATGTAATGAGTCATTAAAAATTACATCACGTATGAGTATGATATCTTAATATGTCTTGAACTATGACAATTGTTAATTAATAGAAATACAACATTGTCTTGTGTAGAATATGTTGGTTTTGGTTGTATAAAAAATGTGAGGAATGGGTTTATATTTGCAGGACAAAATTGATGAGCTATTATTGGAAAATCCAGAAACTTCATCTGATATATCTCCAAATGACCCAATTGGTGTGATCTTTGGTAAAGAGCATCCAGGTCGGGTTAGAGGATTGTCACTGGGAGCTTGTCCAACACTTGCTTTTAAGAACTCGGGCACAAGATTGAGTGGTATCAACCTAGGTTCATCAAGTGCAAGTAGTACACCAGAAATGGAACAAAAAGTTTTGAAGATGGAAAATGAACTTGTAACTGTGAAGGGACAAATGCAAACACTTCTAGCCTTCATTGCATCCGGGAGAAATATTCCGGAAGATTTGGTCGCAATGGCTCGCTGGAATAGTTAATACTTCTATTAATCGGTATGAAACCAGTACATAAAATATTTATGAGTTTAATAATTTTCCAAATGTATTAAAAATAATTATATAACTTTATTTTATTCAGGCATCAGATGCAAGTGGTGCTCCATCGCCTAACATAAGACATTCATCCGAATGTATGACTTGCTTAATGCTTTTGAACAATTTATATTAACTATATCAAATTTGAATCAATTTATAAATATTTAAATCAAAATATTAAATATCATCAACAAATATTAATATCAAATAAAAATAATATCTAAATATTATAGACATTACGGTAGTTCAAACTGCCACAAATTTTTACATTACATTAGTTTATCATGACACATAGAATCGCCATATATCACTGTAAGAAATGACAGTTCTAATCGCCATATATTGTTGTAAGAAATGGCAGTTCTAACCGCCATATATCGCTATAAGAAATGGCAGTTCTAACCGCCATATTTTACATGCTGAGTGGTCCTTTGCCGTTGTCATTTTTTACTTTTCCGAACTGCCGCATTTTACATAATGAAACCGCCATTTAATACATTGTAATAAATGGCGGTTGTAGTGGCGGTTCAACTAAAACCGCCATTTATTACTTTGTGGTGGCCAGAATTATGGCGGTATGGGTACCCGTCACACATGTATTTTGCGGCGGTTAAAACTGCCACATCTTACCAAAATACCTGCCACGTATTACATAATTTTTTGTAGTGCATGGATGTCCAATTGTGGACGTCATGCACGCAATAATATGTTTTGCAATTGTTGAATGGAAACAATTTAACACGGTGAAGTTACAATTGGTTTGTTATAGGAAGTTCCTTCCCCATCCAACAATTACACAAAATTAACACGAAAGGACAAATCAATGAGAATTAAGTCACTAAATATGCATGATGAATCAATGTATGGAACAATAAACATGGACTAGTATTGATGGATAATTCAATGCAAGGACCATTGTTCCACATATGGGAATACATGGAATGGTGCTACTTCGTGATCCAAGGAACCAATATTGTAGGCAATCTCCACCACTTAATTTTATCCAGTTCCTCATGAACATCCATGTCCAACACTACGTACATGACACCTCCACCACTGTCAATCATGAATGACAAATGAAATTTATTTGTCAAGTTTTGGTGACCTAATATTAAATTTATTTGCAATAAATGTTAAAACACCAACTTTGACCCATGTTTATATGTAATCCCTTTACTCACGAGATTTTCATATTAAACTTGGTAGTTCTAGTGCTCTTATTACAAATGATGAAGCATAACGGAAAATTCATATGATATCTTTTATTTTGGTGTCTAGAACAACCTCCTACCTCATAAAGAAACTCACTCAAAGAATAAACACCATAAAAAAATAACACATAATAGACAACATCTTTATTGTGGTATTAAAATCACTATAAATATAAAACGTGTAAAAATGTATACTTAAATATAAATTTTATTTTTATTTATAAAAAAGATAATATTTTTCAAAATTATCTATTCTACCAAATACAATACTTAAGATTTATCTTTAATCTATATTTTTATCTATAATATATTAACAGTATTCTTATACTACCTAAATATTTATAAAATAATTAAATATATAAATATACAATACCTAATATTTATTTTTAATCTATATTTTCATCTACAATATAATAATAATATTTTCATACAAAATAAAAATTTATAAAATAATTGAATATATACATTATTATTATTATTATTATTATTATTATTATTATTATTATTATTATTAACAATGGTAATAATAACCACTTCCACATGTAAAATATAAATTATAATTAATAAATTATTAAACAAATATTATTTTAAAATTAGATTTATTAGTAATATATTCAATAATCTATAAAAAATTATTAAATTAGTAATTTTTAAAATAACTAATATAAAATCTCCTTTAGTAAATCATTATCACTATTATTAATGTTAACATAGATTTTAAAATATTAAATATTATTATTATAATAAATTTTACTAATTTTATTTTATAATATTTTAAAGAATACTAAATACTTCAGATTCTTTTTCTCTTCTATAACTATTCGGTCTACTTTCATAAATAAATTCACAATAGGTTCATTTTAAAATACTTTTCTTCAAATACGGTTTAATATAGAAAAAAATCAATATATGTCTATATATGTATAATATATAAAATTTTTCAAGAAAGTCTATATATGTATAATATATAAAAATTTTCAAGAAAACAATTTAGCTTGCAGAGCCATTAGCATATTAGTTTTATAATAGAGCTTTTATGTTCCAGCCTTGAATCAATTCTACCCTGCACCTCCTTTCTATTTTTTTTCTTGCACTTCCAAAATTTTAAGAATATCTATTTTTGTGATATTGATTTTTAATTTTTGGATTAGTTTTTAAATTATATAATATAAAAAATAAAAATATATTCTAAATTATAGAAATCAAAAGTCATTTTTTAATTTTTAGATGATAAAATTTAAAATGTCCAAAATTTATATTTAATTTTTTTTAAGATTATACAAACCAAAAATATTACCTGATTATACAATTTGAAAAATTATAAAAAACAGGAGAACAAATATGCAATGATATGTAGTAATTTTAATTTTTTTTTGAAGGAACACGAAGAAATGGCATATATGCAGGAAGAATGAGCCTATAATTCTACATCTTTTTTTTCATAAATTAAACTATTTTAATCATCTAAGTTGAATGATTATTATTATTATCACTCTATTTTTTGTAACTCAGATTTATACATTAATAATTTACTAATAAATGGAAATAAATCATTAAATAAAGATTAACTTTTTCACCAAATTTGTAGTTCATAAAATTTTTGGGACACATATCTTATTTTTTCCAGAATGTAATTTTCACATTCCTAAATGTCCAAAATTTGATGGGATGAAAGAAGTTAAATCCTTACAAGAAGGTGAAAGTATAAAAAGCCTGAAAGAAATAAGTTTAAGAGAAATCCAAAGAAAAATATATCATACATAAATTTTATTTTATAAATAATAAAAAATTCTAACTTTGTGTATTTGTGGGTGAAGCTCATAAGTGTTTAATTTTCTAAAAAAATAAAATAAATTTTGATGTACTTGTACAAAAATTACACTAGTTTCATGTTATAACACTTTTGTAAAGAACTTGATAACACATGGTTTAATAACAGTGAACCATTTAGTTAAATTGAAAAGAAAAATTCTCTCTCTCATATTCCAAATTATACTTTTAGAACAATGATATATTTATCACTCTATTTTTTAATATATTTATAACACAACTCTATTTAGTACTTCAATCTTCTATTATTATTATTATAGATTTTTTTTTAACAAAATTTCCTTAGCATATTTTAGAATGTAACAACCTCCTAACTAATTTTATGAAATTTTTCATTAATTTCTATACTCCTACCATCACTTAGTTAGAAATTTAAGAAGAAGAAGCTTATTTTTAATAAATATATCCTTTTTCTTCCTTATCTAATTTAAAAAATGAAATTTATAAATTATAAAAACTATTCACTATAACATAAAATAATGAAAAAAATTTAAATGATTTATAAAAACTATTCACTATAACATAAAACATTATAATATTTTAAATTAAAATTGTGAAAAAATGTGTAAATCGTAATGCTTTTATATATATATATATATATATTAAATTGGTGTGTGAAATGAATGAAATTTCTTTGTTAAATGAGAAATTTCCTCTTAAATGTGAGGTTGTTCTTTTTCTAATTTTTAATATTTATTTGTTTTATCTATATTTAAAAAATGACTTTTTTTTAATTTTTACCATATTAGGTTTACACAGGTTAAAAAATTAGATTATGGACAAGTATTTATCATATAATAATATAGATATGAATAACATAAATAATATATATATATATATATATATAAAATATGCTCTAACCTTTCTATTAATAATTAGTCTCATACAATTAATATTATTTATTTTAATATCCTTTTATTTTATTTGTGTTATCTCATAAATTTTTAACCATATTAATTTTGTGCCATCTTTTTTAATATCATGTACACCATAAGATATTCTATATTGAAGTATGATGTAAATTACAAGGATTCCAAAGGGAATAAACAAGGAAATAATAAAAAAAGTGCAAAACACTTCCTATACTTTTTATAATGCCATGATGCTTATTAAATTCTAAGTATATGATATAGGAAATAAGATATTAATGGACTATAGTCCAAGGCATACCAATGGATTGCAAACAAGAATATAAAGGAATTCCCTAAAAGTCTATATCTTACCATACATAAGAGGTGAATATATTTCATCACTACTACTACTCTTATTTAAGAACCTAAGATAAAAAAAAAATGCTCAAGTTGCATAAATTCATAATCATTAAAAAGATAATGGTTTACCATTACACTTATTATTAAAAGATAATATTTTATGAGTATCATTTAGTATAATGTATATAGAAGATAGAAGAAGAGTTTAATGTATTTTTTTCAAATTAAAAAAATAATATGTTCTCCCACATTGTGTAGATGATTATGTGGATTCTTGTTATTCACAAATATTCATCTAAGTACCAGTCATCATCATTAAAATTTGTTTCTACTCTAATAAGTTGAAACAAATAATTTGAGCAGACAAAATCAATATTCACATAATTTTGTACTGTTTTCTATTATATTATTATTATTTAAAATAGTATTTTATATTTAAATTATATAAAATATATTGCTAAGTATCTAAGTAAAAGTATTTAAATTATTCAAATTTTTTTATAAATTTTATTGTGGATTTTTTAATATTCAAAGGTTAAGTAATTTTTATCCACGGTCTCTCTACAGACTACCCATAATGCCTAGCATCAAGTTAAATTTAAATTGAAAATCTTATACTTATTTGTTTGTATAGATTATCACTAAGTCTAATTCAATCTAAAATATAATATTTTTTGTTTTTATTGGTTATTATTAAACTCAATTCAACTCAAAATTTGTTTATTTTTCTTTTATTGATTGTGTATTGTTTAATATATTAAATAAATTATTGTTACAAAAATAAATACAAAAAATTTCAATATATTTTTACAAGTACAAATTCACTCCTTTAACCCGAGTTTTACAGGTTTATAAAAATTAAAAATCATTTAAATTATGGACTAGACTGATTCGTATATCCAACTCGGTTCATATCAAATTTAAAAATGTACTTTTTTATCAACACTAAATATTTAATAATGTAAAAAAATTTCATCCTAAGTGTATTCATATTAAAACTAATAGATTAAAATGAATTTTTATCAATTATTTTGATACATGCCATAATTTCTAAAAAAATGAGAGAAGATAAAAAAAGTAATAAATGTAATTTAAACATATAACACCTAAAATTATTTTTATATTTTGTAACCACAACTCTGGATGTAGTCCCATTTATTACTTTCTAAGTTTTCACTTTTTACTATTTATAGTTTAAAAAAAATAATATAATAACTCTTCTTCTAATGGACCATTCAAAAGGCAGATTTGACATCAAGCTGACATGTGGTCCAATTTCTAGAATTGGCAACAACAATTACTAATCTGATTGTTTCCATCCTTATAAATGGGGCATACACTTTTGTATAATCAATTCCTTGTTTTTGAAGGAATCCTTTTGCAACGAGTCTGGCTTTGTATTTTGCAATTGAGTCATCTTGTTTAAGCTTTACTTTAAACACCCACCTCACATCAATTGGATGTTTATTATGTGGCAGATCAACAAGCTCCCATGTTCTATTTTTCTCTATAGCATCCAATTCTTCTTTCATAGCAGTTTTCCATTCTTTGATATCCAGGGCTTGCTTCCAGTGTACAGGTTCACTGTCAACCATAAAAGCAAAATGTACCATTTCACTATCATTAGAGATTGAACTATTACTATACAGTTCATAATCTGCAAGTCTTGTGGAGGGAAATCTTGTTCTTTGTGAGCTAGTAGGATTAACATCATTGATTCTTGGGTTGTCCTCAAGAATATATGAGCTGGTAATTTCATACTCATTTTCCCATTTTCAGGCTGCAGTTTCATCTACCACGACATCTCTACTAATCATCACCTGCATCTTCAAAGGATTGTAAAGTTTGTAAATTGTATGCACCAGCTGGATGATATCCAATTAGGATAAAAGCTTCACTTTTGTCATCTAACTTCCTTCTTCTTTCATTTGGTATGTGTCTGTAACTAAGAGACCCAAAAATCCTTAGATGATTCACCATAGGCTTATCCCCGATCCAAGCTTCTTCAGGTGTTACAGATTGAAGTCTCTTGGTGGGACATCTGTTCAAGATATATGCTGCTGTGGTGATAGCTTCTCCCCAATAACAATTTGGTAGTTCTTTCTCTTTAAGCATACACCTAGTCATATCCAGTAAGGTTCTGTTTCTTCTTTCTGCTAAGCCATTGTGTTGAGGTGTATAGTAAGCTATTACCTCATGTTCAATTCCTTTAGCTTCACAAAATTCTTGGAATTCCTTAGAGTTATATTCACCCCTTCCATGAGTTCTAAGAATTTTTAGCTTCAATCCATATTGTCTTTCAACTCAGCTGCAAAATTTTACATATAGAGAAAACACTGCACTTTTCTCTTCCAACAAATATATCCAAATCTTTTTGGTGAATTCATCTATAAAAGTCAAGAAATATCTATTACCACCAAGGGATGGAGTATCGAAGGGTCCACACACATCTGACTGGACTACTCCAAGAGGTTGTTTGGCTCTTTGTGGTATCTTGGTTTTGAAGGTTTTTCTAGGTTATTTTCCAATCAAGCATCCTTCACAGTTCTTTTGTGTTGAGTGAATGAATGGCATTCCAAGCACCATTTGTCTGTTGCTTAGTTGATGTAGACTTCTGAAATTTAAATGGCCATATCTAGAGTGCCATAGCCAACTATCTTTTTATGTGTTAACAGTAGACAAACATTGAATAGCAGTATTACTTAAATTTACCTTGAAGGTTCTATTTCTGGATAATGGTGCCTTGAATACCAGTCTTTGTTTATCATCAAAGATCTCAATATGGTTTGCCTGCATTGCCATGGTAAATCCTTTCTCTAAGTATATTATTTTTCATCGAAGGTACATACAAAACATCATGCATATATGTTGTCTCTCCATTCTTTCGTGTAATCACCACTTTCCCTATACCTTCTGCAAGAATAGTGCTATTATATGCAAATCTCACACTAGTGGTGATATTTGGATTGAAATCAACCAGCCAGTCTCTATTGCCTGTCATGTGGTTCGAGCATCCTGTGTCAAGATACCAAGAAGAGTAATCTTCTTTACTGTTCGTGGTTACCATAAGCAAACTTGATCTGAATCAGATCCATCTTCCTCTTGTGCCAAGTGTGCGTGATCATTCTTCTTGTATTTGTTATGGGTGTTATTGTTGTCATTCTGCCAACATTCCTTGGCAAAGTGCCCAAACTTATCACAAATGTAACATTGAATCTTTCTTTTATCAATAGGCCTTTTACCACCTCGATTTCTGGACAAGTTTCCCCCTCTAGAACTGGAATTATCATGCAACTCACTTGAATTGTTTCCAAGATTATAATCATGGGAAGTTGAGCCATATGTTTCTGCATTTCGATCACCATTTCTGCCTCCTCTATGTTTTCCTCTTCCTTTCTTGTTCCAGCCACCACGACCTCTAGACTTGTGGCTGGTTCTAGCTTGAAGAGCTTGCTCTGAAACTTTATCATTATTTTTTCTTTCAAGCACCCTTTGTTCGTGTGCCTCCAGGGAGTTTTGCAATTCTTCCACAGTCATTGTCTCAAGATCTTTCGAACCTTCCATAGCTACTACAATATGATCAAAGTTGGGTGTTAAATTTTTGAGTACTTTCTCCACAATATTTGAATCCTTCATTGCGTCAGTGCAGGCTTGCATTGAGTTTGTTACCACTTGAATTCGATTAAAATAATCTGCTATGGTTTCCTGTTCAGTCATTGATAAAAGTTCATATTGTCTTCTGAGAGATTGTAGCTTAACCTTCATTCTTCTTCCAGTATTTCCATATACTTGTTGCAAAATATTCCATGCTTGCTTCGAGGTTTCAGCCTGTGAAATCTTTTGAAATACATTTGCCGCAACACATTGATGCAAAAGAACTCTAGCCTTGCAATCTAGTTTCTTGTTCTCTCCAAATACCTGTTTCTGTTCTATTGAAGCATTCTTGGAGAGTTCTTGAAACCCAATTCTCACAATCTCATTAAGTTCTTGGTATCCAAGAATAGCGTTCATCTTCACACACCAATCTTCATAACCTTTCCCATCAAGCACAGGGAGATTTCCAAGTATGGCATTCACAGTAGCCATAATAGCACGTTTGTAGCAATGCCCTCAACAACAATCAACAATGGTGTTTCCTTTTCACAGGTCCCTGTCTATGCACAAGTGGTCTTAAAGAGAGACGTAGTCGTGTACTTAGCAGAATATTTGTAGAATCATCAATGGACCAGCCAAAGTATGTTAATTTAGAACCTTTTTTTTCATTCAAATGCTGTATCAAAATATGTTAATTCACAAATCACACAATGGATATGTCTTAGATACACAAAATTAAAATAAATCGTGAAATTAACAAACAAGAAAGTGAAAAATAATTTCATAATTATTTATAAAAAATATAAACAAAACATTTTTGCTTGAGGTTCAGTTTTAAGCTGTACAAGGTATACTTATTAATCCAGCGATTGATAACTTTCATCAAACTTTTCGTTGTGTAAAATTAAGTGAGAATTGTTGCTTTAAAAATAAGTATAATAACTATAGTTAAAAATAGTTAATGTGATCTTTTAGTAGGATATTAAATTTATCTTTTCTTTGAAATCTTATCTTTTAAAAATTGAGTTCTGCTTATTGGAGGCCAGCATGCTCGCAGAAATGTGCAAAGGATAAAGCTAGCTCCAGATAAAAATAAGATGATGGGAGGAAATCATAAGAATGAATGTGATTAACATAAGTAACAGATACTTGATATGAAATATTCAAGATACAGATGCTTCTTACCCATTGGATATTTACTGATGTCATAATAATCAAGAACATCCCGGACATCAACTGGTTCCTTAAATGGCCATGCATCAGCATGTTCGTGCATTGACTGTTCAAAAAGACATCCAATTATAAGAACTAATTTCTGATCTCATGCATATTTTGATTTGCCAAGAGTAAGGTCCTATTTATCATCATCTGTTGTGAAATTTGCGGACTTTCCAATGTAAATTAATTTATAACAAGTTAAATGAATGAAGAATTAGATGTAAAGAACATCTAAGTAGCTTGCCTTTAGAAGTGATCGCATAAAACCAGACAAATGTTTTTTATTAGTAGTATTATCAGTAGGGACATTTAGACTTCTGAACCGTAAATGACCCCACTGATCAGGAGTCCACCCAGCCTCTCCTGTCATTGTATTCAGTAACATTAATCAGAAAATTATTATGCAAAACTAAATCATCTCACTCATACAGACATTATGGATCTTTTTTCTTCACAACATCCTGTTTGATAAACAAATATATTAAGATATGTTTGGACACTTAATAAGGAGGGACACTGAACAGGGGGAGGAAAGGCAGTCAAAAGGTTAGGGATCAAGCTAAGGTTTTGAACATGAGGTGGACATCTCGTCATACCACAATAAGTGAGCAAAACCTAAAAAAGATATATGAAAGCATGCTATCTTTAAAGACAGGTAATGCATAATTTTACACAAAGATACAAAACAAAAATAATTGCTCAGTTATTAAACTCAAATTGGAAATTAAGTACTTACTCAAACCGGGGATGTCATCAATAATTTTATTTTTTTAGGAATGCCAGCTTCTTTCTGCACACCATATCAACCAGGAGGGAGAACAGTTATATTCCATCACTCAATGATTTTACTAATATACAAAAAGAGAAGAAAAATGTACAAATTCAGCCAAAAAATTTGATGATCCTCTCCAATACAAGTAAAAAATGCGTTTGTACTTTCCGAAAATCAATTCCAAGCATATACTATATGACAGTTTGATGACTCTCCGATTTTTTCATCAATAGCCTACATTTATAACCAATAATGACTTAACACATCATGAATTGAGAATATGTTGAAACCGATTGAGAAAAAAATAGGCGATAGCCTCTACACAAGATAGAAACAAGGATAATGAATGCAATTACAAATAAGGTATCATTCTATCATATTTCTCAGATGCAAAGTTCTTGACAGTATCATGTACATTCTTTAGCAATGGACGTGCCAATGTGGTTAAATGAAAACCTATAACAAAAGGTGGAAAACAGAGGAGGTTTGGATCTATCTTACCCGCCTTTAACGACGGATCATAGTTGATAAATCGCTGTAAGGGAGCTTTGAATCTATCTTACATTCCATGAGAATTCCTCCATCGTAATCCTTTACATAACTGAAATGACAGTTGCATACACACAAAAATAATGAATGATGAAACTAATATCTAATGGGATTAAAAAAATAAAATGTATATAAAATTCGCAAAATAAAATTATAAAATGAAAGACCTATTCCACACAAGAATGTCAAGTACAATCATACCCTTGCCATCGATCTTTCTCCAAGTGAAACTCTTTTGTAAATCCCATAAAACAGAATCAAACATCATGATATCCAAAAACAGAATCGAGTTAATTCAACAGTCATTTCACAAATTCTCCTGCCCACCCCCACCCCCTCCTAGTGTGCAAAAATACCTTCAAAAATCTTAAAAGATGAAACCAAACTCACAATATACAGATTCCTATCACTGCTGTCGAGCTACTACTGCATTGGGGAATATGCTTTTATGTCTATCATATTTAAGACAAACTCATTAAGGAAATACACATCTTTGTGAAGGTTTCTTGAAGAAAAAAAGAACTCAATGACCTCCAATAAGCAGAAAAAGTCAGTTTACAAACTGGCTCAACAATTATTTTCTACATTTGAGAACAATGTTTTAAAACTCAGACATGGTAGAGATACTAAATTAGTGAATTAACAGTTCAACTAGGGAATCACAGGTTGAAGAACATGAATAGGTATAGATACTGGGCAGATGCACACACACAAAATGATCCTTCCTTTACAAAAAAATGAATACTCTGATGTGAGGAGCTGTGCAATTGTGCGCGAGGCTTGAAAAACTGCTACATGAGTATGAAAGCACAAATTAAAAAAAATATCAGTTTGCTAGAACTGGACTATACCAGCTCAATATAATTTTTGACCACTTTAATGACATCATCAGAGTCGGAACCAGGTTTTAAAACATTGCTTGGGAGACAAGGCTTTAAAAGGATTTGTGGGTCTAGTTGTATACATTTTATAGTAAATGAGAGATTGGCTTCACATAAAGCAACTTATAAAATATAGTATAATGCCAACTTATCTTTCTTCCTTAACCAAACCAACAAGGAGTATCTATAAAATCTCCCTTGTAAGACACTAAGATTTCTTAAAAACTCAAATTAGGTATTTTTTTTTAATTGCTACTAGTACCAAAATAATACATTTCCCAAATTCCCAAAATATGCTCCCTTAGCCATGACACTTTTATATGTGTTTACATATGGTTGCGCCGTCCCTATTGGCACAATCCAAGCAGGCTTCAATGTTCGGACAAGCAAAATCCACATTAGAAATATCTTTAGTACTTATTTTTTTCCTGCATCATAAACTAGCACAATCCATGTGACAAAGAGAATAATGATTAGAGAAATTATTTGGAAAGTGTATTGATTTTTAATTTGTTCAAGTTTGTTCATATTACTGCATGTTGATGTTCCAAACTTTTGATTTTGTATATTTTGCTAGAACTTGGTAAAGGTATGAGTTTTCAACGAATTTATTTAGTTCACACATCAAATTGGGTTTAGAGCTTGACAGTGATAACAAGTCACTTTGATCCCAATGTTTTTGGAAATTAGATACAAATACACTATAATTTTGAAAACAGATAATATCTTGCATAACTACCTCAGTTCATCATCTGCTTGCAAATGTCATTAACCATTTGTTCATTTGTTGATTTAACTTTTAGGTGAGCTCGGTAGGGGTCACAGGAGCTCGAGCATCAGTTAGTGTTAATGTTCAGTCTCTTCTGTAGGAAATTAAAGAGGTTTGTCTGTCTAATCTTTGTCTTAACTGTATATGTCTCTTGTGCGATGTGGTAACAGTCTTCTAATCACTTCATAAGTTCAAATTCTCTTTCCCTCCTTTTCTTAGTCCCTCCTCTGGTCCTTCCACCTCTCTTTGCTAGCAGGAGCTGGTATCAAATCAGTTATGATAAACATAATAGTCTACCATTAAACTTGGTTAATCTCAATATTTATATTTGTAGTTTAATAATTTTTTAATTGCAATTCAGGCAACAACTAAACCCGTGGTTGTTGGTTTTGGAATATCAAAGTTTGAGCATGTCAAACAGGTTAGTTATCAATCCGTATGTTGTATGCTTCTACCTCAGTCAATTTGGTTAATAATCAAGTACATACTTTGATACAGGCAGCAGGATGGGGAGTTGATGGTGTGATTGTTGGCGGTGTTATGGTGAAGGTAATTGGAGAAGCCAAATCTCGTCAAGAGGGATTGAAAGAACTGGAAGCTTTCACCCACTCCTTAAAGGAGGCACTTCCTTAAAAAGGGCTGAGAGCTCAAACTTCTAATAGCTATAGCTATCTTCATCATAGATATTGGATTTGAATAAGATCATGGTTCAATTTTTTTGGTTAATGATTTAGTATATCAACAAATTTTGTTTCTTTTTAATTGTGATGTGATTTCTTGCTTACTGAAATAAATGTCCACATAAATTTATTTCCTCGCTCTCTATTGTGCTGTGCCGACTTGGTGGCTTAATCATTTCGTCTCTTGTATGAACTTCCCCCACCAATCAGTATCGATGCAAACTATTATTAAGATTAGTTAACCGAACACTGCGAATGAGGGGCAGAGTTATTTGTGTTTTAATAATGAGCAAGTTTTGATGTTAAGCTACAAGACAAAAAATTAAAATCTTGATTGAATAACACTTTCCAATAAATGTTCCTTTTTATTTTGCTTGGACAAACATAAAAGTATAATTTTACCTGTTTACATTTATCAGTGTGTTTAATTGAGGTGATTTGTTGGAGAATAAAAAAAATAACACATAATAGACAACATCCTTGTGATATTACAACCACTATAAATATAAAACTTGCAAATATGTATACTTAAATATAAATTTTATTTTTATTTATAAAAGATAATATTTCCCAAAATTATCTATTCTACCAAATACAATACTTAAGATTTATCTTTAATCTATATTTTTATCTATAATATATTAACCGTATTCTTATAATACCTAAATATTTATAAAATAATTAAATATATAAATATACAATACCTAATATTTATTTTTAATCTATATTTTCATCTACAATATAATAATAGTATTCTCATACAACCAAAAAATTATAAAATAATTGAATATATACATTATTATTATTATTATTATTAACCATGGTAATAATATCCACTTCTACATGTAAAATATAAATTATAATTAATAAATTATTAAACAAATATTATTTTAAAATTAGATTTATTAGTAATATATTCAATAATCTATAAAAAAATTATTAAATTAGTAAGTTTTTAAAGTTATTCGTAAAATGTTTGAAATGAAGTTATATTGAATATTGTGTTTTTTCTTCCTTTATTATTAGTATTTTTAAACTAATACATACGTGAAATAGTAATGTCTAACTTTCTATTAAAAAAAACAATTACAATTGTTGAAGCTTATTTTTAATAAAGATATCATATTTCTTCCTTATCTAATTTAAAAAATGAAATTTATAAATTATAAAAACTATTCACTATAACATAAAATAATGAAAGAAATTTAAATGAGAATTGTTGTGTAAAATTAATTGAGAATTGTTGCTTTCAAAATAAGTATAATAACTATAGTTAAAAATAGTTAATGTGATCTTTTAATAGGATATTAAATTTATCTTTTTTATGCACAATGACATGTTATATGGCTTTAGACACTTGTCAAATTTATCTCTATTCTTCTTTTCTTATTTCATTAGCTTCTCTTCTTTTTCATTCTCTCTCTTCCTTCACCTTATCTTCTCTCTAACCATCTCCCTCCTTAACCAAAAAAAGGCTCATGCGGTTCAATTGATGTCAAACCAAGTGGCTTAGTGCACATTGGAACATCAATTGAAAGAGTTTCAACTAACAAACATAAGAATTATACAGTTAGCAATTATTAAGGCTCTCAAGTGGTACCTTAACATTGTGTATTGTGTTTAGTTTGGGTGATTATAAAGATTGAATTAATATTGCTCACCTTTAGAAGGGAATAGATAATCTGAGTGGGAATGATTAGAAAGAAAGAAAACTAATAGGGAGTGCTTCCTCTCTTTTGAGGGAAGAAAAGAGAAAAAAGGAACAGATGACCATTTTACCTCTTGTCAAAAATTATGTGTATAATAATAGATTATGCCTCTCCATTATCTTCTAATAGGATATAAATCCATAATTACCTTTCATATAACATTCATTTAATTTTATTATTTAATATAATTAAATTCTAATTATAAAAATTTAAATATTCATTAAAATTAAAATTATAAAATTAAATTTTGATTAGACTAAATTTAAAGATGGTAACATAGTTTTTATTTTTAGAAATTAATTATATTTATTATCCATTACAAATATTAATTACTAATCATAATTGATAATATTTATTATTGTCTTAAAAAGAATGAAGTTTGGTCTTTAAAGTAAGGAATAAAATAATTAAATTAAAGTTTGTCTCAAAAAAATATAATATACTCTGTTTTATGTAATATATTAGAGTATTTTGAATTGGAATTGTTTAAAATGTATCCTAAAAATAAAAAAATTAAATTTACAAAAAATTGTCATTAGAATGATTTGAAGTGAAAAAAAAAATCAAATTTACATCTTTTACTTCCTAAAGGAACTAACTTGAATTTATTAACATCTTCTTTATAAATTTTTTCTCTTCTTCCTCTTATTTAATATGCATTTAATATTTATTTTTGTATAAAAAAATATTATAAATTTTTAAGAGAAATTACTATACACAAAACTTTATTTTTATAAAAAATTACTTCATTTTATAATATATTTTAATTAGATATAATTATAATTATAATTTATTTTTATAAATTGATATTATTTACAATAATTAAATAAAAAATTTAATATAATTTATGATTTTATTAAAATTATTAAAAATGTCTTTAAAAGTTTTTCTCATTAATTTTTCTTTCTGTATTTTTTCTGTGTTTAAATAAAAAAATTTACATTTTAACCAATATAACTTTTAAAACTATTTTAATTATTTACAAATTAAACACCACCTGTACTTCGCATTGGTGAAAATTCTTAAAATTTTTATTTCTTTTGATTATATAATTTTTTATTACTATATTTTTATTATGTATTTTTTTTGTTTATTTAGATTAAAAAATTATAAAAATATAATATGAGTAAGTTAGGATAATAGGGTTTATTTAAAATTTATAAAAATTACTTGCTTTAAATTACACACTATTCATTATCATACATTTATTATTACATATTAAATATTAATTTATATTAACTTTTACATATATCTTTGAGAACTAATTAAGTAGAGAACTTCAAAAACACAAAGTAATGTAATAAGAAGTGTTAGATCTTGTAATAATTTGGACCCTTGCTAAGATTACTTTAAAAAAACTGCTATAAAGATAATTCAACATTTCGCTATCAATTGTTTAATTTTTTTTACAAGAGATGTCTCAAATGATGAATAGGAACAAGTGTACCCCCACAACAGATATTGTATCTGTGTTGTCTTGCTTATGTTCAAGTTGTAGCCAAAATCAAATGTCAATTCATGACATGTTAAAAACAATACTTGTTAACTCTATAACTTGATAGAATCAATAACATATGTAATAAATCCCGCGTTTGTGAAAGGATTATTAGCATACAGGAAAACTCACTTGAAAAAAATCAATTATTAAAAAAGGTTATTACAGGGTCACCTCCTTGGACCAACTCGTCTTTCAAATAATAAAAACAACAAAAATCTAATAATGCCAGATATTGTGCATCCCCCATAGACCCTGAACAACAACCAGTTAGGGTAAATTTGAAGGAAAGAAATAGTTTTTTTTTACCATAATAAAGGAATTTATGCAAATGGACATTTTTTTAAATTATAATACATGACAAAATTGTATTTGACTTAAAAATAAAATATTTACAAATTTGATTTTAGATTTTTTTTCTTTTCAGTGAAATTGTGTTTTAGAATATGATTTACTATTTATTTTTAAAATAGTGCTTCTCAACATGCTTCTACTTTTTTTTCTTTCTAAAATAGTGCTACATACTACTTTTGCATTGCATGAGTCATTAGTTGTATTATTGCAAAGCATTATAACAACTGATGATATAATTAACTTCATTTTTCTCGAGATAGATTTCTTTTTAACAAAATTTTCTTAGCATATTTTAGAATGTCACAACCTCCTAACTAACTTTATGAAGTTTTTCATTAATTTCTATACTCCTACCATCACTTAGTTAGAAATTTAAGAATAAGAAGAAAATTGATCAAAATTTTCTCTGTATATTTCTAGGATGCCACAGTCTTCCAACTAAGTTTATAAAATTTTCAAAGAGAAGAAGAAAGATGAATTAAATTTGCAATAAAAAATGAAAGAGTTACCTTATTCAAGAATTTTATTAACTATATATATCCATTTGTTAACTCTAAAATAGATTATAGTCTTTGGTTCACCTCCTTTCTGTTAGAGCAAACTAAAAACACATCTGCATACTAAAAGGAATAAAAGGAAGAATGAAGAGAAAAAACAAGATGAGAGAAAAAAGGCTTTTTCATTAAAATCGTGAACAAAACTGCACAAGAATGATTTTTATATAAAAGGATGACATTCCCTGTATATATGTAACCATATTAACTAATTCTGTTTTGGATTACGCTACAACACTTTCCACTTCCATTTGTCTTCACATTCATCTCCAGATAATACTTACAATATAGCTTGCATCTTCTAATAATATGAAACATATATTTCAGCTCAACTCATGCAATCCAATGTGTACATACTTGAAATGTGTTAAGTATTTATATTTATAAGAGGATACGAGTTATGCGGAAGTGGACTTAAAGAGAGACGTGACCGTGTACTTAAGCAGAATATTTGCAGAATCATCAATGCACTAGCCAAAGTATGTTAATTTAGAACTTTTTTTTCATTCGAAAGCTGTATCAAAATATGTTAATTCACAAATCACACAATGGATATGTCTTAGATACACAAAATTAAAATAAGTCGTGAAATTAACAAACAAGAAAATAAAAAATAATTTCATAATTATTTATAAAAAACATAAACAAAACAAACATTTTTACTTGAGGTTTAGTTTTAAGTTGTACAAGGCATATTTATTAATCCAGCTATTGATAACGCTATTGATAACTTTCAAACTTATAGTTGTGTAAAATTAATTGAGAATTGTTGCTTTAAAAATAAGTATAATAACTATAGTTAAAAATAGTTAATGTGATCTTTTAGTAGGATATTAAATTTATCTTTTTTATGCATAGTGACATGTTATATGGCTTTAGACACTTGTTAAATTTATCTCTATTCTTCTTTTCTCTTTATCTCATTAGCTTCTCTTCTCTTTCATTCTCTCTCTTCCTTCACCTTATCTTCTCTCTAACCATCTCCCTCCTCAACCAGAAAAAGGCTCATGGGGTTCAATTGATGTCAAACCAAGTGGCTTAGTGCACATTAGAACATCAATTGAAAGAGTTTCAACTAACTAACATAAGAATTATGCAGTTGTAGTTGACACCATAGCAATTATTAAGGCTCTGAAGTGGTACCTTAACATTGTGTATTGTGTTTAGTTTGGGTGATTATAAAGATTGAATTAATATTGTTCACCTTTAGAAGGGAATAGATAATTTGAGTGAGAATGATTAGAAAGAAAAAAAACTAATAGGGAGTGCTCCCTCTCTTTTGAGGGAGGAAAAGAGAAAAAAGAAATAGATGACCATTTTACCTTGTCATAAATGATGTGCACAATAATAGATTATGCCTCTCCATTATCTTCTAATAAGATATAAATCCATAATTACCTTTCATATAACATTCATTTAATTTTATTATTTAATATAATTAAATAACAATTTAAATATTTATTAAAATTAAAATTATAAAATTAAATTTTGATTAGACTAAATTTAAAGATGGTAACATATTTTTTATTTTTAAAAATTAATTATATTTATTATCCATTACAAATATTAATCACTAATCATAATTGATAATCTTTATTATTGTCTTAAAAAGAATGAAGTTTGGTCTTTAAAGTAAGGAATAAAATAATTAAATTAAAGCTTGTCTCAAAAAAATATAATATACTATTTTTTATGTAATATATCAGAGTATATTGAATTGGAATTGATTAAAATGTATCCTAAAAATAAAAAATTAAAATTTACAAAAAATTGTCATTAGAATGATTTGAAGTAAAAAAAAAAATTCAAATTTAGAGCTTTTACTTCCTAAAGGAACTAACTTGAATTTATTAACATCTTCTTTATAAATTTTTTATCTTCTTCCTCTTATTTAATATACATTTAATATTTATTTTATATAAAAAAATATTATAAAAATTTTAAGAGAAATTACTATACACAAAACTTTATTTTTATAAAAAATTACTTCATTTTATAATATATTTTAATCAGATATAACTATAATTATAATTAGATATATTTAAATTTATTTTTATAAATTGCTATTATTTACAATAATTAAATAAATATTTAATATAATTTATAATTTTTTAAAATTATTAAAAATGTCTTTAAAACTTAAATGGGGATTTTGCTTGCCATATCTTTATAAATCTCAAATTTGTTTTTAGCAAAACAATTTTTATTTGAAAGTTTATAGAGTAGTTAATAATTGTCTTTCTCTTGCTTCTTGTGTTGTTAGCCATTATAGATTTAGTTTAGTTTTCCATTGTTATCCACCTCCTTAATCTGATATTCTTGACTTAGTTTCATTTTATTAGTGGTAGTCTAATATTATGAGTAGAGAAATAAATATATGTTAATATTTATTTTATATTATAAAAAACCTTTTTTATCTATCAAGTTGATTGTTTAGACTCTTACAGAATAAGTTTTAAGATTAAATTATTTAATTTAATAATTAATTTATGTTTCAATCTATAACATAATGTGAAAATATTCACTTTAGTGCAAGAATGTGCATATCACAATATTAAATGAGATTTGTGGGATGATTTGAAGTAAAACTTTGTCTTTGCCAACATTCTCCGCATCTTTTATCTCAAAGCTTCTCTCGCCACTACAAAACAGCATGGTGCGCTCGTCATTGATTACTACACAAAACTTCCATCCATTTGGGATGAATTGGAGTCCAACCGCACCTTTGACACTTGTAGCATTGGTGACAACTGTGCTTTCAAAAAATCAGTTCTTGCTAAACAAGAACATGATCGTATCTATCAAATTTCTTATAGGTCTACTCTTATTACTCAAATCCTCAACAACAATCCACTTCCTAATATTAATCGAGTTTTATATGTGGTTAATCAAGAAGAATCTCCTCAAAACTATGGTTCTTTCTGCTAAAAGTCTTATTGATCCCTCTAAGCCATGTGTCACTTGCACCCATTGACATCCCAACCATGATGTTTTTCCCTGTTACAAACTCCATGGATATCTTGATGTTTCTATATCAAATCGAATTTGAAAAAAATTTCTAAAATAAATTTATTGTAAATTTTTTTACGAGAGTAGACCGAATCATTGTAAAAGAGACAAATAATTTTTTGTGGGATCAGATTTTTGAATTGAATCCCTATGTACGAAATTTCATTTGCCTTGCTGAAATTGGCTCTAGGTGAGTCAATTTTGCAAGATTTTTATTTTTTAAAAGTTTAATAAGTATTTGAATAATAATAAATAAATAAAATTTATAAAATGGATTCTAATAAATATATAAATATTATTAAATAAAATTTAATATCTTTTAATAATTTAATATATATATATATAATTAAATTTAAAAATTATTGTAGAAATTAAAATTTGTAATCTTGTAGCTAAAAATATTAATAATCATTTTATTGTATAGTTAATTTTATAAAGTATTATTCAATATAAAAGTTATTTTAATTTTGTTACCTATTTAATATTTTTCTAAAAATTCATTGTACAGGTTGACTTCTTAAACATTATTTTTCAAGATGGACTTATGTTTTGCCTCTCAAGGCCGGAATTTGGTGTTTGAAGAGTCGAATTCAGTTTTTTATATATATTTATTATGATGTATTATATATTATATACTATATATTTATTTTAAAAATTATATATTATATTATATATTATATTTTATATCTATTTTAAAAGCTAAACAATACTTTTTATAAGTAATTTTTTTATTTAAGATAAAATCAATTACTTATACTGTTTAGAAATATAAATTTGTATATATTATTCAAATTTTGAAAAATTTAAAAATGTACAACAAATATAAAAATTAATAATTGAATAGATATATAAAAATTTAATAATAAATAAATTAAACTTAAATGATTCAAATATATTTAAATAATTACTAAGATATATGAAATAAAATATATAAATTAAAACATACATTAAAGTAAATTATTAAAATTAAATATTGAAATCAAATAATAAGAATTATTTTAGCATATCTAAGATTGTTGATTTTTGTCTCCCTTATTGTCAAAGTAGATTTCTTGTTCTTCAGTTGTTGGTAGGCACATGTATGTAGTTTCCACAAATAATTCAATATTTTTTCTTGTTTAGCTTGGTTAAACACTTGATGGAAGTTAGTGATTATGTTTTAAACTTAGTGAAAAGTTGGTGATGTGAGCCCCTTCTAAGGTAATCTTAAACTTTTGCTTTTATTTTTTTCTTACAACAAACACATGAGGGAATCCAATGGTACCATTAAATGAGTCCAATTATGTTTAGACAACCCTTTTACAATTAGTAAAAATGCAAAATAATTATATTTTGTACTTGGTGAAAAGTTGGTCATGTAAGTAATTTTTTAGACAATTTTGACGCATTTGGGACAACTTTAAATTTTTTCTTTTATTTTTTCCATATAGCACATACGTCAGAGTATCGAATGGTACTATTGAAGGAGTCCAATTGTATTTAGAAAATCCTTTTATAAATACAAAACAATTATGCTTTGGACTTAGTGAAAAGTTGGTCATATGAGTCAGTTATGAGGATATTCTAACACGTCTAGAACAACATTAAATTTTATTATTTTGTCTGTACATTATACACGTAAGAAAATCTAATGATATAATTGAATGTG
>CM059257.1:7098425-7168798 GCA_030347555.1 Lablab purpureus | reverse complement strand
ATGTAGACATTGTTTACTCTTCTCCCAATGTGCACTATATCTGTAGTTTTACAATTGAATATGACACAGAATTCTGCATCAAAGGTGACTTTCATACCTTTGTCACATAGCCGACTTATGCTTAGGAGATTGTGTTTTAGTCCTTCAACATAAAGTACATTTCTAATCTGTGAGGAAGTACAATTGCCAATATCTCCAAATCCTTTGATTTTGCCTTTGCTGTTATCACCGAAAGTTACAGCACCAGCTTCACATTCCTTGTAGTTCATCAACTTTGATTTATCACCTGTCATATGTTTGGAGCATCCACTGTCCAGGTACCATAAAGTTCTTTTTGCTCTATGACAGATCTGCAAAACAAGGTTTAATTGACAAATTTAGGTCCCCAAAACCATTTGGGTCCTTTCAAGTTAGGAACAACATGTATTTTGGGTTTCCAATAAAATTCACCTCTTGAAATCCCAAAATTCTTGACATAGCAAAATCTAGATATATGACCATGTTTCAAACAATAAGAACATGTTTTAAATCTGTTCTCGGGATAAGATTTGTTCTTTGCAAAGCATGATAATGTTTTCCATAGCCAAGACCATTTCCATTTGAAAAACCAATTTGTGAATGAAGAAGTTGATTAAGAGTATTATGACCTATTTGAAACTTTGCCAAAGTTTTAATCAAATAACCAACTTTATTTTGAAGATTAATACAGTTTTCACACTTTGCGATTCAGTTTTATCATTCTCGAATCTATCGAACTCTATCCTGGTTTTTCGCTTGCAGGACATTGTCTTTTAGTTGACTATTATCATCTTTCAGTCTGCTATTATGATCTTCCAGTTCCAGCACTTTATTTTCTAGCCAGTTATTCAGACCTTTTAGCCGATTATTCTAATAGTCCAGTTTCTTTGCTTCATTATGCAATTCTCTAAATGCATCAAACAAAGTATCATAATTCTCACTCATATCAGAATCACATGAACTTACTTGGCTAGCTGATTCTTCATTGGCTACAAGACACAGATTGGCTTGATTTGCAAATTCAGAATCTGAACTTGAAGATCTACTGGAATCACTATCATCCCAGGCCATATAAGCTTTCTTCCCTTTCTTGTAGTACTGATTTCGTTTGTCTTTTCTCTCATTCTTTTCTGGACTTCTTTCTTTTCTTTGATTTAACAGAGGACAATCTACCTTGAGATGTCCTAGCTGTCCACAATTAAAACATGAAAAGTTAGAGGAATTAAAATCTGGTTTTCGGGTATACCTCCTCTGTTTTTCTTGAAATCTGTCCTTTGAATTGTCTTTCTTTTTAAGAAATTTACCAAACTTCTTGACCAGCATTGCAAACTCAGTACTGTCATCATCTTTCTCTTCATCACTCTTAATCGACTCCTTGGCTTTTAGTGCTAAGCTTTTGCTCTGTTTTTCTGTATTTTCGATTTGATCCAGCCTGCTCAGTTCCAATTCATGTTCTCTGAGTTTCCCGAACAATGTTGCAGTGCTCATGACTGTCAAATCTTTAGTTTCCAGAATGGTTGTAACCTTTGGCTGCCAATTCCTACTCAAGCATTTTAGCACCTTTATATTAAGCTCTTCATCGTCGAACTTCTTCCCTAATCCAAGCAAATGATTCACTATGTGCGTGAATCGTTTCTGCACATCTTGGATGGTCTCACCAGGTTGCATTCGAAACATCTCATACTCTTGTATGAGAGTGTGTTTTCTTGCCCTTTTCACCTCAGTTGTGCCTTCGTGTGTTACTTGAAGTATGTCCCACATTTCTTTGGCTGTGGTGCACTGTGAAACCCTGAAAAATTCATCAAGCTTAAGAGCAGAAGTTAAAATATTCTTAGCCTTACTGTCGAATTGAGCCTTCTTGTTCTCTATTTCAGACCACTGTTCCCATGGCTTTTCAACCAACTGTCAATCTTCACCTTTGATGGTAGGGATATATGGACCATTAACCACGGCATCCCACACGCCTCTATCAACCGATTCGAAAAAGATCTTCATTCTGGCCTTCCAGAACGGATAGTTTGCACCTACGAAAAGAGGGGGTATGTTTGTAGAGGCACCTTCGGCAAAAGGAAGCTTGTGGCATCTTGATTTAAACTTGAGTACCTTACAAGAACCTACTCTAGATACCAATTGTTAGCAGCGGAATAATATCAAGAAGAGGGGGGTTGAATTGATATGCAGTTATTATAGAAACTTTTTCGTAACACAGAAACTACTGGTTCAATTCACAGAAAATTAGCCAACTGATAAATGCGAAACAGTAGGTTAGTTCTTGCTGCACAATATATCAGATGATGAGGGGAGAGAGAATATGACACCAAAATTTATACTGGTTCGTTCTTTGTAAAAGAACTACGTCCAGTCTATGATCCGTAACCCGCAGATCCTAATCACTATTAGAAATTGTATTCTTTACACAAAAAACCTTTCTTGAACTCTACAAGAAAACAAAAGAATCTATCCTAAACACTATAGAATAGACTTACACCCATAGACTCAACCTGAGTGTCTGTGATCACCCCAATCACAGTCGCAGGGTTCTAAAACCCACTTATAATCTCTACCCCGAGATCAAAGAATACAACAGTACAGTGACAGAAAGAAAGAGTCTTGACAGAACAGTGAAAATGAAAATTCTATGCAATAATCTTCTTGCTCGTGAAAGTTGTAGCTTCTTGAGAGTTTTTCTCTTCTATTCTTTCGTTACTTGGAGCGTCTTTGACGATTGTATTTATAGGCAAAGCGAAACGTAATGGGTCTTTGTCTTTTGAAGAAGCTGAGACGCGTAGTGTGCATTTTACTGCATAGCAAATGTGCGAAGAACAGAATAGTCGACTGAAGACTTCAGATCAGCGTGTTATTTTCATTAAACCTGTGTACCTGGTACTTTTAATGAAAATAGCCAACTAAAAAAGAAGAATTAGTAGACTAACTGATGAATAATAAAACAACAGTTTATCATTATTCATATGATTAATCTATACAAGTAATCTATCATCTCGAACAAACTTAAAACATTTAAACAAATATTAACCACGCATCCAGCACAGATTTAAACACAATTAACAACTCAACAAACATCATCAAATCTCAAATCATTCAACATAAATTTAAATATATCTAATTATAATTATAATTATATCTGATTAAAATATACTATAAAATGAAGTAATTTTTTATAAAAATAAAGTTTTGTGTATAGTAATTTCTCTTAAAATTTTTATAATATTTTTTTATGTAAAAATAAATATTAAATGTATATTCAATAAGAGGAAGAAGAGAAAAAATTTATAAAGAAGATGTTAATAAACTCAAGTTAGTTCCTTTAGGAAGTAAAAGATCTAAATTTGAATTTTTTTTTTTACTTCAAATCATTCTAATGACAATTTTTTGTAAATTTTAATTTTTTATTTTTAGGATACATTTTAATCAATTCCAATTCAATATACTCTAATATATTACATAAAAAGAGTATATTATATTTTTTGAGACAAGCTTTAATTTAATTATTTTATTCCTTACTTTAAAGACCAAACTTCATTCTTTTTAAGACAATAATAAAGATTATCAATTATGATTAGTGATTAATATTTGTAATGGATAATAAATATAATTAATTTTTAAAAATAAAAAATATGTTACCATCTTTAAATTTAGTCTAATCAAAATTTAATTTTATAATTTTAATTTTAATAAATATTTAAATTGTTATAATTAGAATTTAATTATATTAAATAATAAAATTAAATGAATGTTATATGAAAGGTAATTATGGATTTATATCTTATTAGAAGATAATGGAGAGGCATAATCTATTATTATGCCCATCATTTATGACAAGGTAAAATGGTCATCTATTTCTTTTTTCTCTTTTCTTCCCTCAAAAGAGAGGGAGCACTCCCTATTAGTTTTTTTTCTTTCTAATCATTCCCACTCAAATTATCTATTCCCTTCTAAAGGTGAACAATATTAATTCAATCTTTATAATCACCCAAACTAAACACAATACACAATGTTAAGGTACCACTTCAGAGCCTTAATAATTGCTATGGTGTCAACTACAACTGCATAATTCTTATGTTAGTTAGTTGAAACTCTTTCAATTGATGTTCCAATGTGCACTAAGCCACTTGGTTTGACATCAATTGAACCCCATGAGCCTTTTTCTGGTTGAGGAGGGAGATGGTTAGAGAGAAGATGAGGTGAAGGAAGAGAGAGAATGAAAGAGAAGAGAAGCTAATGAGATAAAGAGAAAAGAAGAATAGAGATAAATTTAACAAGTGTCTAAAGCCATATAACATGTCACTGTGCATAAAAAAGATAAATTTAATATCCTACTAAAAGATCACATTAACTATTTTTAACTATAGTTATTATACTTATTTTTAAAGCAACAATTCTCAATTAATTTTACACAACTATAAGTTTGATGAAAGTTATCAATAGTGTTATCAATAGCTGGATTAATAAGTATACCTTGTACAACTTAAAACTGAACCTCAAGCAAAAATGTTTGTTTTGTTTATGGTTTTTTATAAATAATTATGAAATTATTTTTCATTTTCTTGTTTGTTAATTTCACGACTTATTTTAATTTTGTGTATCTAAGACATATCCATTGTGTGATTTGTGAATTCGCATATTTTGATACAGCTTTTGAATGAAAAAAAAGTTCTAAATTAACATACTTTGGCTGGTGCATTGATGATTCTGCAAATATTCTGCTTAACTACACGGTCACGTCTCTCTTTAAGTCCACTTCCGCATAACTCGTAACCTCTTCAATTAAAATATAAATACTTAACACATTTCAAGTATGTACACATTGGATTGCATGAGTTGAGCTGAAATATATGTTTCATATTATTAGAAGATGCAAGCTATATTATAAGTATTATCTGGAGATGAATGTGAAGACAAATGGAAGTGGAAAGTGTTGTAGCGTAATCAAAAACAGAATTAGTTAATATGGTTACATATATACAAGGAATGTCATCCTTTTATATAAAAATCATTCTTGCGCATTTTTGTTCACGGTTTTAATGAGAAAGCCTTTTTTCTCTCATCTTGTTTTTCTCTTCATTCTTCCTTTTATTCCTTTTAGTATGCAGATGTGTTTTTAGTTTGCTCTAACAGAAAGGAGGTGAACCAAAGACTATAATCTATTTTAGAGTTAACAAATGGATATATATAGTTAATAAAATTCTTGATCAAGGTCACTCTTTCATTATTTATTGCAAATTTAATTCATCTTTCTTTCTCTTTGAAAAATTAATTGAAAATTTTATAAATTTAGTTGGAAGACTGTGGCATCCTAGAAATATACAGAGAGAATTTTGATCAATTTTCTTCTTCTTCTTAAATTTCTAACTAAGTGATGGTAGGAGTATAGAAATTAATGAAAAACTTCATAAAGTTAGTTAGGAGGTTATGAAATCTATCTCGAGAAAAATGAAGTTAATTATATCATCAGTTGTTATAATGCTTTACAATAATATAACTAATGACTCATGCAATGCAAAAGTAGTATGTAGCACTATTTTAGAAAGACAAAAAAAAAGTAAAGCATGTTGAGAAACACTATTTTAAAAATAAATAAAAAATCATATTCTAAAACACAATTTCAATGAAAAGAAAAAAATCCAAAATCATATTTGTAAATATTTTATTTTTAAGTCAAATACAATTTTGTCATGTATTATAATTTTTTTAAAAAAATGTCCATTTGCATAAATTATTTTATTATGATAAAAAAAACCTATTTCTTTCCTTCAAATTCACCCTAATTGGTTGTTGCTCAGGGTATATGGGGGACACACAATATTTGGCATTATTAGATTTTTGTTGTTTTTGATTATTTGGAAGACGAGTTGGTCCAAGGAGTTACATACACTTTTTAAACAATTAAACCTTGAAATATTATTTCAATGCTTTTAAGTATAAAATACTATTTTAAATAATAATAATAATATAATAGAAAACATTACAAAATTATGTGAATATTGATTTTGTCTGCTCAAATTATTTATTTGAATTTATTGGAGTAGAAATTAATTTTAATGATGATGACTAGTACTTAGATGAATATTTGTGAATAACAAGAATCCACATAATCATCTACACAATGTGGGAGAACATATTATTTTTTTAATTTAAAAAAAATACATTAAACTCTTCTTCTATCTTCTATATATATTATACTAAATGATACTCATAAAATATTATCTTTTTTAATAATAAGTGTAATGGTAAACCACTATCTTTTTAATGATTATAAATTTGTATAACTTGAGCATTTTTTTTTATCTTAGGTTGTTAAATAAGAGTAGTAGTAGTAGTGGAATATATTATGTATGGTAAGATATAGACTTTTTAGGGAATTCCTTTATATTAACAATCCATTGGTATGCCTTAGACTATAGTCTATTAATATCTTGTTTCCCATATCATATACTTAGAATTTAGAAGCATCATTGCATTATAAAAAGTATAGGAAGTGTTTTGCACTTTTTTTTATTATTTCCTTGTTTATTGTCTTATGAATCCTTGTAATTTACATTATACTTCAATATAGAATATCTTATGGTGTACATGATATTAAAAAAGATGACACTACCCAAAATCAATATAGTTAAAAATTTATGAGATAACACAAATAAAATAAAAAAATATTAAAATAAATAATATTAATTGTACGACTAATTACTAATAGAGAGGTTATAGCATATTATATAATATATATATTATTTATGTTATTCATATCTATATTATTATATGATAAATACTTGTTCATAATCTAATTCTTTAGTCAGTGTAAACCTAATATGATAAAAATTAAAAAAAAGTCATTTTTTAAATATAGATAAAACAAATAAATATTAAAAATTAGAAAAATAACAACATCTAAGAGGAAATTTCTCATTTAACAGAGAAATTTCATTCATTTCATATATATATATATATAAAAGCATATAGTTTGAAAAAGAATGTATTTTAAAAAGACAATGTTTGAATTGTAGATAATGTTAGAAAAAGAAAAAAAGAAAAACATCATTGTATCGTTGAAATCTTTATAGGATTTAACAAAAATTAGAAGATGGAATCTTATTAAATAATTAGAAAATTAGGCTCATTTGCCTATTTGCTTTTTCATATTGGTTTTCTTTATTAATATGTAAAAATCTGATTTCCTATATTGTATAATTCAGTAATAATTTTTTATTGTAAAATCTAAAAAATTACATTTAGGAATGTAAAAATTACATTGAGGAAAGAATAAGAGGTGTGTCCCAAAAATTTTATGAAATACAAATTTGGTGAAAAAGTTAATCTTTTTTTTAATGATTTATTTTCTTTTATTAGTAAGTTAATTAATGTATAAATCTGAGTTAAAAAAATACAGTCATAATAATAATCATGCCACTTAGATGATTAAAATAGTTTAATTTATGAAGAAAAAGATGTAGAATTATAGGCTCATTCTTCCGGCAGATATGCCAAATTAAAATTACTACATATCCCTGCATATTTGTTCTCTAGTTTCTTATAATTTTTCAACTTGTATAATCAGGTAATATTTTTGGTTTGTATAATCTAAAAAAATTTAAATATAAATTTTGGATTATACAATTTAAATTATATCATCTAAAAATCAAAAAATACTTTTGATTTCTACAATTTAGAATATATTTTTATTTTTTATATTATATAATTTAAAAATTAATTCAAAAATTAAAAATCAATATTACAAAAACAGTTATGATATTCTTAAAATTTTGGAAGTGCAAGAAAAAAAATTGAAAGGTGCAGGGTAGAATTGATTCAAGGCTGGAACATAAAAGCCCTACTATAAAATTAAATGGATGGGCCAAAATAAAGTCCAGAGTCAATATGCTAATGGTTGTGCAAACTAAATTGATTTCTTGAAAATTTTTATATATTATACATATATAGACATATATTGATTTTTTTCTATATTAAATAATAATAATAATATTTAATATTTTTAAATTTATGCTAACACTAATCATAGTGATAATGATTTATGAAATGAGATGTTTATAGGGAAAGAAAGAATTCCTTCTAAGAGGAGAAAATTTCATAAATATTGGATTTAATAAAGTCCCACATCGGCTAGAAGGGGAAAATTTGAGATGTCTATAAGGAAAGAAAGAACTCCTTCTAAGAGGAGAAAGTTTCATAAACATTGGATTTAGTAAAGTCCCACATCGGGTAGAAGGGGAAAATTTGAGATCTTTATAAGGAAAGAATGAACTCCTTCTAAGAGGAGAAAGTTTCTTAAACATTGGATTTAGTGAAGTCCCATATCGGGTAGAAGGGGAAATTTTGAGATGTTTATAAAGAAAAAAAGGACTCCTTCTAAGAGAGGAGATAGTCTCATAATCGTTGAAATTATCTTTATACGATTTAATAGAAAATTAGAAGATGAATTCTTAATGTAACTTAATACATATTCAAAATATTATTCAATAAAGAAAATATCTTAATAGTTTACTACATACACACCCATATAATTATTATGATGATATTATCACATCCTTTTTAATTTTTTTTTCTAATTCATAAAATGAGTAACAACACCATCCATATTTAATTAATTCAATTATAAAAAAAATATTAAAAAAGATAAACATAAGTACATAAAAAATTACATTTTAATTTATTCAACTCCTTGCACCAATGTCAAAAGAGATTTTAATTAATTAAATTATGAAATTTTAATTTAATTTTTTAATAAAATTACAATTGTAATTATCACTTGGTGAAAAAGTTGATATTCCTTTAATGATTTATTTCCTTTTATTAGTAAATTAATTAATGTATAAATCTGAGTTAAAAAAAATAGAATGATAATAATAATCATGCAACTTAGATGATTAAATTAGTTTAATTTATGAAGAAAGAGATGTAGAATTGGGCTCATTTGCCTATTTGTTTTTTTATGTTGGTTTTGTTTATTAATATATAAAAATCTGATTTCCTAAATTGTATAATTCAGTAATAATTTTTTATTGTAAAATCTAAAAAAAATGTGAATTTTGAATTGTACAATGTATAAGTTTGATGATAAAATTTAAATTTTATTATCTAAAAGTTAAAAAATGACTTTCAATTTTTATAATCAGAATATATTTTTATTTTTTAAATTATAAAACTTAAAAGGTAATCTAAAAATAAAAACTTAATATCACAAAAGCAATTTTGATATTTTTTAAAATTTTAGAAGTGAAAAACAATATATAGGTGCAGAAAATATGCGGTAGAATTGATTCAAGGCTCGATCATAAAAGCCCTACTAGAAAACTAATTGGATGGGCCAAACAAAGTCCAGAGGCAATATTTATTATAATTAACACTATTCTTACTCTCTCAAATTAAGAATAAAAGTTTGTAGAGATTTGTTTTTCATCCTAAAATTTAAACAAGAAAACCAATAAAATTTAAAAATATTTTCTATTTATAAGGTTGAAATTAACATTTTCTACTTATACATAATTTACTTTTTATCTTTTATATTTTTTTCTTTTAATTTAAGAATACTTCATGTATTAACTTTGTTTAGGTCTTATTTTTTATTTTTATTTTAAAACCAATTCGATAGAAATAAAATTTTACGATTTACACATTTTTTCACAATTTTAATTTAAAATATTATAATGTTTTATACAAGAATATACAAAATTACTAGCGATACATTAAATCTATAAACTATTATTTAATCTTCCTTCTATTTTTATAAATTCTTATAAATGATTTAAATTTCTTTCATTATTTTATGTTATAGTGAATAGTTTTTATAATTTATAAATTTCATTTTTTAAATTAGATAAGGAAGAAATATGATATCTTTATTAAAAATAAGCTTCAACAATTGTAATTGTTTTTTTTAATAGAAAGTTAGACATTACTATTTCACGTATGTATTAGTTTAAAAACACTAATAACAAAGGAAGAAAAAACACAATATTCAATATAACTTCATTTCAAACATTTTACGAATAACTTTAAAAACTTACTAATTTAATAATTTTTTTATAGATTATTGAATATATTACTAATAAATCTAATTTTAAAATAATATTTGTTTAATAATTTATTAATTATAATTTATATTTTACATGTAGAAGTGGATATTATTACCATTGTTAATAATAATAATAATAATAATAATAATAATAATAATAATAATAATAATAATAATAATAATAATGTATATATTCAATTATTTTATAAATTTTTATGTTGTATGAGAATACTATTATTATATTGTAGATGAAAATATAGATTAAAAATAAATATTAGGTATTGTATATTTATATATTTAATTATTTTATAAATATTTAGGTAGTATAAGAATACTGTTAATATATTATAGATAAAAATATAGATTAAAGATAAATCTTAAGTATTGTATTTGGTAGAATAGATAATTTTGGGAAATATTATCTTTTATAAATAAAAATAAAATTTATATTTAAGTATACATTTTTACAAGTTTTATATTTATAGTGGTTTTAATACCACAAGGATGTTGTCTACTATGTGTTATTTTTTTATTCTCCAACAAATCACCTCAATTAAACACACTGATAAATGTAAACAGGTAAAATTATACTTTTATGTTTGTCCAAGCAAAATAAAAAGGAACATTTATTGGAAAGTGTTATTTAATCAAGATTTTAATTTTTTTCTTGTAGCTTAACATCAAAACTTACTCATTGTTAAAACACAAATAACTCTGCCCCTCATTCGCAGTGTTCGGTTAACTAATCTTAATAATAGTTTGCATCGATACTGATTGGTGGGGGGAGTTCATACAAGAGACGAAATGATTAAGCCACCAAGTCGGCACAACACAATAGAGAGCGAGGAAATAAATTTATATGGACATTTATTTCAGTAACCAAGAAATCGCATCATAATTAAAAAGAAACAAAATTTGTTGATATACTGAATCATTAACCAAAAAAATTGAACCATGTTCTTATTCAAATCCAATATCTATGATGAAGATAACTATAGCTATTAGAAGTTTGAGCTCTCAGCCCTTTTTAAGGAAGTGCCTCCTTTAAGGAGCTGGTGAAAGCTTCCAGTTCTTTCAATCCCTCTTGACGAGATTTGGCTTCTCCAATTACCTTCACCATAACATTGCCAACAATCACACCATCAGCTCCCCATCCTGCTACCTGTATCAAAGTATGTACTTGATTATTAACCAAATTGACTGAGGTAGAAGCATACAACATACAGATTGATAACTAACCTGTTTAACATGCTCAGGCTTTGATATTCCAAAACCAACAACCACGAGTTTAGTTGTTGCCTGAATTGCAATTAAAAAATGATTAAACTACAAATATAAATATTAAGATTAACCAAGTTTAATGGTAGACTATTATGTTTATCATAACTGATTTGATACCAACTCCTGCTAGCAAAGAGAAGTGGAAGGACCAGAGGAGGGACTAAGAAAAGGAAGGAAAGAGAATTTGAACTTATGAAGTGATCAGAAGACTGTTACCACATCGCACAAGAGACATATACAGTTAAGACAAAGATTAGACAGACAAACCTCTTTAATTTTCTACAGAAGAGACTAAACATTAACACTAACTGATGCTCGAGCTCCTGTGACCCCTATCGAGCTCACCTAAAAGTTAAATCAACAAATGAACAAATGGTTAATGACATTTGCAAGCAGATGATGAACTGAGGTAGTTATACAAGATATTATCTGTTTTCAAAATTATAGTGTATTTGTATCCAATTTCCAAAAACATTGGGATCAAAGTGACTTGTTATCACTGTCAAACTCTAAACCCAATTTGATGTGTGAAATAAATAAATTTGTTGAAAACCCATACCTTTACCAAGTTCTAGCAAAATATACAAAATCAAAAGTTTGGAACATCAACATGCAGTAATATGAACAAACTTGAACAAATTAAAAATCAGTACACTTTCCAAATAATTTCTCTAATCATTATTCTCTTTGTCACATGGATTGTGCTAGTTTATGATGCAGAAAAAAAATAAGTACTAAAGATATTTCTAATGTGGATTTTGCTTGTTCGGGCATTGAAGCCTTCTTGGATTGTGCCAATAGGGACGGCGCAGCCATATGAAAACACATATAAAAGTGTCATGGCTAAGGGAGCATATTTTGGGAATTTGGGAAATGTATTATTTTGGTACTAGTAGCAATTAAAAAAAAATACCTAATTTGAGTTTTTAAGAAATCTTAGTGTCTTACAAGGGAGATTTTATAGATACTCCTTGTTGGTTTGGTTAAGGAAGAAAGATAAGCTGGCATTATACTATATTTTATAAGTTCCTTTATGTGAAGCCAATCTCTCATTTACTATAAAATGTATACAACTAGGCCCACAAATCCTTTTAAAGCCTTGGCTCCCAAGCAATGTTTTAAAACCTGGTTCCGACTCTGATGATGTCATTAAAGTGGTCAAAAATTAGATTGAGCTGGTATAGTCCAGTTATAGCAAACTGATATTTTTTCTAATTTGTGCTTTCATACTACTGCAGCTTTCAAGCCTCGCGCACAAATGCACAGCTCCTTACATCAGAGTATTCATTTTTTTGTAAAGGAAGGACCATTTTGTGTGTATGCATCTGCCCAGTATCTATACCTATTCATGTTCTTCAACCTGTGATCCCCTAGTTGAACTGTTAATTCACTAATTTAGTATCTCTACCTGTCTGAGTTTTAAAACATTGTTCCCAAATGTAGAAAATAATTGTTGAGCCCGTTTGTAAACTGACTTTTTCTGCTTATTGGAGGTCATTGAGTTCTTTTTGTCTTCAAGAAACCTTCACAAAGATGTGTATTTCCTTATTGAGTTTGTCTTAAATCTGATAGACATAAAAGCATATTCCCCGATGCACAGCAGTGATAGGAATCTGTATATTGTGAGTTTGGTTTCATCTTTTAAGATTTTTGAAAGTGTTTTTGCACAATAGGAGGGGGTGGGGGTGGGCAGGAGAATTTGTGAAATGACTGTTGAATTAACTCGATTCTGTTTTTGGATATCGTGATGTTTGATTCTGTTTTATGGGATTTACAAAAGAGTTTCACTTGGAGAAAGATTGATGGCAAGGGTATGATTGTACTTGACATTCTTGTGTGGAATAGGTCTTTCATTTTATAATTTTATTTTGCGAATTTTATATACATTTTATTTTTTTAATCCCATTAGATATTAATTTCATCATTCATTATTTTTGTGTGTATGCAACTGTCATTTCAGTTATGTAAAGGATTACGATGGAGGAATTCTCATGGAATGTAAGATAGATTCAAAGCTCCCTTACACTGATTTATCAACTATGATCTGTCGTCAAAGGCAGGTAAGATAGATCCAAACCTCCCTCTGTTTTCCACCTTTTGTTATAGGTTTTTCATTTAACCACATTGGCACACCCACTGCTAAAGAATGTACATGATACTGTCAAGAACTTTACATCTGAGAATTATGATAGAATGATACCTTATTTGTAATTGCATGCATTATCCTTGTTTCTATCTTGTGTAGAGACTGTCAGCCTATTTTTTTTCTCATTCAGTTTCAACATATTCTCAATTCATGATGTGCTAAGTCATTATTGGTTATAAATGTAGGCTATTGATGAAAAAAATCAGAGAGCTGTCAAACTGTCATATAGTATATGCTGGAATTGATTTTCAGAATGTACAAACGCATTTTTTACTTGTATTGGAGAGGATCATCAAATTTTTTGGCTGAATTTGTACATTTTTCTTCTCTTTTCGTATATTAGTAAAATTATTGAGTGATGGAATATAACTGTTTTCCCTCCTAGTTGATATGGTGTGCAGAAAGAAGCTGACATTCCTAACAAAATTATTGATGACATCCCTGGTTTGAGTAAGTACTTAATTTCCAATTTCAGTTTAATAACTGACCAATTATTTTTGTTTTGTATCTTTGTGTAAAATTATGCATTACCTGTCTTTAAAGATAGCATGCTTTCATATATCTTTTTTAGGTTTTGCTCACTTATTGTGGTATGACGAGATTTCAAAACCTTAGCTTGATCCCTAACCTTTTGACTGCCTTTCCTCCCCCTGTTCAGTGTCCCTCCTTATTAAGTGTCCAAACATGACTTAATATATTTGTTTATCAAACAGGATGTTGTGAAGAAAAAGATCCATAATGTCTGTATGAGTGAGATGATTTATTTTTGCATAATAATTTTCTGATTAATGTTACTGAATACAATGACAGGAGAGGCTGGATGGACTCCTGATCAGTGGGGTCATTTACGGTTCAGAAGTCTAAATGTCTCTACTGATAATACTACTAATAAAAACATTTGTCTGGTTTTATGCTATCACTTCTAAAGGCAAGCTACTTAGATGTTCTTTACATCTAATTCTTCATTCATTTAACTTGTTATAAATTAATTTACATTGGAAAATCTGCAAATTTCATGACAGTGATGATAAATAGGTCCTTACTCTTGACAAATCAAAATATGCATGAGATCATAAATTAGTTCTTATAATTGGATGTCTTTTTGAAAAGTCAATGCACGAACATGCTTATGCATGGCCATTCAAGGAACCAGTTGATGCCCGAGATGTTCTTGATTATTATGACATCAGTAAAGATCCAATGGGTAAGAAGCATCTGTATCTTGAATATTTCATATCAAGTACCTGTTACTTATGTTAATCACTTTCATTCTAATGATTTCCTCCCATCATCTTATTTTTATCTGGAGCTAGCTTTATCCTTCGACATTTCTGCGAGCATGCTGGCCTCCAATAAGCAAAACTCAATTTTTAAAAGATAAGGTTTCAAATAAAAGATAAATTTAATATCCTACTAAAATATCACATTAACTATTTTTAACTATAGTTATTATACTTATTTTTAAAGCAACAATTCTCAATTAATTTTACACAACGAAAAGTTTGATGAAAGTTATCAATAGCTGGATTAATAAGTATACTTTGTACAGCTTAAAACTACACCTCAAGCAAAAATGTTTTGTTTATGTTTTTTATAAATAATTATGAAATTATTTTTCACTTTCTTGTTTGTTAATTTCACGACTTATTTTAATTTTTGTGTATCTAAGACATATGCATTGTGTGATTTGTGAATTAACATATTTTGATACAACTTTTGAATGAAAAAAAAGGTTCTAAATTAACATACTTTGGCTGGTCCATTGATGATTCTGCAAATATTCTGCTAAGTACATGACCACGTCTCTCTTTAAGACCACTTCCGCATAACTCATAACCTTTTCAATTAAAATATAAATACTTAACACATTTCAAGTATGTACACATTGGATTGCATGAGTTGAGCTTAAATATATGTTTCATGTTATTAGAAGATGCAAGCTATATTATAAGTATTATCTGGAGATGAATGTGAAGACAAATGGAAGTGGAAAGTGTTGCAGTGTAATCCAAAATAGAATTAGTTAATATGGTTCCATATATATAGGGAATGTCATCCTTTCATACAAAAACCATTCTTGTGCCGTTTTGTTCACAGTTTTAATGAGAAAGCCTCTTGTCTTTCATCTTGTTTTTCTCTTCATTCTTCCTTTTATTCCTTTTAATATGCAGATGTGTTTTTAGTTTGCTCTAACATATTGGTATCTAGAGCTTGTGCGTAGACAGGGACCTGTGAAAAGGAAACACCATTGTTGATTGTTGTTGAGGGCATTGCTACAAGCGTGCTATTATGGCTACTGTGAATGCCATACTTGGAAATCTCCCTGTGCTTGATGGGAAAGGTTATGAAGATTGGTGTGTGAAGATGAACGTTATTCTTGGATACTAAGAACTTAATGAGATTGTGAGAATTGGGTTTCAAGAACTCTCCAAGAATGCTTCAACAGAACAGAAGCAGGTATTTCGAGAGAACAAGAAACTAGATTGCAAGGCTAGAGTTCTTTTGCATCAATGTGTTGCGGCAAATGTATTTCAAAAGATTTCACAGACTGAAACCTCGAAGCAAGCATGGAATACTTTGCAACAAGTATATGGAAATACTGGAAGAAAAAAGAAGGTTAAGCTACAATATCTCAGAAGACAATACAAACTTTTATCAATGACTGAACAGGAAACCATAACAGATTATTTTAATCAAATTCAAGTGGTAACAAACTCAATGCGAGCTTGCGATGTCGCAATATAATAATTAATACACAAATAGGTGAAAGCATGTCTAGTTGTTTTATACAGGAAATTGTGTAGGACCACAAATATGAGGACAAAGACAAAGGTGGTTGTGCATCATTATTTCAATCATGGACATGATATCGCATGCATACGTTGCACCTATTTCCAACCTTTAACCAATTTACCTATTTGTGTGCAAATGGAATGGAGGAAAAGTACTAAACTTTTGAAATGTGCCTCATAATGACTTAGTTGGGTATAAAGTAAGGATATATCACATTCATATCTCAGATTCTTTTTTACATTTGTGTTTTTTATTATCTTTGATTATAATTTTCATAAAAAATATAATTATCAATGACTGAACAGGAAACCATAGCAGATTATTTTAATCAAATTCAAGTTGTAACAAACTCAATGCGAGCTTGCGATGTCGCAATGAAGGATTCAAATATTGTGGAGAAAGTACTCAGAACTTTAACACCCATCTTTGATCATATTGTAGTAGCTATTGAAGGTTTGAAAGATCTTGAGAAAATGACTGTGGAAGAATTGCAAAACTCCCTGGAGACACACGAACAAAGGGTGCTTGAAAGAAAAAATAATGATAAAGTTTCAGAGCAAGTTCTTCAAGCTAGAACCAGCCACAAGTCTAGAGGTCGTGGTGGCTGGAACAAGAAAGGAAGAGGAAAACATAGAGGAGGCAGAAATGGTGATCGAAATGCAGAAACATATGGCTCAACTTCCCACGATTATAATCTTGGAAACAATTCAAGTGAGTTGCATGATAATTCCAGTTCTAGAGGGGAAACTTGTCCGTAAATCGAGGTGGTAAAAGGCCTATTGATAAAAGAAAGATTCGAGTGTTACATTTGTGATAAGTTTGGGCACTTTGCCAAGGAATGTTGGCAGAATGACAACAATAACACCCATAACAAATACAAGAAGAATGATCACGCACACTTGTCACAAGAGGAAGATGGATCTGATTCAGATCAAGTTTTGCTTAAGGTAACCACGAACAGTAAAGAAGATTACTCTTCTTGGTATCTTGACACAGGATGCTCGAACCACATGACAAGCAATAGAGACTGGCTGGTTGATTTCAGTCCAAATATCACCACTAGTGTGAGATTTGCAGATAATAGCACTATTCTTGCAGAAGGTATAGGGAAAGTGGTGATTACACGAAAGAATGGAGAGACAACATATATGCATGATGTTTTGTATGTACCTTAAATGAAAAATAATCTACTTAGTCTCGGACAGCTTCTAGAGAAAGGATTTACCATGGCAATGCAGGCAAACCATATTGAGATCTTTGATGATAAACAAAGACTCGTATTCAAGGCACCATTATCCAGAAATATAACCTTCAAGGTAAATTTAAGTAATACTGCTATTCAATGTTTGTCTGTCTACTGTTAACACATAAAAAGATAGTTGGCTATGGCACTCCAGATATGGCCATTTAAATTTCAGAAGTCTACATCAACTAAGAAACAGACAAATGGTGCTTGGAATGCCATTCATTCACTCAACACAAGAGAACTGTGAAGGATGCTTGATTGGAAAACAACCTAGAAAAACCTTCAAAACCAATATACCACAAAGAGCCAAACAACCTCTTGGAGTAGTCCATTCAGATGTGTGTGGACCCTTTGATACTCCATCCCTTGGTGGTAATAGATATTTCTTGACTTTTGTAGATGAATTTACCAAAAAGATTTGGTTATATTTGTTGAAAGAGAAGAGTGTAGTGTTTTCTCTATTTGTAAAATTTTGCAGCTCAGTTCAAAGACAATCTGAATTGAAGCTAAACATTCTTAGAACTAATGGAGGGGGTGAATATAACTCTAAGGAATTCAAAGAATTTTGTGAAGCTAAAGGAATTGAACATGAGATAACAACTCCCTATACACCTCAACACAATGGCTTAGCAGAAAGAAGAAACAGAACCTTACTGGATATGACTAGGTATATGCTTAAAGAGAAAGAACTACCAAATTGTTATTGGGGAGAAGTTGTCACCACAACAGCATATATCTTGAACAGATGTCCCACCAAGAGACTTCAATTTGTAACCTGAAGAAGCTTGGATCGAAGATAAGCCCATGGTGAATCATCTAAGGATTTTCGGGTCTCTCAGTTACAGAAACACACCAAATGAAAGAGCACCAGAACTACCAGTTTTAATATGAAAATCTCGTGAGTAAAGGGATTACATATAAACATGGGTCAAAGTTGGCGTTTTAACATCTGTTGCAAATAAATTTAACATTAGGTCACCAAAACTTGACAAATAAATTTCGTTTGTCATTCATGATTGACAGTGGTGGAGGTGTCATGTACGTAGTGTTGGACATGGATGTTCATGAGGAACTGTATAAAATTGAGTGGAGGAGATACCCATTTCAAATGTGGGTGGTGGAGATTGCCTACAATATTGGTTCCTTGGATCACGAAGTAGCACCATTCCATGTATTCCCATATGTGGAACAATGGTCCTTGCATTGAATTATCCATCAATACTAGTCCATGTTTATTGTTCCATACATTGATTCATCATGCATATTTAGTGACTTAATTCTCATTGATTTGTCCTCTCGTGTTAATTTTATGTAACATGTCCTAATTGTTGGATGGGGAAGGGACTTCCTATAACAAACCAATTGTAACTTCACCGTGTTAAATTGTTTCCATTCAACAATTGCAAAACAAATTATTGCGTGCATGACGTCCACAATTGGACATCCATGTAGACTTAAGTCGGAGTTAATCTCTCCAAGTCTCGATATGGAGCCCATAAAAACTGCAATAAATAATTATATTTTTTATGAAAATTATAATCAAAGATAATAAAAAACACAAATGTAAAAAACAATCTGAGATATGAATGTGATATATCCTTACTTTATACTCAACTAAGTCATTATGAGGCACATTTAAAAAGTTTAGTACTTTTCCTCCATTCCATTTGCACACAAATAGGTAAATTGGTTAAAGGTTGGAAATAGGTGCAATGTATGGCATGCGATATCATGTCCATGATTGAAATAATGATGCACAACCACCTTTGTCTTTGTCCTCATATTTGTGGTCCTACACAATTTCCTGTATAAAACAACTAGACATGCAGAACTCTAGTTGTAGCGTTGGGTCCTATGAAGATTAGTTAAAAAGATTAACCACTTGTGGTGTGCTTTGTTGCCTATTTTCTTAGGCCTTAACAAACCTCCAATTAAACATAAGATATATGTCCTACAATGGGCGTGAATTTGTTCCTCAAAAGATTTTTCTGGCATATTTTCTCTTAGCCACTTCAATTTTACCTTAGTGTCAAGTAGTGACTATCTTTGATAGTCATGATAGTTAAATACGTACCCACATAATACTTTCCAAAAAATCTCCTAACAAGTTCAAAAAGGGTGTAAAGCATGGAAAAAAACCCATTTCGTAAGGCCAAAACATAACAACTGGATTACTTTACACACCTCTAAACACCAGGAATATGTGCTCAAAATACATACTGGACTCATTAAATGATTTCATTGTATTCCTTGACATGTGTACTATGGAAAAAAATAAAAGCAAAAATTTAAGGTTGTCTCATAGATATCTGAATTGCATCAAAAGTGTCTCACATGACCAACTTTTCACTAAGTCCAAAACATAATGATTTTATATTTTGACTAATTATAAAAGGGTTTTCTGAATAGAGTTGGACACATTCAATTATATCATTAGATTTCCTTACATGTAAAATGTACTGAAAAAATAATAGCAAAAACTTAAGGTTGTTCTAGACGTGTTAGAATATCCTCATAAGTGACTCGTATGACCAACTTTTCACTAAGTCCAAAGCATAATTGTTTTGTATTTATAAAAGGATTTTCTAAATACAATTGGACTCTTTCAATAGTACCATTGGATTCTCTGACATATCTGCTATATGGAAAAAATAAAAGCAAAAATTTAAAGTTGTCCCAAATGCGTCAAAATTGTCTAAAAATTTACTTACATGACCAACTTTTCACTAAGTACAAAATATAATTATTTTGCATTTTTACTAATTTTAAAAGGGTTGTCTAAACATAATTCGACTCATTTAATGGTACCATTTGATTCCCTCGTATGTTTGTTGTAAGAAAAAAATAAAAGCAAAAGTTTAAGATTACCTTAGAAGGGGCTCACATCACCAGCTTTTCATTAAGTTTAAAACATAATCACTAACTTCCATCAAATAGTACGGATAGTACGGATATTAAAAGGGAAGGAGATGTTCATAGTCATATGTTGGGATGCACCGCTATCCAGAAGCCAAGATTGTTTAGAAGATACTATACCCGATAATTTTTCAGTTGATGATTTGGTGGAAACAACAATGGACATCAATTGTTTTTGAATCATGTCAGGAGTAAGGTCAACAATAAAGAAAGATTTGGAAGAACTACCATCATTAAGGGATGCAGCAACTTGAGTGGCATGGAAAAAAATAGAAACATCACGACCTGGAGTAGAGCGACCACGTGCATGACCACAACTAGCAAAAAGGGCGATCAAGATATCCATGAAGTTTGTAACATCATGGTTAGGATGTCAATGGGTGCAAGTGACACATGGCTTAGAGGGATCAATAGGACTTTTAGCAGAAAGAACCATAGTTTTGAGGGGATTCTTCTTGAGTAACCACATAGAAAACTCGATTAATATTAGGAAGTGGATTGTTGTTGAGGATTTAAGTAATAAGAGTGCCATAAACAACATGATCAAGACCCATAAGAAATTTGATAAATACGATCATGTTCTTGTTCAGCAAGAACTGATTTTTTGAAAGCACAGTTGTCACCGATGCTAAAAGCGTCAAAGGTGCGGTTGGACTCCAATTCATCCCAAATGGATCAAAGTTTTGTGTAGTAATCAATAACGAGCACACCATGCTGTTTTGTAGTGGCGAGAGACGCTTTGAGATAAAAGATGCGGAAAATATTGGCAAAGACAAAGTTTTACTTGAAATCATACCACAAATCTCATTTAATATTGTGATATGCACATTCTTGCACTAAAGTGAATATTTTCACATTATGTTATAAAATATAACTATATCAGTTAGATAGATTGAAACATAAATTAATTATTAGATTAAATAATTTAATCTTAAAAATTGTAAAGAGTCTAAACAATCAACTTGATAGATAAAAAAGGTTTTTTATAATATAAATAAATACTAACATATATTTATTTCTCTACTCATAATATTAGACTACCACTAATAAAATGAAACTAAGTCAAGAATGTCAGATTAAGGAGGTGGATAACAATGCAAAACTAAACTAAATCTATAATGGCTAACAACATAAGAAGCAAGAGAAAGACAATTATTAACTACTCCATAAACTTTCAAATAAAAATTGTTTTGCTAAAAACAAATTTGAGATTTATAAAGCTATGGCAAGCAAAATCCCCATTTAAGTATTCTATAGTTTTTCCACAATAAAGTTTTGAATTATATTTTTTAAGACACATGTATAATGTGAATTTTAAAACTTATGCAAATAACTAATAAATTAAGTAAGCTTTTCTTTTCTTAATCAAACTTTGAGGACATTTCCTCCTCTATGAGCTTTACTAATAAGGATTTGTCTAAGGTGTTATTTACCTTTCACCTTTGTTTTTTAATAGTTTGTGTTTTGTTAATAATAATGAGACGTATTTATCATGACTAGAATCTTCTAGAAGATGTCTCATATTTAATCATGATATGTAGTGTGACTAAACATGAGTTTCCTATAGTTATTCAATTGTATGTTGGTTGGTGATTATAATTTGATGATAATTGGTTGTATTGTGTATTAATAATTTCATTAATTCAATCTTGTACTGATGTGAATGTATTGTTATCATCATACTTCATACTGGACTAAATTTTTTTGCAGCAGAAGTAGAAAACATGTCTGCTTAGATGGAATGATAGAAGTACAATTTGATTTCCAATTTTTTTTCTATGTTTTAGAACATTTATTATCCTTGTTGATCTATATTGTATCTATCTATCTATCTATCTATATATATATATATATATCATTTAACTAGTATGATAAATGTAGTTCTTGTTATAGGGGTGTTACATATTTTAAACTCAACCCTCTTAATTTACATTTTTCAAAATTAACTTTTAATCTTGAGACCAATTTAAAGCATCTTAAGATACACTTCAAAATCTTAATAGTTTTTTTAGCCTCACTCATAGAGATATTATCATCACAAGCATATTAACTTTTATATTCTTATTGCTACTTTTGTCCCTATCAATTTTTTTTACTGTTTGTTTAACTAGTCCTGCTAATTCTTCTACATACTATCAGAAAGCAATGAGCTATGTGATTACTTTCAATCGTAAGCCTTTGGAAGGATGAAATTCCCGTGTGAGACTTCCATTAACCAATACTAAGAAGAATATTGATTTTAAGGATTTTCTCATTCATCCAATCACTTCTGGTCTAAGCCAAGCCTATAATCTCATCTCCCCACACTCCTTGTCATAATCCACCTCCATAATTCTATACTTTCTTCTTTTTTCTTCTCTTCCCGCTACAATAACACCATCAATTAAACTTCTTTCTCCAAAAGAAAGTCGATTGCGTATCACTTATCATGTTAGAAAGTATTTTTCTTTGTTTATTTGATAAAGCCTTTGAATCGAATACTTTCATCTCAATGATATAAGTATCTAATCATTAGGTTTATGGGGATTATCACTTTTTCTTAGTAGAGTTATAAAGGATGTGTTGGTTCCCCTTACCTCCCATTTACAGTAAAAGTTTCACTACACCATTTTTATCTTTAGACAACAATTAAAAAGTGTGTTTATGAAGTTAAAAAAATGTGGCCTAATCTTTAGGTAAGACTTTGGCAATGATTTTGTAGTCGTGGACGTAGGTTATAGACAACAATTTTTTCTCTAAAACCACAAATTTCGTAAAACCATTGGCTTATATTGGTACAATAAGCCATAACGATTTTATTTATAATGTTTAGACAACAAATTTTAAGTGTTGCCTAAAGAAATAGACAATATTTTGTAAAACGTGTCATAATTAAAGGCCACATTTGTAAAATGTTGTCATATGAGTGTTTTTTACTAATATTGGAGGTGAGAGTCTGAACAGTGAGGCTCAAAAGTGAAAGTATGAGTACATTAAACAATGAAGGAAAAAATTGAAGGGTGTGAATGGGAGATCAAGTATCAAAGGTGGACAATAAGCCGAAGATGGAGGTGGAGTCGAAGGTGAAGTGTTTTTGAGAGAAGTTGCAAGATGATCATGTTTTCTATTTGGTGGTTAATAGAGCAATACTTTTAATTTTTAAACTTTAAATGATTAAATAACACTTTTTGGGTGTTACTTATATGATGTATTAAAAGAAACATAAAAAAAATGTGATTGAAAATACCCATATTTTAAAAAGAATGACTTAAAATACCTATATTTTACTAAAAGTGATCTATAATTGTTAACCTTTATAAATCATTCCATATAAAGAAATAGACAAGGTTTATATACTTTATAATTTAAGTAGGAATGAAATAAAACTTATTATATAAGAAACAACTAAAAATCATTTTCTTTTTCTAATTTTGGCAATGATTTTTTAACATAAATAAGATAAAATAAAAAATTGGTGCAACCAAATTATTGTTTTTCAAAACTTCTTGTTAAAATTGTTGAGGCTTTTGCTCTCTATATTGCTTCCTTTCTTTGAGTTCTGTGAATTCGGAGGTTAGTAAATTCTGAGATAGAGATAGAAAATCCATGACATCTAACTTAAGGTTATGAATTTTCTTTACTTTAAACCCTTCCTGAAAAAAAAAGGACATGTTTTCTTTACTTTTACCAGGTCATTCTCCTTGTATGATCAATCCATATTGTTTCTGATTCTTCTCCAATTAATGATTGAGTAGATTTAGATCTTTGTTAAGTTATAAACTCCTATCTAAAACATATTTTTAACTCAGCAAAAAGCTCTTGTTTCTCACTCTTACTAATATCATGCAACTTATCTTACTCACCTAATAGGAGTTCACTAATTTTCAACAGTATCTTTTATCTCTCTACTTGTTAAATTCTTCCAATACTGCTTTATTCCAAATCTTTAGATAATTTTCAATAGTTTTACCTTTGAATATTTGTTTCTTTTATTTCTTTGGTTTGTAATATTTTCTCCCAATGTTCTACATTCTTCCCTATATATACATGATGAATAACCATAGTACACCAGGTTTCTTCTTCCTCCACTTATATTTTAACTCCATGAAGCTTGAATTTCTAAATGAGATTTCACATTTAAAGGTTTCTTTGTGCTTCATACTAAGAATTTCCCTTGTCTTTTTGTGACTAAGGTTATGCATACACTCTATCCACCTATCTCCAAATATCATAACACATTTTGTTATTAGCATTCTTAGTTTTTTTTTTCTTGAATATAAACCATTTCAGTATCCTCCTTCCTACTTAATTTCTTTATGTATCGCCTCTTCACCAATCCCAAAAGCCTTTAATATTAATAGTATTCTTAACAAGTAATCCTGAAAATAATTTCTCTATCCATCCTCCATAATTTTATAGTTTAAAAAAATTATTATTATTATTATTATTTTTAGTAGTAATACAAATGTGGAATGATGTATAAATTTAGATAGTTATTATTATTTCTTTCATCAACATATAACTGAATTTATTCATTTGGTTATCATCATCATGAAAAAAATTAACAAATAGATCATTTAGCTTTTTGATAGACTAAATAAAAATAAATAAATCATAGAAAATAAAATCAAAATTTACTTATTTTGTGAGAATTATTTAAGTATAAAAGTAGCTAAAGACAACTATAAGAATTAAAAATAAAATAAAATATAAAAATTGAAAAGGAACAAAAAGATAAATATATAGATTCGCAGGAATTAAAACAACAAATACCTCATTTAATATTGTGATATGCAATATTTTCACATTATGTTATAAAATATAAGTATATCAGTTAGATAGATTGAAACATAAATTAATTATTAGATTAAATAATTTAATCTTAAAAATTATCCTGTAAAGAGACTAAACAATCAACTTGATAGATAAAAAAAGTTTTTTATAATATTAAATAAATACTAACATATATTTATTTTTTCTATTCATAATATTAGACTACCACTAATAAAATGAAACTAAGTCAAGAATGTTAGATTAAGGAGGTGGATAACAATGGAAAACTAAACTATCTCTGTAATGGCTAACAACAAAAGAAGTAAGAGAAAGACAATTATTAACTACTCTATAAACTTTCAAATAAAAATTGTTTTGCTAAAAACAAATTTGAGATTTATAAAGCTATGGCAAGCAAAATCTCCATTTAAGTTTTAAAGACATTTTTAATAATTTTAATAAAATTATAAATTATATTAAATTTTTATTTAATTATTGTAAATAATATCAATTTATAAAAATAAATTTAAATATATCTAATTATAATTATAATTATATCTGATTAAAATATATTATAAAATGAAGTAATTTTTATAAAAATAAAGTTTGTGTATAGTAATTTCTCTTAAAAATTTTATAATATTTTTTATATAAAATAAATATTAAATGTATATTAAATAAGAGGAAGAATAGAAAAAATTTATAAAGAAGATGTTAATAAATTCAAGTTAGTTCCTTTAGGAAGTAAAAGATCTAAATTTGAATTTTTTTTTTACTTCAAATCATTCTAATGACAATTTTTTGTAAATTTTAATTTTTTATTTTTAGGATACATTTTAATCAATTCCAATTCAATATACTCTAATATATTACATAAAAAGAGTATATTATATTTTTTGAGACAAGCTTTAATTTAATTATTTTATTCCTTACTTTAAAGACCAAACTTCATTCTTTTAAGACAATAATAAAGATTATCAATTATGATTAGTGATTAATATTTGTAATGGATAATAAATATAATTAATTTTTAAAAATAAAAAATATGTTACCATCTTTAAATTTAGTCTAATCAAAATTTAATTTTAAAATTTTAATTTTAATAAATATTTAAATTGTTATAATTAGAATTTAATTATATTAAATAATAAAATTAAATGAATGTTATATGAAAGGTAATTATGGATTTATATCTTATTAGAAGATAATGGAGAGGCATAATCTATTATTATGCACATCATTTATGAGAAGGTAAAATGGTCATCTATTTCTTTTTTCTCTTTTCTTCCCTCAAAAGAGAGGGAGCACTCCCTATTAGTTTTTTTTCTTTCTAATCATTCCCACTCAAATTATCTATTCCCTTCTAAAGGTGAACAATATTAATTCAATCTTTATAATCACCTAAACTAAACACAATACACAATGTTAAGGTACCACTTCAGAGCCTTAATAATTGCTATGGTGTCAACTACAACTGCATAATTCTTATGTTTGTTAGTTGAAACTCTTTCAATTGATGTTCCAATGTACACTAAGCCACTTGGTTTGACATCAATTGAACCGCATGAGCCTTTTTCTGGTTGAGGAGGGAGATGGTTAGAGAGAAGATGAGGTGAAGGAAGAGAGAGAATGAAAGAGAAGAGAAGCTAATGAGATAAAGAGAAAAGAAGAATAGAGATAAATTTAACAAGTGTCTAAAGCCATATAATATGTCACTCTGCATACAAAAGATAAATTTAATATCCTACTAAAAGATCACATTAACTATTTTTAACTATAGTTATTGTACTTATTTTTAAAGCAACAATTCTCAATTAATTTTACACAACTATAAGTTTGATGAAAGTTATCAATAGCATTATCAATAGCTGGATTAATAAGTATGCCTTGTACAACTTAAAACTGAACCTCAAGCAAAAATGTTTGTTTTGTTTATGTTTTTTTATAAATAATTATGAATTATTTTTCATTTTCTTGTTTGTTAATTTCACGACTTATTTTAATTTTGTGTATCTAAGACATATCCATTGTGTGATTTGTCAATTAACATATTTTGATATAGCTTTTGAATGAAAAAAAGTTCTAAATTAACATATTTTGGCTGGTGCATTGATGATTCTGCAAATATTCTGCTTAAGTGTAACACCCCAATATTTTAAATTATAAAGATATCAGAATATAAACATATTATATTATAAAGATATTTTGTTATAAGGATATTAGATTGATAAAAATATTCAGTTATAAAGATATTCAGTTATAAAAATATTATATTATAAAGATATTTTGTTATAAGGATATTATATTGATAAAAATATTTAGTTATAAAGATATTCAGTTATAAAAATATTATATTATAAAAATATTATATTATAAAGATGTTCAGTTATAAAAATATTAGATTATAAAGATAATACAATATATAAAAACAAAAGACTGGTTGGGTAGTTTGTTTTCACATACCTCCATTCTCTCTATTCTCTCTCCATTCTCTCTACATTTTCTCTAAGGTTTAAATACTGAAAACCCTAACGGTTTCTAGATCCACAATAAGCAATAGAAGGCTAACAGTATAAGGAGGAGTTCTACTCGATCAGTTTTGAGAACGAGTAAGTCTAGGTCCGTTTATTCTTAAGAATTTTCTTTTGGAAAGTTTATGGTCTTTGAAGATTTTTCTCAATAAATTCTCTTTATGGGGAGATGCTATCCAGAATTTTGAGATAAAAGAGAAGCTAAGGTTTAGGATTTGCAGTTTGTTTTCATCTGATCGAGGAACAAAGAAAATCCAGGTTAGGGAAGTTAATGTTCAAAAAAAAAATATATAACTTGATGTTAGGGAAGTTAATGTTCAAAAAAAATATATATAACTTGATGTTAGGAAAGTTAATGTTCAAAAAACAAAATATATAACTTGATGTTAGGGAAGTTAATGTTCAAAAATATATAAATTGATATTAAGAAAATTAATGTTATATATATATAATTAGTATGCTTTGTATATTATTGTTGTATTGAGTGTAATGTGTGAAAAATCTTGTTTTTATATTGTTTATGATGTTTAAGTTGATGTTTGTTGATAATCAGTGGAATGGAAAATTTGTTTGAGGGGTAGAAAACGAAAGTTTCCTTTCCTGGAGGGTTTTGGTCTCGATCCTATTCTTGTTTATAAATTTAGATTATTATCTTTAAATAAAATTGAGAAAAATTGATTGGTTATGTATGACCTATGATGTTTCTGTGTGTGCGGCCGAGTAGAGCCTAGGGTTGGTGCCCATAATCTACCGATATGTTTGTGTGTGGGGCCAAGTAGAGTTTGGGGTTGGTGCCCATAATCTACCGATATGTTTGTGTTGGGCCGAGTAGAGCCTGGGGTTGGTGCCCATAATCTACCGATATGTTTGTGTGTGGGGTCGAGTAGAGCACTGGGGTTGGTGCCCATAATCTGCAGACATGTTTGTGTTGGGCAGAGTAGAGCACGGGGTTGGTGCCCATAATCTACCGATATGTTTGTGTTGGGCAGAGTAGAGCACTGGGGTTGGTGCCCATAATCTACGAGATATGTTTGTGTGTGGGGTCGAGTAGAGCCTGGGGTTGGTGCCCATAATCTACCGATATGTTTGTGTGTGGGGCAGAGTAGAGCCTGGGGTTGGTGCCCATAATCTACCGATATGTTTTTGTTGGGCCGAGTAGAGCCTGGGGTTGGTGCCCATAATCTACAGATATGTTTGTGTGTGGGGCAGAGTAGAGCCTGGGGTTGGTGCCCATAATCTACCGAATATGTTTGTGTGTGGGGCCGAGTAGAGCACTGGGGTTGGTGCCCATAATCTACCGATATGTTTGTGTTGGGCCGAGTAGAGCCTGGGGTTGGTGCCCATAATCTACCGATATGTTTGTGTTGGGCTAAGTAGAGCCTGGGGTTGGTGCCCATAATCTACCGATATGTTTGTGTGTGGGGCCGAGTAGAGCCTGGGGTTGGTGCCCATAATCTACCGATATGTTTGTGTGTGGGGCCGAGTAGAGCACTAGGGTTGGTGCCCATAATCTACCGATATGTTTGTGTGTGGGCCGAGTAGAGCACTGGGGTTGGTGCCCGTAATCTACCGAATATGTTTGTGTGTGGGGTCGAGTAGAGCACTGGGGTTGGTGCCCATAATCTACCGATATGTTTGTGTGGGGCCGAGTAGAGCCTGGGGTTGGTGCCCATAATCTACTTATGTGTGTAAATGAGAATGTTGTGAGTATGTGTATTACATGATAATATGATTTGTATTGTTACTTTTCAATTGTTAAAGATGCATTAAATTTTAAAGCATTTAAGTATGTTTGATGATGAATGTGCATGAGAATGATATGATGATGAATACTACATGATGTTATTATTTTGTGTTGTTATATTTTTGAATGATTAGCTTACCCTACAATTGCCGATTGTTTGGCCTGCGATGATCGTGTTTTGCTACACGGGAGCAAATATCTTAATAGGTGAGCGAGATGCTTCAGAGTCCCAGGATTATAGTGAAAGATGAAGTAGTAATTATACACATATATTTATATATGTTTTTATTTCTTATAATAGAATTTTGTACTAGTAGAGATTCCCTTTTGTATTGAATACAAATACAAATTTTAAATATAATGTGTTTTATTATCGGTTAATACAAGTTACATTTGCATACTAAGTATGATAAAAGTAGCGATTTATTGGGTCGTTACATTAAGTACACGGTCACGTCTCTCTTTAAGTCCACTCCCGCATAAATCGTAACCTCTTATAAATATAAATACTTAACACATTTCAAGTATGTATACATTGGATTGCATGAGTTGAGCTGAAATATATGTTTCATATTATTAGAAGATGCAAGCTATATTATAAGTATTATCTGGAGATGAATGTGAAGACAAATGGAAGTGGAAAGTGTTGTAGCGTAATCCAAAACAGAATTAGTTAATATGGTTACATATATACAGGAATGTCATCCTTTTATATAAAAATCATTCTTGTGCAGTTTTGTTCACGGTTTTAATGAGAAAGCCTTTTTTCTCTCATCTTGTTTTTCTCTTCATTCTTCCTTTTAGTATGCAGATGTGTTTTTAGTTTGCTCTAACAGAAAGGAGGTGAACCAAAGATTATAATCTATTTTAGAGTTAACAAATGAATATATATAGTTAATAAAATTCTTGAATAAGGTAACTCTTTCATTATTTATTGCAAATTTAATTCATCTTTCTTCTTCTCTTTGAAAAATTAATTGAAAATTTTATAAACTTAGTTGGAAGACTGTGGCATCCTAGAAATATACAGAGAAAATTTTGATCAATTTTCTTCTTCTTCTTAAATTTCTAACTAAGTGATGGTAGGAGTATAGAAATTAATGAAAAACTTCATAAAGTTAGTTGGGAGGTTGTGACATTCTAAAGTATGCTAAGGAAATTTTGTTAAAAAGAAATCTATCTCGAGAAAAATGAAGTTAATTATATCATCAGTTGTTATAATGCTTTGCAATAATACAACTAATGACTCATGCAATGGAAAAGTAGTATGTAACACTATTTTAGAAAGAAAAAAAAGTAGAAGCATGTTGAGAAGCACTATTTTAAAAATAAATAGTAAATCGTATTCTAAAACTCAATTTCTTTGAAAAGAAAAAAAATCTAAAATCGTATTTGTAAATATTTTATTTTTAAGTCAAATACAATTTTTTCATGTATTATAATTTAAAAAAATGTCCATTTGCATAAATTCCTTTATTATGGTAAAAAAAAAACTATTTCTTTCCTTCAAATTTACCCTAACTGGTTGTTGCTCAGGGTCTATGGGGGATGCACAATATCCTGCATTATTAGATTTTTGTTGTTTTTTATTATTTGGAAGACGAGTTGGTCCAAGGAGGTGACCCTCTGACAACCTTTTTTAATAATTGATATTTTTCAAGTGATTTTTCCTGTATGGTAATAATCCTTTCACAAACGCGGGATTTATTACATATATTAATGATTCTATCAAGTTATAGAGTTAACAAGTATTGTTTTTAACATGTCATGAACTGACATTTGATTTTGGCTACAACTTGAACATAAAAGCAAGACAACACAGACACAATATCTGTTGTGGAGATACACTTGTTCCTATTCATCATTTGAGACATCTCTTGTAAAAAATTAAACAATTGATAGCGAATTGTTGAATTATCTTTATAGCAGTTTTTTTAAAGTATTCTTAGAAAGGGTCCAGATTATTACAAGATCTAACACTTCTTACTACATTACTCTGTGTTTTTGAAGTTCTCTACTTAATTAGTTCTCAAAGATATATGTAAAAGTTAATATAAATTAATATTTAATATGTAATAATAAATGTTTGATAATGAATAGTGTGTAATTTAAAGCAAGTAATTTTTATAAATTTTAAATAAACCCTATTATCCTAACTTACTCATATTATATTTTTACAATTTTTTAATATATATATAAAAAAAATTACATAATAAAAATATAGTAATAAAAAATTATATAATCAAAAGAAATAAAAATTTTAAGAATTTTCACCAATGCGAAGTAGAGGTGGTGTTTAATTTGTAAATAATTAAAATAGTTTTAAAAGTTATATTGGTTAAAATGTAAATTTTTTTATTTAAACATAGAAAAAATACAGAAAGAAAAATTAATGAGAAAAACTTTTAAAGAAAATTTTAATAATTTTAATAAAATTATAAATTATATTAAATTTTTTATTTAATTATTGTAAATAATATCAATTTATAAAAATAAATTATAATTATAATTATATCTAATTAAAATATATTCTAAAATGAAGTAATTTTTTATTAAAATAAAGTTTTGTGTATAGTAATTTCTCTTAAAATTTTATAATATTTTTTTATATAAAAATAAATATTAAATGCATATTAAATAAGAGGAAGAGAACAAATTTATAAAGAAGATGTTAATAAATTCAAGTTAGTTCCTTAAATTTGATTTTTTTTTTCACTTCAAATCTATAATAATATTTATGTTAATAATCTATAATAATAATATGTTAATGTAAAATAAATAATAATATTTAATATAATAATCTATAATAATAATAATAATAATTCCTAATATTTCATTTAAACTATTTAGTATTCTTTAAAATATTATAAAATAAAATTAGTAAAATTAATAATAATAATATTTAATATTTTTAAATCTATGCTAACATTAGTGATAATGATTTACTAAATGAGATTTTATATTAGTTATTTTAAAAAATTACTAATTTAATAATTTTTTATAGATTATTGATTATATTACTAATAAATCTAATTTTAAAATAATATTTGTTTAATAATTTAATAAATATAATTTATATTTTACATGTGGAAGTGGTTATTATTACCATTGTAATAATAATAATAATAATGTATATATTCAATTATTTTATAAATTTTTAGGTTGCATGAGAATACTATTATTATATTGTAGATGAAAATATAGATTAAAAATAAATATTAGGTGTTGTATACTTATATATTTAATTATTTTATAAATATTTAGGTAGTATAAGAATACTGTTGATATATTATAGATAAAAATATAGATCAAGAATAAATGTTAAGTATTGTATTTTGTAGAATAGATAATTTTGGGAAATATTATCTTTTATAAACAAAAATAAAATTTATATTTAAGTATACATTTTTGCAAATTTTATATTTATAGTGATTTTAATACTACAATAAGGATGTTGTCTATTATGTGTTATTTTTTTTATGGTGATTATTCTTTGAGTGAGTTTCTTTATGAGGTAGGAGGTTGTTATAGACACTAAAATAAAAGATATCATATGAATTTTGCGCTATGTTCTATCATTTGTAATAACAGCACTAGAACTACCAGTTTTAATATGAAAATCTCGTGAGTAAAGGGATTGTATATAAACATGGGTCGAAGTTGGTGTTTTAACATCTGTTGCAAATAAATTTAACATTAGGTCACCAAAACTTGACAAATAAATTTCGTTTGTCATTCATGATTGACAGTGGTGGAGGTGTCATGTACGTAGTGTTGGACATGGATGTTCATGAGGAACTGGATAAAACTGAGTGGAGGAGGTACCCATTTCAAATGTGGGTGGTGGAGATTGCCTACAATATTGGTTCCTTGGATCACGAAGTAGCACCATTCCATGTATTCCCATATGTGGAACAATGGTCCTTGCATTGAATTATCCATCAATACTAGTCCATATTTATTGTTCCATACATTGATTCATCATGCATATTTAGTGACTTAATTCTCATTGATTTGTCCTCTCGTGTTAATTTTATGTAACATGTCCGAATTGTTGGATGGGGAAGGGACTTCCTATAAAAACCGAATTGTAACTTCACCGTGTTAAATTGTTTCCATTCAACAATTGCAAAACAAATTATTGCGTGCATGACGTCCACAATTGGACATCCATGTAGACTTAAGTCGGAGTTAATCTCTCCAAGTCTCGATATGGAGCCCATAAAAACTGTAATAAATAATTATATTTTTTATGAAAATTATAATCAAAGATAATAAAAAAGACAAAAGTAAAAAAGAATTTGAGATATGAATGTGATATATCCTTACTTTATACTCAACTAAGTCATTATGAGGCACATTTCAAAAGTTTAGTACTTTTTCTCCATTCCATTTGCACACAAATAGGTAAATTGGTTAAAGGTTGGAAATAGGTGCAATGTATGGTATGCGATATCATGTCCATGATTGTAATAATGATGCACAATCACCATTGTCTTTGTCCTCATATTTGTGGCCCTACACAGTTCCCTGTATAAAACAACTAAACATGCAGAACTCTAGTTGTAGCGTTGGGTCCTATGAAGATTAGTTAAAAAGATTAAGCACTTGTGGTGTGCTTTGTTGCCTATTTTGTTAGGCCTTAACAAACCTCCAATTAAACATAAGAGATATGTCCTACAATGGGCGTGAATTTGTTCCTCAAAAGATTTTTCTGGCATATTTTCTCTTAGCCACTTGAATTTTACCTTATCGTCAAGTAGTGACTATCTTTGATAGTCATGATAGTTAAATACGTACCCACATAATACTTTCGAAAAAATCTCCTAACAAGTTCTAAAAGGGTGTAAAGCATGATAAAAAAACATTTCATAAGGCCAAAACATAACAATCGGATTACTTTACACACCTCCAAACACCAGGAACATGTTCTCAAAATACATATTGGACTCATTAAATGATTTCGTTGTATTCCTTGATGTGTGTACTATGGAAAAGAATAAAAACAAAAGTTTAAGGTTGTTTCATAGATATCTGAATTGCATCAAAAGTGTCTCACATGACCAACTTTTCACTAAGTCCAAAACATAATTATTTTATATTTTGACTAATTATAAAAGGGTTTTCTGAATAGAGTTGAACACATTCAATTATATCATTAGATTTCCTTACGTGTATAATGTACAGAAAAAATAATAGAAAAAATTTAAGGTTGTTCTAGACGTGTTAGAATATCCTCATAAGTAACTCATATGATCAACTTTTCACTGAGTCCAAAGCATAATTATTTTCTATTTATAAAAGGATTTTCTAAATACAATTGGATTCCTTCAATAGTACCATTCGATTCTATGACGTATGTGCTATATGGAAAAAATAAAAGCAAAAATTTAAAGTTATCCCAAATGCGTCAAAATTGTCTAAAAAATGACTTACATGACCAACTTTTGACTAAGTACAAAATATAATTATTTTGCATTTTTACTAATTGTAAAAAGGTTGTCTAAACATAATTGGACTCATTTAATGGTACCATTGAATTCTCTCATAAGAAAAAAATAAAAGCAAAAGTTTAAGATAGTCAGACATGCCAAAATTACCTTAGAAGAGACTCACATCACCAACTTTTCACTAAGTTTAAAACATAATCACTAACTTCCATCAAGTGTTTAACCAAGCTAAACAAGAAAAAATATTGAATTATTTGTGGAAACTACATACATGTGCCTACCAACAACTAAAGAACAAGAAATCTACTTCAACAATAAGGGAGACAAAAATCAACAATCTTAGATATGTTAAAATAATTCTTATTATTTGATTTCAATATTTAATTTTAATAATTTAATTTAATGTATGTTTTAATTTATATATTTTATTTCATATATCTTTGTAATTATTTAAATATATTTGAATCATTTAAGTTTAATTTATTTATTATTAAATTTTTATATATCTATTCAATTATTAATTTTTATATTTGTTATACATTTTTAAATTTTTCAAAATTTGAATAATATATACAAATTTATATTTCTAAACAGTATAAGTAATTAATTTTATTTTAAATAAAAAAATTTCTTATAAAAAGTATTGTTTATCTTTTAAAATAGATATAAAATATAATATCTAATATAATATATAATTTTTAAAATAAATATATAGTATATAATATATAATGTATCATAATAAATATATAAAAAAAACTGAATTCGACTCTTCAAACACCAAATTCCGGCCATGAAACTATCATTGAGAGGCAAAACATAACTCCATCTTGAAAAATAATGTTGAAGAAGTCAACCTGTGCAATGAATTTTAAGAAAATATTAAATAGGTAACAAAATTAAAATAATTTTTATATTAAATAATACTTTATAAAATTAACTATACTATAAAATGATTATTAATATTTTTAACTACAAGATTACAAATTTTAATTTCTACAATAATTTTTAAATTTAATTATATATATATATATATTAAATTATTAAAAGATATTAAATTTTATTTAATAATATTTATATATTTATTAGAATCCCTTTTAAAAATTTTATTTATTTATTATTATTCAAATACTTATTAAACTTTTAAAAAATAAAAATCTTGCACAATTGACTCACTGGAGCCAATTTCAGCAAGGCAAATGAAATTTCGTAAGTAGTGATTCAATTCAAAAATCTAATCCCAAAAAAATTATTTGTCTTTTTTACAATGATTCGGTCTACTCTCGTAAACAAATTTACAATAGGTTTATTTTAGAATTTTTTTTCAAATTTGGTTTGATATAGAAAAAAAATCGACATCAACTCACAAACAGAAATCAAGTTTCATGAAGAGATGACACATATAAAGAACATTGGTAAGTAATAAGAATGAGGTAAGCTGAACATCCCCACATTGGACTGCAAGAGTACGAGAACCATTGGATAATGTTACTGAACAAGGGGAAATAGTACGGATATTAAAAGGGAAGGAGATGTTCATAGTCATATCTTGGGATGCACCGCTATCCAGAAGTCAAGATTGTTTAGAAGATACTATACCTGATAATTTTTCAGTTGATGATTTGGTGGAAACAACAATGGACATCAATTGTTTCTAATCATGTCAGGAGTAAGGTCAACAATAAACAAAGATTTGGAAGAACTACCATCATTAAAGGATGCAACAACTTGAGTGGCATGAGAAAAGATTAGAAACATCACGACCTGGAGTAGAGCGACCACGTGCATGACCACAACTAGAAAAAAGGGCGATCAAGATATCCATGGAGTTTGTAACAGGGAGAAACATCATGGTTGGGATGTCAATGGGTGCATGACTTAGAGGGATCAATAAGACTTTTAGCAGAAAGAACCATAGTTTTCAGGATATTCTTCTTGAGTAACCACATAGAAAACTTGATTAATATTAGGAAGTGGATTGTTGTTGAGGATTTTAGTAATAAGAGTGCCATAAACAACATGATCAAGACCCATAAAAAATTTGATAGATACGATCATGTTCTTGTTCAGCAAGAACTGATTTTTTGAAAGCACAGTTGTCACCGATGCTACAAGCGTCAAAGGTGCGGTTGGACTCCAATTCATCCCAAATGGATCAAAGTTTTGTGTAGTAATCAATGACGAGCGCACCATGCTGTTTCATAGTGGCGAGAGAAGCTTTGAGATGAAAGATGTGGAGAATGTTGGCAAAGATAAAGCTTGACTTTAAATCATCCCACAAACCTCATTTAATATTGTAATATGCACATTCTTGCACTAAAGTGAACATTTTCACATTATGTTATAAAATATAACTATATCAGTTAGATAGATTGAAACATAAATTAATTATTAGATTAAATAATTTAATCTTAAAAATTATTCTGTAAAGAATCTAAACAATCAACTTGATAGATAAAAAAGGTTTTTTATAATATAAAATAAATACTAACATATATTTATTTCTCTACTCATAATATTAGACTACCATTAATAAAATGAAACTAAGTCAAGAATGTCAGATTAAGGAGGTGGATAACAATGGAAAACTAAATTATCTCTATAATGGAACAACATAAGAAGCAAGAGAAAGACAATTATTAACTACTTCATAAACTTTCAAATAAAAATTGTTTTGCTAAAAACAAATTTGAGATTTATAAAGCTATGGCAAGCAAAATCCCCATTTAAGTATTCTATAGTTTTTCCACAATAAAATTTTGAATTATATTTTTTAAGACACATGTATAATGTGCATTTTAAAACTTATGCAAATAACTAATAAATTAAGTAATTTTTTCTTTTCTCAATGAAACTTTGAGGACATTTCCTCCTCTGTGAGCTTTACTAATAAGGATTTGTCTAAGGTGTTATTCACCTTTCACCTTTGTTTCTTAATAGTTTTAGTGTTTTGTTAATAATAATGAAACATATTTATCATGACTAGAATCTTCTAGAAGATGTCTCATATTTAATCATGATATGTAGTGTGACTAAACATGAGTTTGCTATAATTATTCAATTGCATGTTGGTTGGTGATTATAATTTGATGATAACTGTTTGTATTGTGTATTAATAATTTCATTAATTCAGTCTTGTACTGATGTGAATGTATTGTTATCATCATACTTCATACAGGACTACATTTTTTTGCAGGAGAAGTAGAAAACATGTCTGCTTAGATGGAATGATAGAAGTACAATTTGATTTCCAATTTTTTTAGTATGTTTTAGGACATTTATTATCCTTGTTGATCTATATTGTATCTATCTATCTATCTGTCTATCTATCTATCTATCTATCTATCTATCTATCTATCTATCTTGTTATCAGGGGTGTTACATATTCTAAACTTAACCCTCTGAATTTACTTTTTGCAAAATTAACTTTTAATCTTGAGACCAATTTAAAGCATCTTAAGATACACTTCAAAATCTTAATATTTTTTTTAGCCTCACTCATAGAGATATTATCATCACAAGCATATTAACTTTTATATTCTTATTGCTACTTTTGCCCCTATCAATTTTTTTTACTGTTTGTTTAACTAGTCCTGCTAATTCTTCTGCATACTATCAGAAAGCAATGAGCTATGTGATTACTTTCTCTCGTAAGCCTTTGGAAGGATGAAATTCCCGTGTGAGGCTTCCATTAACCAATACTAAGAAGAATATTGATTTTAAGGATTTTCTCATTCATCCAATCACTTTTGGTCTAAGTCAAGCCTATAATCTCATCTCCCCACACTCCTTCTCATAATCCACCTCCATAATTCTATACCTTCTTCTTTTTTCTTCTCTTCCACGCTACAATAACACCATCAATTAAACTTCTTTCTCCAAAAAAAAGTCAATTGCGTATCACTTATCATGTTAGAAAGTATTTTTCTTTGTTTATTTGATAAAGCCTTTGAATCGAATACTTTCTATTCAATGATATAAGTCTCTAATCATTAGGTTTATGGGGATTATCACTTTTTCTTTGTAGAGTTATAAAGGATGTGTTGGTTCCCCTTACCTCCCATTTACAGTAAAAGTTTCACTACACTATTTTTGTCTTTAGACAACAATTAAAAAGTGTGTTTATGAAGTTAAAAAAATGTGGCCTAAACTTTAGGTAAGACTTTGGCAATGATTTAGTAGTCGTGGAGTATGCAGTTGTGGACGTAGGTTATAGACAACAATTTTTTCTCTAAAACCACAAATTTCGTAAAACCATTCGCTTATATTGGTACAATAAGCCATAACGATTTTATTTATAATGTTTAGACAACAAATTTTAAGTGTTGCCTAAAGAAATAGACAATATTTTGTAAGACGTGTCATAATTAAAGGTCACATTTGTAAAATGTTTTCATATGAGTGTTTTTTACTAATATTGGAGGTGAGAGTCTGAACAGTGAGAGTCTAAAGTGAGAGTATGAGTACATTAAACAATGAAGGAAAAAATTGAAGGGTGTGACTGGGAGATCAAGTATCAAAGGTGGAGTATAAGCCGAAGATGGAGGTGGAGTCGAAGGTGAAGTGTTTTTGAGAGAAGTTGCAAGATGATCATGTTTTCTATTTGGTGGTTAATAGAGAAACACTTTTAATTTTTAAACTTTAAATGATTAAATAAAACTTTTTGAGTGTTACTTATACTATGTATTAAAAGAAACACAAAAAAAATATATAGAAACTCTTGATTTAACAACCTAAGATAAAAAAAATGTTCAAGTTATACAAATTTATAATCATTAAAAAGATAATGGTTTACCATTACACTTATTATTAAAAGATAATATTTTACGAGTATCATTTAGTATAATATATATAGAAGATAAAAGAAGAGTTCAATGTATTTTTTTTAAATTAAAAAAATAATATGTTCTCCCACATTGTGTAGATGATTATGTGGATTCTTGTTATTCACAAATATTCATCTAAGTACTAGTCATCATCATTAAAATTAGTTTCTACTCCAATAAATTCAAATAAATAATTTGAGCAGACAAAATCAATATTCACATAATTTTGTAATGTTTTCTATTATATTATTATTATTATTATTTAAAATAGTATTTTATACTTAAAAGCATTGAAATCATGTTTCAAGGTTTAATTGTTTAAAAAGTGTATGTAACTAATTCATATCATTAATTTGTTATTTTGATTACTTGAGGTAACTTATATAAAATTAAATATACCATTAATGAGTTTTCTTGCATGTTTCTACTCACACAACAAAATATTGTCTATTTTAAAATTAAATATAACTTTTAAAATTATTTTTATTATTTACAAATTAAATACCACCTCTATGTGGAAATTTTTAAAATTCTTATTTTTTTTATTATATAATTTTGTTTTGTTATTCATATTTAAAAATTGTAAAAATATAGTATGAGTAAGTTAGGATAATAGAATTTATTTAAAATTTATAGAAATTGCTTATAAGCTATTTTAAAATACACACTATTCATTATCATACATTTATTATTACATATTAATTTATATTTGAGAACTAATAAAGTAGAGAACTTCAAAACACAGAATAATGTAATAAGAAGTGTTGGATCTTGTAATAATCTTGACTCTTTGTAAGAATACTTTAAAAAAACTGCTATAAAGATAATTCAACATTTCGTTATCAATAGTTTAATTTTTTACAAGAGATGTCTCATAGGACGAATAGGAACAAGTGTACCCCCACAACTATTATTAGCATACAGGAAAAATCACTTGAAAAATATCAATTATTGAAAAAGGTTGTCTCGGGTCACCTCCTTGGACCAACTCGTCTTCCAAATAATCAAAAACAACAAAAATCTAATAATGCCAAATATTGTGTGTCTCCCATAGACCCTGAGCAACAACCAATTAGGGTAAATTTGAAGGAAAGAAATAGGTTTTTTTTTTATCATAATAAAATAATTTATGCAAATGGACATTTTTTAAAAAAAATTATAATACATGACAAAATTGTATTTGACTCAAAAATAAAATATTTACAAATATGATTTTAGATTTTTTTTTCTTTTCATTGAAATTATGTTTTAGAATATGATTTTTTATTTATTTTTAAAATAGTGTTTCTCAACATGCTTTACTTTTTTTTTTTCTTTCTAAAATAGTGCTACATACTACTTTTGCATTGCATGAGTCATTAGTTATATTATTGTAAAGAATTATAACAACTGATGATATAATTAACTTCATTTTTTTCGAGATAGATTTCACAATCTCCTAACTAACTTTATGAAGTTTTTCATTAATTTCTATACTCCTACCATCACTTAGTTAGAAATTTATGAAGAAGAAAATTGATCAAAATTTTCTCTGTATGTTTCTAGGATGCCACAGTCTTCCAACTAAGTTTATAAAATTTTCAATTAATTTTTCAAAGAGAGGATAAATTAAATTTGCAATAAATAATGAAAGAGTTACCTTGATCAAGAATTTTATTAACTATATATATCCATTTCTTAACTCTAAAATAGATTATAGAACTTTGGTTCATCTCCTTTCTGTTAGAGCGAACTAAAAACACATGAGCATACTAAAAGGAATAAAAGGAAGAATGAAGAGAAAAACAAGATGAGAGAAAAGAGGCTTTCTCATTAAAACCGTGAACAAAACTGCACAAGAATGGTTTTTATATAAAAGAATAACATTCCCTGTATATATGTAACCATATTAACTAATTCTGTTTTGGATTATACTGCAACACTTTCCACTTCCATAAGTCAAGAATGTTAGATTAAGGAGGTGGATAACAATGGAAAACTAAACTATCTCTATAATGGCTAACAACATAACATAAGAAGCAAGAGAAAGACAATTATTAACTACTCTATAAACTTTCAAATAAAAATTGTTTTGCTAAAAACAAATTTGAGATTTATAAAGCTATGGCAAGCAAAATCTCCATTTAAGTTTTAAAGACATTTTTAATAATTTTAATAAAATTATAAATTATATTAAATTTTTATTTAATTATTGTAAATAATATCAATTTATAAAAATAAATTTAAATATATCTAATTATAATTATATCTGATTAAAATGTATTATAAAATGAAGTAATTTTTTCTAAAAATGAAGTAATTTTCTAAAAATAAAGTTTTGTGTATAGTAATTTCTCTTAAAATTTTTATAATATTTTTTATATAAAAATAAATATTAAATGTATATTAAATAAGAGGAAGAAGAGAAAAATTTTATAAAGAAGATGTTAATAAATTCAAGTTAGTTCCTTTAGGAAGTAAAAGATCTAAATTTGAATTTTTTTTTACTTCAAATCATTCTAATGACAATTTTTTGTAAATTTTAATTTTTTACTTTTAGGATACATTTTAATCAATTCCAATTCAATATACTCTAATATATTACATAAAAAAGAGTATATTATATTTTTTTAGACAAGTTTTAATTTAATTATTTTATTCCTTACTTTAAAGACCAAACTTCATTCTTTTTAAGACAATAATAAAGATTATCAATTATGATTATTGATTAATATTTGTAATGGATAATAAATATAATTAATTTTTAAAAATAAAAAATATGTTACCATCTTTAAGTTTAGTCTAATCAAAATTTAATTTTATAATTTTAATTTTAATAAATATTTAAATTGTTATAATTAGAATTTAATTATATTAAATAATAAAATTAAATGAATGTTATATTAAAGGTAATTATGGATTTATATCGTATTAGAAGATAATAGAGAGGCATAATCTATTATTATGCACATCATTTATGACAAGAGGTAAAATGATCATCTGTTCCTTCTTTCTCTTTTCTTCCCTCAAAAGAGAGGAAGCACTCCCTATTAGTTTTCTTTCTTTCTAATCATTCTCACTCAAATTATCTATTCTCTTCTAAAGGTGAACAATATTAATTCAATGTTAAGGTACCACTTCAGAGCCTTAATAATTGCTACAGTGTCAACTACAACTACATAATTCTTATGTTTGTCAGTTGAAATTCTTTCAATTGATGTTCCAATGTGCACTAAGCCACTTGGTTTGACATCAATTGAACTGTATGAGCCTTTTTCTGGTTGAGGAGGGAGATGGTTAGAGAGAAGATGAGGTGAAGGAAGAGAGAGAATGAAAGAGAAGAGAAGCTAATGAGATAAAGAGAAAAGAAGAATAGAGATAAATTTGACAAGTGTCTAAAGCCATATAACATGTCAGTGTGCATAAAAAAGCTAAAAGATCACATTAACTATTTTTAACTACATTTATTATACTTATTTTCAAAGCAACAATTCTCAATTAATTTTACACAACGATAAGTTTGATGAAAGTTATCAATAGCGTTATCAATAGCTGGAATAATAAGTATACCTTGTAGAGCTTAAGACTGAACCTCAAGCAAAAATGTTTTCTTTATATTTTTTTATAAATAATTATGAAATTATTTTTCATTTTCTTGTTTGTTATTTTCACGACTTATTTTAGTTTTGTGTATCTAAGACATATTCATTGTGTGATTTGTGAATTAACATATTTTGATACAGCTTTTGAATGAAAAAAAAGTTTCTAAATTAACATACTTTGGCTGGTGCATTGATGATTCTCCAAATATTCTGCTAAGTACACGGTCACGTCTCTCTTTAAGTCCATTACCGCATAACTCGTAACCTTTTCAATTAAAATATAAATACTTAACACATTTAAGGAAAGAAAGAACTCCTTCTAAGAGGAGAAAGTTTCTTAAACATTGGATTTACTAAAGTCCCACATCGGGTAGAAGGGGAAAATTTGAGAAGTTTATAAGGAAAGAAAGAACTCCTTCTAACAGGAGAAAGCTTCATAAACATTGCATTTAGTAAAGTCCCACATTGGGTAGAAGGGGAAAATTTGAGATGTTTATAAGGAAAGAAAGAACTTCTTCTAAGAGGAGAAAGTTTCATAAACATTGGATTTAGTAAAGTCCCACATCGGGTAGAAGGGGAAAATTTGAGATGTTTATAAGGAAGAAAAGAACTCCTTCTAAGAGGAGAAAGCTTCATAAACATTGGATTTAGTAAAGTCCCACATCGGGTAGAAGGCGAAAATTTGAGATGTATATAAGGAAATAAAGAACTCCTTCTAAGAGGAGAAAGTTTCTTAAAAATTGGATTTAGTAAAGTCCCACATCGGGTAGAAGGGGAAAATTTGAGATGTATATAAGGAAAGAAAGAACTCCTTCTATGAGGAGAAAGTTTCTTAAACATTGTATTTAGTAAAGTCCCACATCGGGTAGAAGGGGAAAATTTGAGAAGTTTATAAGGAAAAAAAGAACTCCTTCTAAGAGGAGAAAGTTTCATAAACATTGGATTTATGGATTTAGTAAAGTCCCACATCGGGTAGAAGGGGAAAATTTGAGAAGTTTATAAGGAAAAAAGAACTCCTTCTAAGGGAAGAAAGCTTCATAAACATTGGATTTAGTAAAGTCCCACATCGGGTAGAAGGGGAAAATTTGAGATGTTTATAAGAAAAAAAAAGAACTCCTTCGAAGAGGAGAAAGCTTCATACACATTGGATTTAGTAAAGTCCCACATCGGGTAGAAGGGGAAAATTTGAGATGTATATAAGGAAAGAAAGAACTCCTTCTATGAGGAGAAAGTTTCATAAACATTGGATTTAGTAAAGTCCCACATCGGGTAGAAGGGGAAAATTTGAGATGCATATAAGGAAAGAAAGAACTCCTTCTAAGAGTAGAAAGTTTCATAAACATTGGATTTAGTAAAGTCCCACATCGGGTAGAAGGGGAAAATTTGAGAAGTTTATAAGGAAAAAAGAACTCCTTCTAAGGGAAGAAAGCTTCATAAACATTGGATTTAGGAAAGTCCCACATCGGGTAGAAGGGGAAAATTTGAGATGTTTATAAGAAAAAAAAAGAACTCCTTCGAAGAGGAGAAAGCTTCATACACATTGGATTTAGTAAAGTCCCACATCGGGTAGAAGGGGAAAATTTGAGATGTATATAAGGAAAGAAAGAACTCCTTCTAAGAGGAGAAAGTTTCATAAACATTGGATTTAGTAAAGTCCCACATCGGGTAGAAGGGGAAAATTTGAGATGCATATAAGGAAAGAAAGAACTCCTTCTAAGAGTAGAAAGTTTCATAAACATTGGATTTAGTAAAGTCCCACATCGGGTAGAAGGGGAAAATTTGAGAAGTTTATAAGGAAAAAAGAACTCCTTCTAAGGGAAGAAAGCTTCATAAACATTGGATTTAGGAAAGTCCCACATCGGGTAGAAGGGGAAAATTTGAGATGTTTATAAGAAAAAAAAAGAACTCCTTCGAAGAGGAGAAAGCTTCATACACATTGGATTTAGTAAAGTCCCACATCGGGTAGAAGGGGAAAATTTGAGATGTATATAAGGAAAGAAAGAACTCCTTCTAAGAGGAGAAAGTTTCATAAACATTGGATTTAGTAAAGTCCCACATCGGGTAGAAGGGGAAAATTTGAGATGCATATAAGGAAAGAAAGAACTCCTTCTAAGAGTAGAAAGTTTCATAAACATTGGATTTATTAAAGTCCCACATCGGGTAGAAGGGGAAAATTTGAGATGTTTATAAGGAAAAAAAGAACTTCTTCTAAGAGGAGAAAGTTTCTTAAACGCTGAAATCTTTATACGATTCAATAGAAAATTAGAAGATGAAATCTTATTAAATAATGTAGCTTAATACATACTCAAAATATCATTCAATAAAATGAGTAACAACACCATACCATCCATATTTAATTAACTCAATTATAAAAAAAATATTAAAAAAGATAAACATAACTATATAAAAAATTACATTTTAATTTATTCAACTCCTTGCACATTCTTGCACTAAAGTGAATATTTTCACATTATGTTATAAAATATAAGTATATCAGTTAGATAGATTGAAACATAAATTAATTATTAGATTAAATAACTTAATCTTAAAAATTATCCTGTAAAGAGACTAAACAATCAACTTGATAGATAAAAAAGGTTTTTTATAATATAAAATAAATACTAACATATATTTATTTCTCTATTCATAATATTAGACTACCACTAATAAAATGAAACTAAGTCAAGAATGTTAGATTAAGGAGGTGGATAACAATGAAAAACTAAACTATCTCTATAATGGCTAACAACATAACATAAGAAGCAAGAGAAAGACAATTATTAACTACTTTATAAACTTTTAAATAAAAATTGTTTTGCTAAAAGCAAATTTGAGATTTATAAAGCTATGGCAAACAAAATCTCCATGTAAGTTTTAAAGACATTTTTAATAATTTTAATAAAATTGTAAATTATATTAAATTTTTATTTAATTATTGTAAATAATATCAATTTATAAAAATAAATTTAAGTATATCTAATTATAATTATTATTATATCTGATTAAAATATATTATAAAATGAAGTAATTTTTATAAAAATAAAGTTTTGTGTATAGTAATTTCTCTTAAAAATTTTATAATATTTTTTATATAAAAATAAATATTAAATGTATATTAAATAAGAGGAAGAAGAGAAAAATTTATAAAGAAGATGTTAATAAATTCAAGTTAGTTCCTTTAAGAAGTAAAGATCTAAATTTGAATTTTTTTTTCACTTCAAATCATTCTAATGACAATTTTTTGTAAATTTTAATTTTTTATTTTTAGGATACATTTCAAACAATTCCAATTCAATATACTCTAATATATTACATAATATTTTTTTAGACAAGTTTTAATTTAATTATTTTATTCCTTACTTTAAAGACCAAACTTCATTCTTTTTAAGACAATAATAAAGATTATCAATTATGATTAGTGATTAATATTTGTAATGGATAATAAATATAATTAATTTTTAAAAATAAAAAATATGTTACCATCTTTAAATTTAGTCTAATCAAAATTTAATTTTATAATTTTAATTTTAATAAATATTTAAATTGTTATAATTAGAATTTAATTATATTAAATAATAAAATTAATTGAATGTTATATGAAAGGTAATTATGGATTTATATCTTATTAGAAGATAATGGAGAGACATAACCTATTATTATGCACATCATTTATGACAAGGTAAAATGGTCATCTGTTTCTTTTTTCTCTTTTCTTCCCTCAAAAGAGATGGAGCACTCCCTATTAGTTTTCTTTCTTTCTAATCATTCCCACTCAAATTATCTATTCCCTTCTAAAGGTGAACAATATTAATTCAATCTTTATAATCACCCAAACTAAACACAATACACAATGTTAAGGTACCACTTCAGAGCCTTAATAATTGCTATGGTGTCAACTACAACTGCATAATTCTTATGTTAGTTAGTTGAAACTCTTTCAATTGATGTTCCAATGTGCACTAAGCCACTTGATTTGACATCAATTGAACCCCATGAGCCTTTTTTCTGGTTGAGGAGGGAGATGGTTAGAGAGAAGATGAGATGAAGGAAAAGAGAGAATGAAAGAGAAGGGAAGCTAATGAGATAAAGAGAAAAGAAGAATAGAGATAAATTTAACAGGTGTCTAAAGCCATATAACATGTCACTGTGCATAGAAAAGATAAATTTAATATCCTACTAAAAGATCACATTAACTATTTTTAACTATAGTTATTATACTTATTTTTAAAGCAACAATTCTGAATTAATTTTACACAACTATAAGTTTGATGAAAGTTATCAATAGTGTTATCAATAGCTGGATTAATAAGTATGCCTTGTACAACTTAAAACTGAATCTCAAGTAAAAATATTTTGTTTATGTTTTTTTATAAATAATTATGAAATTATTTTTCATTTTCTTGTTTGTTAATTTCACGACTTATTTTAATTTTGTGTATCTAAGACATATCCATTGTGTGATTTGTGAATTAACATATTTTGATACAGCTTTTGAATGAAAAAAAAGTTCTAAATTAACATATATACTTTGGTTGGTGCATTGATGATTCTGCAAATATTCTGCTTAAGTACACCTCCACGTCTCTCTTTAAGTCCACCTTCCGCATAACTCGTAACCTTTTCAATTAAAATATAAATACTTAACACATTTCAAGTATGTACACATTGGATTGCATGAGTTGAGCTTAAATTTATGTTTCATATTATTAGAAGATGCAAGCTATGTTATAAGTATTATCTGGAGATGAATGTGAAGACAAATGGAAGTGGAAAGTGTTGCAGTGTAATCCAAAACAGAATTAGTTAATATGGTTACATATATATAAGGAATGCCATCCTTTTATATAAAAACCATTCTTGTGCAGTTTTGTTCACAGTTTTAATGAGAAAGCCTCTTTTCTCTCATCTTGTTTTTCTCTTCATTCTTCCTTTTATTTCTTTTAGTATGCAAATGTGTTTTTAGTTTGCTCTAACAGAAAGGAGATAAACCAAAGTACTATAATCTATTTTAGAGTTAACAAATGGATATATATAGTTAATAAAATTCTTGATTAAGGCAACTCTTTCATTATTTATTGCAAATTTAATTCATCTTTCTTCTTCTCTTTGAAAAATTAATTGAAAATTTTATAAACTTAGTTGGAAGACTGTGGCATCCTAGAAATATACAGAGAAAATTTTGATCAATTTTCTTCTTCTTTTTAAATTTCTAACTAAGTGATGGTAGGAGTATAGAAATTAATGAAAAACATCATAAAATTAGTTGGAAGGTTGTGACATTCTAGAATATGCAAAGGAATTTTTTTTAAAAGAAATCTATCATAATAAGAACGGAAGATTGAAGTACTAAATAGAGTTGTCTTATAAATATATTAAAAAATAGAGTGACAAATATATCATTGTTCTAGAAGTATAATTTAGAATATGAGAGAGAGAATTTTTCTTTTCAATTTAACTAAATGGTGCACTGTTATTAAACCATTTGTTATCAAGTTCTTTACGAAAGTGTTATAACATGAAAGCAGTGTAATTTTTGTACAAGTACATCAAAATTTATTTTATTTTTTAGAAAATTAAAAACTTATGAGCTTCACCCACAAATACACAAAGTTAGAATTTTTTATTATTTATAAAATAAAATTTATGTATGATATATTTTTCTTTGCTCTGAAACTTATTTCTGGGTTAACACTTTGTTTGACATTTACACCCTTCTGTAAGGATTTAACTTCTTTGAGGCTTTTTATACTTTTACCTTCTTATAAGGATTTAGCTTCTTTCATCCCACCAAATTTTGGACATTTAGGAATGTAAAAATTACATTCTGGAAAGAATAAGAGGTGTGTCCCAAAAATTTTATGAAATACAAATTTGGTGAAAAATTAATCTTTCTTTAATGATTTATTTCCTTTTATTAGTAAATTAATTAATGTATAAATCTGAGTTAAAAAATAAGAGTGATAATAATAATCATGCAACTTAGATGATTAAAATAGTTTAATTTATGAAGATTAGTTAAAAAGATTAAGCACTTGTGGTGTGCTTTGTTGTCTATTTGTTAGGCCTTAACAAACCTCTAATTAAAGATAAGATATATGCCCTACAATGGCCGTGAATTTGTTCCTCAAAAGATTTTTCTGGCATATTTTCTCTTAGCCACTTCAATTTTACCTTACCGTTAAGTAGTGACTATCTTTGATAGTCATGATAGTTAAATACGTACCCACATAATACTTTCCAAAAAATCTCCTAACAAGTTCTAAAAGGGTGTAAAGCATGGAAAAAAAAACATTTCGTAAGGCCAAAACATAACAATTGGATTACTTTACACACCTCCAAACACCAGGAACATGTGCTCAAAATACATACTGGACTCATTAAATGATTTCATTGTATTCCTTGACGTGTGTACTGTGGAAAAGAATAAAAGCAAAAGTTTAAGGTTGTCTCATAGATATCTGAATTGCATCAAAAGTGTCTCACATGACCAACTTTTCACTAAGTCCAAAACATAATTATTTTATATTTTGACTAATTATAAAAGGGTTTTCTGAATAGAGTTGGACACATTCGATTATATCATTAGATTTCCTTACGTGTATAATGTATAGAAAAATAATAGAAAAAATTTAAGGTTGTTCGTTCTAGACGTGTTAGAATATCCTCATAAGTGACTCATATGATCAACTTTTCACTAAGTCCAAAGCATAATTATTTTGTATTTATAAAAGGATTTTCTAAATACAATTGGACTCCTTCAATAGTACCATTCGATTCTCTGACGTATGTGCTATATGGAAAAAATAAAAGCAAAAATTTAAAGTTGTCCCAAATGCGTCAAAATTGTCTAAAAAATGACTTACATGACCAACTTTTCACTAAGTACAAAATATAATTATTTTGCATTTTTACTAATTGTAAAAGGGTTGTCTAAACATAATTGGACTCATTTAATGGTACCATTGGATTCCCTCATGTGTTTGTTGTAAGCAAAAAAATATAGTCAGACATGCCAAAATTACCTTAGAAGGGGCTCACATCACCAACTTTTCACTAAGTTTAAAACATAATCACTAACTTCCATCAAGTGTTTAACCAAGCTAAACAAGAAACAATATTGAATTATTTGTGGAAACTACATACATGTGCCTACCAACAACTAAAGAACAAGAAATCTACTTCGACAATAAGGGAGACAAAAATCAACAATCTTAGATATGTTAAAATAATTCCTATTATTTGATTTCAATATTTAATTTTAATAATTTATTTTAATGTATGTTTTAATTTATATATTTTATTTCATATATCTTTGTAATTATTTAAATATATTTGAATCATTTAAGTTTAATTTATTTATTATTAAATTTTTATATATCTATTCAATTATTAATTTTTATATTTGTTATACATTTTTAAATTTTTCAAAATTTGAATAATATATACAAATTTATATTTCTAAACAGTATAAGTAATTAATTTTATCTTAAATAAAAAAATTTCTTATAAAAAGTATTGTTTAGCTTTTAAAATAGATATAAAATATAATATCTAATATAATATATAATTTTTAAAATAAATATATAGTATATAATATATAATATATCATGATAAATATATAAAAAAACTGAATTCTACTCTTCAAACACCAAATTCCGGCCATGAAACTATCATTGAGAGACAAAACATAAGTCCATCTTGAAGAAAAATAATGTTGAAGAAGTCAACCTGTGCAATGAATTTTAAGAAAAATATTAAATAGGTAACAAAATTAAAATAACTTTTATATTAAATAATACTTTATAAAATTAACTATACTATAAAATGATTATTAATATTTTTAACTACAAGATTACAAATTTTAATTTCTACAATAATTTTTAAATTTAATTATATATATATATATTAAATTATTAAAAGATATTAAATTTTATTTAATAATATTTATATATTTATTAGAATCCCTTTTAAAAATTTTATTTATTTATTATTATTCAAATACTTATTAAACTTTTAAAAATAAAAATCTTGCATAATTGACTCACCTGGAGCCAATTTCAGCGAAGGCAAATGAAATTTCGTAAGTAGTGATTCAATTCAAAAATCTGATCCCAAAAAATTATTTGTCTCTTTTACAATGATTCGGTCTACTCTCGTAAACAAATTTACAATAGGTTTATTTTAGAATTTTTTTTCAAATTCGGTTTGATATAGAAAAAAAATCGACATCAACTCACAAACAGAAATCAAGTTGCATGAAGAGATGACACATAAAGAACATTGGTAAGTAACAAGAATGAGGTAAGCTGAACATCCCCACATTGGACTGCAAGAGTACGAGAACCATTGGGTAATGCTACTGAACAAGGGGAAATAGTACCGATATTAAAAGGGAAGGAGATGTTCATAGTCATATCTTAGGATGCACCGCTATCCGTAAGTCAAAATTGTTTAGAAGATACTATACCGATAATTTTTCAGTTGATGATTCGATAGAAACAACAATGGACATCAATTGTTTTTAATCATGTCGGAGTAAGGTCAACAATAAACAAAGATTTGGAAGAACTACCATCATTAAGGGATGCAAGCAACTTGAGTGGCATGGGAAAAGATTAGAAACATCACGATCTGGAGTAGAGCGACTGTTGGCATATTTCAAGTCCAGAGTTTTATGGAGACCTACAGTTTTGATGATGAAGTTTTTAGAAAGTTTCAATCAACATTAAAGACTTGTGTCATCTCACAAAGGAAGGTTGCTTGATAGGAAAGGAAAGGCATAAAGAGCATTCAAAGCTTTCAAGAGAGAAGATTGTTAAAGATTGTCTCAAGAGCTGAAGAATCATAGTAGAAGGTTATGTTTTGGGTGTTGGATAAAAAGAGTAAGTCATAAATCCCATTCAAGACCTTCCCAAACAAGAGAGCAAGGTGTTTTCTCGCAAAAACGTTTTTCTACGCTTTTAATCGATTACCATACGTAGATAATCGATTATTTAACTTAAAATTTGAATAAAAAATGTTTAACGAGCAAAATAATCGATTAAGTGTCTTTGATAATCGATTATATTGATTCACGGGTTAATATAATCGATTATGGCCTTAATCTAATCGATTAAATCGAGGCGATATTCGTTTTCCAGTTTTTAAACATGATATAATCGATTAAGCTTTTAATATAATCGATTAAATGAGTCGTTTTGCGAAATTAATTCTAAATCAACCTAAGAATGGAAACTTTGGAGCATTTTTGAATTATAAAATGAAAGAGAATGTCTTAGGTTTAACACATCCGAAAAAACACAAAATATTCAAAGTGTTTCGCGCCTTAGCTTTTTCAAAGCCGCTTTCTGCTCTCTTCGATTTGATCAAGTCTTTGGAAGTGGTGATCATTGTGCTTAAGCTTTCTATCCAGCACATTTCAGGTGTATTCTTTTATTGTTTTTACGTAACGGGAAAATTCATCCCTTGGATCGGTTCTAAGGGAGGTGTTTCATCTCTTGTGTGTCAAGAGAGGTGGGTTTCATCCTCGGTGTGTGCAGGGAGGTGTTTCATCCTTAGTGTGTGCGAGGAGGTGTTTCAGTTTATCTTTATTTGTTATTGCATGAATTGGTGTTTGTAATTTCAATTAAAGATAGTGGGGAAAATCATCACGGTTTGTGGTGGTTGGGAGCTGGACGTAGGATTGGCTTAATCAGAACCAGTATAAATCTCTGTGTTATTTCTCTTTCTCTATCTCTTTTAATTGTGGATCATTATAACAATTGCTAATCCCAACAGCGTTAATCAAAGGATTAGAAAAATTCACATCCAAGTTTTTGAAAGTTTTTCAAAACCTGAAAATTTATTTGAAAGAGAAAATTTCTTTAAAAACTCAATTCACCCCCCTTCTTGGTTTTTACAGATCATTAAGGGATGCAGCAACTTGAGTGGCATGGGAAAAGATTAGAAACATCACGACCTGGAGTAGAGCGACCACGTGCATGACCACAACTAGCAAAAAAGGCGATCAAGATATCCATGGAGTTTGTAACAGGGAGAAACATCATGGTTGGGGTGTCAATGGGTGCATGACTTAGAGGGATCAATAAGACTTTTAGTAGAAAGAACCATAGTTTTCAGGGGATTCTTCTTGAGTAACCACATAGAAAACTTTATTAATATTAGGAAGTGGATTGTTGTTGAGGATTTGAGTAATAAGAGTTCCATAAACAACATGATCAAGACCCATAAGAAATTTGATAGATACGATCATGTTCTTGTTCAGCAGGAACTGATTTTTTGAAAGCACAGTTGTCACCGATGCTACAAGCGTTAAAGGTGCGGTTGGACTCCAATTCATCCCAAATGGATCAAAGTTTTGTGTAGTAATCAATGACGAGCGCACCATGTTGTTTCGTAGTGGCGAGAGAAGCTTTGAGATGAAAGATGTGGAGAATGTTGGCAAAGACAAAGCTTGACTTTAAATGATCCCACAAACCTCATTTAATATTGTGATATGCACATTCTTGCACTAAAGTGAATATTTTCACATTATGTTATAAAATATAAGTATATCAGTTAGATAGATTGAAACATAAATTAATTATTAGATTAAATAATTTAATCTTAAAAATTATCCTGTAAAGAGACTAAACAATCAACTTGATAGATAAAAAAAAAATTATAATATAAAATAAATACTAACATATATTTATTTCTCTATTCATAATATTAGACTACCACTAATAAAATGAAACTAAGTCAAGAATGTTAGATTAAGGAGGTGGATAACAATGGAAAACTAAACTATCTCTATAATGGCTAACAACAAAAGAAGCAAGAGAAAGACAATTATTAACTACTCTATAAACTTTCAAATAAAAATTATTTTGCTAAAAACAAATTTGAGATTTATAAAGCTATGGCAAGCAAAATCCCCATTTAAGTTTTAAAGACATTTTTAATAATTTTAATAAAATTTATAAATTATATTAAATTTTTATTTAATTATTGTAAATAATATCAATTTATAAAAATAAATTTAAATATATCTAATTATAATTATAATTATATCTGATTAAAATATATTATAAAATGAAGTAATTTTTATAAAAATAAAGTTTTGTGTATAGTAATTTCTCTTAAAAATTTTATAATATTTTTTTATATAAAATAAATATTAAATGTATATTAAATAAGAGGAAGAAGAGAAAAATTTTATAAAGAAGATGTTAATAAATTCAAGTTAGTTCCTTTAGGAAGTAAAAGATCTAAATTTGAATTTTTTTTACTTCAAATCATTCTAATGACAATTTTTTGTAAATTTTAATTTTTTATTTTTAGGATACATTTTAATCAATTCCAATTCAATATACTCTAATATATTACATAAAAAGAGTATATTATATTTTTTGAGACAAGCTTTAATTTAATTATTTTATTCCTTACTTTAAAGACCAAACTTCATTCTTTTTAAGACAATAATAAAGATTATCAATTATGATTAGTGATTAATATTTGTAATGGATAATAAATATAATTAATTTTTAAAAATAAAAAATATGTTACCATCTTTAAATTTAGTCTAATCAAAATTTAATTTTATAATTTTAATTTTAATAAATATTTAAATTGTTATAATTAGAATTTAATTATATTAAATAATAAAATTAAATGAATGTTATATGAAAGGTAATTATGGATTTATATCTTATTAGAAGATAATGGAGAGGCATAATCTATTATTATGCACATCATTTATGACAAGAGGTAAAATGGTCATCTATTTCTTTTTCTCTTTTCTTCCCTCAAAAGAGAGGAAGCACTCCCTATTAGTTTTCTTTCTTTCTAATCATTCCCACTCAAATTATCTATTCCCTTCTAAAGGTGAACAATATTAATTCAATCTTTATAATCACCTAAACTAAACATAATACACAATGTTAAGGTACCACTTCAGAGCCTTAATAATTGCTATGGTGTCAACTACAACTGCATAATTCTTATGTTTGTCAGTTGAAACTCTTTCAATTGATGTTCCAATGTGCACTAAGCCACTTGGTTTGACATCAATTGAACCGCATGAGCCTCTTTCCGGTTGAGGAGGGAGATGGTTAGAGAGAAGATGAGGTGAAGGAAGGAGAGAATGAAAGAAGAGAAGCTAATGAGATAAAGAGAAAAGAAGAATAGAGATAAATTTGACAAGTGTTTAAAGCCATATAACATGTCAGTGTGCATAAAAAAGATAAATTTAGTATCCTACTAAACGATCACATTAACTATTTTTAACTATAGTTATTATACTTATTTTGAAAGCAACAATTCTCAATTAATTTTACACAACGATAAGTTTGATGAAAGTTATCAATAGCGTTATCAATAACTGGATTAATAAGTATGCCTTGTACAACTTAAAACTGAACCTCAAGTAAAAATGTTTGTTTTGTTTATGTTTTTTTATAAATAATTATGAAATTATTTTTCATTTTCTTGTTTGTTAATTTCACGACTTATTTTAATTTTGTGTATCTAAGACATATCCATTGTGTGATTTGTGAATTAACATATTTTGATACAACTTTTGAATGAAAAAAAAGTTCTAAATTAACATACTTTGGCTAGTGCATTGATGATTCTGCAAATATTCTACTAAGTACACGACCACGTCTCTCTTTGAGTCCACTTTCGCATAACTCGTAACCTTTTCAATTAAAATATAAATACTTAACACATTTCTATGTACACATTGGATTGCATGAGTTGAGCTGAAATATATGTTTCCTATTATTAGAAGATGCAAGCTATATTATAAGTATTATCTGGAGATGAATGTGAAGACAAATGGAAGTGGAAAGTGTTGCAGTATAATCCAAAACAGAATTAGTTAATATGGTTACATATATACAGGGAATGTTATCCTTTTATATAAAAACCATTCTTGTGCAGTTTTGTTCACGGTTTTAATGAGAAAGCCTCTTTTCTCTCATCTTGTTTTTCACTTCATTCTTCCTTTTATTCCTTTTAGTATGCACATGTGTTTTTAGTTCGCTCTAAACAGAAAGGAGATGAACCAAAATTCTATAATCTATTTTAGAGTTAACGAATGGATATATATATAGTTAATAAAATTCTTGATCAAGGTAACTCTTTCATTATTTATTGCAAATTTAATTCATCTTTCTTCTTCTCTTTGAAAAATTAGTTGAAAATTTTATAAACTTAGTTGGAAGACTGTGGCATCCTAGAAATATACAGAGAAAATTTTGATCAATTTTCTTCTTCTTCTTAAATTTCTAACTAAGTGATGGTAGGAGTATAGAAATTAATGAAAAACTTCATAAAGTTAGTTAGGAGGTTGTGAAATCTATCTCGAGAAAAATGAAGTTAATTATATCATCAGTTGTTATAATGCTTTACAATAATATAACTAATGACTCATGCAATGCAAAAGTAGTATGTAGCACTATTTTAGAAAGAAAAAAAAGTAAAGCATGTTGAGAAACACTATTTTAAAAATAAATAAAAATCATATTCTAAAACATAATTTCAATGAAAAGAAAAAAATCTAAAATCATATTTGTAAATATTTTATTTTTAAGTCAAATACAATTTTGTCATGTATTATAATTTTTTTTAAAAATGTCCATTTGCATAAATTATTTTATTATGATAAAAAAAAACCTATTTCTTTCCTTCAAATTTACCCTAATTAACTGTTCCTCAGGGTCTATGGGGGACGCACAATATCTGGCATTATTAGACTTTTGTTGTTTTTGATTATTTGGAAGACGAGTTGGTCCGAGGAGGTGACCCTGAGGTAACCTTTTTTAATAATTGATATTTTTCAAGTGATTTTTCCTGTATGCTAATAATAGTTGTGGGGGTACACTTGTTCCTATTCGTCGTATGAGACATCTCTTGTAAAAAATTAAACTATTGATAACGAAATGTTGAATTATCTTTATAGCAGTTTTTTTAAAGTATTCTTACAAAGAGTCAAGATTATTACAAGATCTAACACTTCTTATTACATTATTCTGTGTTTTGAAGTTCTCTACTTCATTAGTTCTCAAATATAAATTAATATGTAATAATAAATGTATGATAATGAATAGTGTGTATTTTAAAATAGCTTATAAGCAATTTTTATAAATTTTAAATAAATTCTATTATCCTAACTTACTCATACTATATTTTTACAATTTTTAAATATGAATAACAAAACAAAATTATATTATAAAAATTATATAATAAAAAATAAGAATTTTAAAAATTTCCACATAGAGGTGGTATTTAATTTGTAAATAATAAAAATAATTTTAAAAGTTATATTTAATTTTAAAATAGACAATATTTTGTTGTGTGAGTAGAAACATGCAAGAAAACTCATTAATGGTATATTTAATTTTATATAAGTTACCTCAAGTAATCAAAATAACAAATTAATGATATGAATTAGTTACATACACTTTTTAAACAATTAAACCTTGAAACATTATTTCAATGCTTTTAAGTATAAAATACTATTTTAAATAATAATAATAATATAATAGAAAACATTACAAAATTATGTGAATATTGATTTTGTCTGCTCAAATTATTTATTTGAATTTATTGGAGTAGAAACTAATTTTAATGATGATGACTAGTACTTAGATGAATATTTGTGAATAACAAGAATCCACATAATCATCTACACAATGTGGGAGAACATATTATTTTTTTAATTTAAAAAAAAATACATTGAACTCTTCTTCTATCTTCTATATATATTATACTAAATGATACTCGTAAAATATTATCTTTTAATAATAAGTGTAATGGTAAACCATTATCTTTTTAATGATTATAAATTTGTATAACTTGAGCATTTTTTTTATCTTAGGTTGTTAAATCAAGAGTAGTAGTAGTGGAATATATTATGTATGGTAAGATATAGACTTTTTAGGGAATTCCTTTATATTAACAATCCATCCATTGGTATGTCTTAGACTATAGTCCATTAATATCTTGTTTCCCATATCATATACTTAGAATTTAATAAGCATCATGGCATTATAAAAAGTATGGGAAGTGTTTTGCACTTTTTTTTATTATTTCCTTGTTTATTCCCTTATGAATCCTTGTAATTTACATTATACTTCAATATAGAATATCTTATGGTGTACATGATATTAAAAAAGATGGCACTACCCAAAATTAATATGGTTAAAAATTTATGAGACAACACAAATAAAATAGAAGGATATTAAAATAAATAATATTAATTGTACGAATAGAGAGATTATAGCATATTATATATATATATATATTATTTATGTTATTCATATCTATATTATTATATGATAAATACTTGTTCATAATCTAATTCTTTAGCCAGTATAAACCTAATATGATAAAAATTAAAAAAAAGTCATTTTTTAAATATAGATAAAACAAATAAATATTAAAAATTAGAAAAATAACAACCTGACATTTAAGAGGAAATTTCTCATTTAACAGAGAAATTTCATTCATTTCACATATATATATATATATAAAAGCATATAGTTTGGAAAAGAATGTATTTTAAAAAAACATGTTTAAATTGTAGATAATGTTAGAAAAAGAAAAAAAGAAAAACATCATGGTATCGTTGAAATCTTTATAGGATTTAACAGAAAATTAGAAGATGAAATCTTATTAAATAATGTAGCTTAATACATACTCAAAATATCATTCAATAAAAAAAAATACCTTAATAGTTTACTACATAAACACCACATATAATTATTATGATGATATTATCACATCATTTTTAAAATTTTTTCTAAATCATAAAATGAGTAACAACACAATCCTATTTAATTAACTCAATTATAAAAAAATATTAAAAAGATAAACATAAGTACATAAAAAATTACATTTTAATTTATTCAACTCCATGAACCAATGTCAAAGAGATTTTAATTAATTAAATTATGAAATTTTAATTTAATTTTTAAATAACATTACAATTGTAATTATCACTTGGTGAAAAAGTTTATCTTCCTTTAATGATTTATTTCCTTTTATTAGTAAATTAATTAATGTATAAATCTGAGTTAAAAGAATAGAGTGATAATAATAATCATGCAACTTAAATGATTAAATTAGTTTAATTTATGAAGAAAAAGATGTAGAATTAGGCTCATTTGCCTATTTGTTTTTTCATATTGGTTTTCTTTATTAATATGTAAAAATCTGATTTCCTATATTGTATAATTCAGTAATAATTTTTTATTGTAAAATCTAAAAAATTACATTTAGGAATGTAAAAATTACATTGAGGAAAGAATAAGAGGTGTGTCCCAAAAATTTTATGAAATACAAATTTGGTGAAAAAGTTAATCTTTCTTTAATGATTTATTTCCTTTTATTAGTAAATTAATTAATGTATAAATCTGAGTTAAAAAATAGAGTGATAATAATAATCATGCCACTTAGATGATTAAAATAGTTTAATTTATGAAGAAAAAGATGTAGAATTATAGGCTCATTCTTCCTGCAGATATGGCAAATTAAAATTACTACATATCCCTGCATATTTGTTCTCTAGTTTCTTATAATTTTTCAAATTGTATAATCAGGTAATATTTTTGGTTTGTATAATCTAAAAAAATTAAATATAAATTTTGGATTATACAATTTAAATTTTACCATCTAAAAATCAAAAAATACTTTTGATTTCTACAATTTAGAATATATTTTTATTTTTTATATTATATAATTTAAAAATTAATTCAAAAATTAAAAATCAATATCACAAAAACAATTATGATATTCTTAAAATTTTGGAAGTGCAAGAAAAAAAATAGAAAGGTGCAGGGTAGAATTGATTCAAGGCTGGAACATAAAAGCCCTACTATAAAATTAAATGGATGGGCCAAACAAAGTCCAGAGCCAATCTGCTAATTGTGCTATGAAATTAAATTTTTATATATTATACATATATAGACATATATTGATTTTTTTCTATATTAAATAATAATAATAATATTTAATATTTAATATTTTTAAATCTATGCTAACAGTAATTATAGTGATAATGATTTACTAAATGAGATGTTTATAAGGAAAGAAAGAATTCCTTCTAAGAGGAGAAAGTTTCATAAACAATGGATTTAATAAAGTCTCACATCGGATAGAAGGGAAAAATTTGAGATGTTTATAAGGAAAGAAAGAACTCCTTCTAAGAGGAGAAGGTTTCTTAAACATTGGATTTAGTAAAGTCCCACGGGTACAAGGGAAAAATTTGAGATGTTTATAAGGAAAGAAAGAACTCCTTCTAAGAGGAGAAAGCTTCTTAAACATTGGATTTAGTAAAGTCCCACATCCGAGTTTCATAAACAATGGATTTAGTAAATGAAAAAGAAAAACATCATGATATCGTTGAAATCTTTATACGATTTAATAGAAAATTAGAAGATGAAATCTTATTAAATAATGTAGCTTAATACATACTCAAAATATCATTCAATAAAATGAATAACAACACCATCCATATTTAATTAACTCAATTATAAAAAAAGATAAACATAAGTACATAAAAATTACATTTTAATTTTTCAACTCCTTGCACATTCTTGCACTAAAGTGAATATTTTCACATTATGTTATAAAATATAAGTATATCAGTTAGATAGATTGAAACATAAATTAATTATTAGATTAAATAATTTAATCTTAAAAATTATCCTGTAAAGAGACTAAACAATCAACTTGATAGATAAAAAGGTTTTTTATAATATAAAATAAATACTAACATATATTTATTTCTCTACTCATAATATTAGACTAACACTAATAAAATGAAACTAAGTCAAGATTGTTAGATTAAGGAGGTGGATAACAATGGAAAATTAAACTATCTCTATAATGGCTAACAACATAAACAAGAGAAAGACAATTATTAACTACTCTATAAACTTTTAAATAAAAATTGTTTTGCTAAAAACAAATTTGAGATTTATAAAGCTATGGCAAGCAAAATCCCCATTTAAGTTTTAAAGACATTTTTAATAATTTTAATAAAATTATAAATTATATTAAATTTTTATTTAATTATTGTAAATAATATCAATTTATAAAAATAAATTTAAATATATCTAATTATAATTATAATTATATCTGATTAAAATATATTATAAAATGAAGTAAGTTTTTATAAAAATAAAGTTTTGTGTATAGTAATTTCTCTTAAAAATTTTATAATATTTTTTATATAAAAATAAATATTAAATGTATATTAAATAAAAGGAAGAAGAGAAAAAATTTATAAAGAAGATGTTAATAAATTCAAGTTAGTTCCTTTAGGAAGTAAAATATCTAAATTTGAATTTTTTTTTCACTTCAAATCATTCTAATGACAATTTTTTGTAAATTTAATTTTTTATTTTTAGGATACATTTTAAACAATTCCAATTCAATATATTCTAATATATTACTTAAAAAAAGAGTATATTATATTTTTTCGAGACAAGTTTTAATTTAATTATTTTATTCCTTACTTTAAAGACCAAACTTCATTCTTTTTAAGACAATAATAAAGATTATCAATTATGATTAGAGATTAATATTTGTAATGGATAATAAATATAATTAATTTTTAAAAATAAAAAATATGTTACCATCTTTAAATTTAGTCTAATCAAAATTTAATTTTATAATTTTAATTTTAATAAATATTTAAATTGTTATAATTAGAATTTAATTATATTAAATAATAAAATTAAATGAATGTGATATGAAAGGTAATTATGGATTTATATCGTATTAGAAGATAATGGAGGCATAATCTATTATTATGCACATCATTTATGACAAGGTAAAATGGTCGTCTGTTCCTTTTTTCTCTTTTCTTCCCTTAAAAGAGAGGGAGCACTCCTCTCCCTATTAGTTTTCTTTTTTTCTAATCATTCCCATTCAAATTGTCTATTCCCTTCTAAAGGTGAACAATATTAATTCAATCTCTATAATCACCCAAACTAAACACAATACACAATGTTAAGGTACCACTTGAGAGTGTTAATAATTGCTATGGTGTCAACTACAACTGCATAATTCTTATGTTAGTCAGTTGAAACTCTGTCAATTGATGTTCCAATGTGCACTAAGCCACTTGATTTGACATCAATTGAACCCCATGAGGCTTTTCTGGTTGAGGAGGGAGATGGTTAGAGAAAAGATGTATATAAGGAAAGAAAGAACTCCTTCTAAGAGGAGAAAGTTTCATAAACATTGGATTTTGTAAAGTCTCACATCGTGTAGAAGGGAAAAATTTGATATGTTTATAAGGAAATAAAGAACACCTTCAAGTTTCATATATATATATATATATATATATAATATATAATATATATATATATATATATAAGCTATATAGATTTAGGAAAATGAAATGTATTTTAAATAATGAACTAATACATATTCAAGATATCATTCGATAGATAATACCTTAGATAGTTATACTAGATACACACCCATATAATTATTATGATGATATTATCACATCATTTTTAATTTTTTTTTCTAAATCATAAAATGAGTAACAACACCATCCATATTTAATTAACTCAATTATAAAAAAATATTAAAAAGATAAACATAAGTACATAAAAATTACATTTTAATTTATTCAACTCCTTGCACCAATGTCAAAAGAGATTTTAATTAATTAAATTATGAAATTTTAATTTAATTTTTAATAACATTACAATTGTAATTATCACTTGGTGAAAAAGTTGATCTTTCTTTAATGATTTATTTCCTTTTATTAGTAAATTAATTAATGTATAAATCTGAGTTAAAAAAAATAGAGTGATAATAATAATCATGCAACTTAGATGATTAAATTAGTTTAATTTATGAAGAAAGAGATGTAAAATTGGGCTCATTTGCCTATTTGTTTTTTTATGTTGGTTTTCTTTATTAATATGTAAAAATCTGATTTCCTAAATTGTATAATTCAGTAATAATTTTTTATTGTAAAATCTAAAAAAAAATGTGAATTTTGAATTGTACAATGTATAAGTTTGATGATAAAATTTAAATTTTATTATCTAAAAGTTAAAAAATGACTTTCAATTTTTATAATCAGAATATATTTTTATTTTTTAAATTATAAAACTTAAAAGGTAATCTAAAAATAAAAACTTAATATCACAAAAGCAATTTTGATATTTTTAAAATTTTAGAAGTGAAAAACAATATATAGGTGCAGAAAATATGCGGTAGAATTGATTCAAGGCTGGATCATAAAAGCCCTACTAGAAAACTAATTGGATGGGCCAAACAAAGTCCAGAGCCAATATTTATTATAATTAACACTATTCTTACTCTCTCAAATTAAGAATAAAAGTTTGTAGAGATTTGTTTTTCATCCTAAAATTTAAACAAGAAAACCAATAAAATTTAAAAATATTTTCTATTTATAAGGTTGAAATTAACATTTTCTACTTATACATAATTTACTTTTTATCTTTTTATATTTTTTTCTTTTAATTTAAGAATACTTCATGTATTAACTTTGTTTAGGTCTTATTTTTTATTTTTATTTTAAAACCAATTCGATAGAAATAAAATTTTACGATTTACACATTTTTTCACAATTTTAATTTAAAATATTATAATGTTTTATACAAGAATATACAAAATTACTAGCGATACATTAAATCTATAAACTATTATTTAATCTTCCTTCTATTTTTATAAATTCTTATAAATCATTTAAATTTCTTTCATTATTTTATGTTATAGTGAATAGTTTTTATAATTTATAAATTTCATTTTTTAAATTAGATAAGGAAGAAATATGATATCTTTATTAAAAATAAGCTTCAACAATTGTAATTGTTTTTTTTTAATAGAAAGTTAGACATTACTATTTCACGTATGTATTAGTTTAAAAACACTAATAACAAAGGAAGAAAAACACAATATTCAATATAACTTCATTTCAAACATTTTACGAATAACTTTAAAAACTTACTAATTTAATAATTTTTTTATAGATTATTGAATATATTACTAATAAATCTAATTTTAAAATAATATTTGTTTAATAATTTATTAATTATAATTTATATTTTACATGTAGAAGTGGATATTATTACCATTGTTAATAATAATAATAATAATAATAATGTATATATTCAATTATTTTATAAATTTTTAGGTTGTATGAGAATACTATTATTATATTGTAGATGAAAATATAGATTAAAAATAAATATTAGGTATTGTATATTTATATATTTAATTATTTTATAAATATTTAGGTAGTATAAGAATACTGTTAATATATTATAGATAAAAATATAGATTAAAGATAAATCTTAAGTATTGTATTTGGTAGAATAGATAATTTTGGGAAATATTATCTTTTATAAATAAAAATAAAATTTATATTTAAGTATATATTTTTGCAAGTTTTATATTTATAGTGGTTTTAATACCACAAGGATGTTGTCTATTATGTGTTATTTTTTTATTCTCCAACAAATCACCTCAATTAAACACACTGATAAATGTAAACAGGTAAAATTATACTTTCATGTTTGTCCAAGCAAAATAAAAAGGAACATTTATTGGAAAGTGTTATTTAATCAAGATTTTAATTTTTTTTCTTGTAGCTTAACATCAAAACTTGCTCATTGTTAAAACACAAATAACTCTGCCCCTCATTCACAGTGTTCGGTTAACTAATCTTAATAATAGTTTGCATCGATACTGATTGGTGGGAGGAGTTCATATAAGAGACGAAATGATTAAGCCACCAAGTCGGCACAGCACAATAGAGAGCGAGGAAATAAATTTATATGGACATTTATTTCAGTAACCAAGAAATCGCTTCATAATTAAAAAGAAACAAAATTTGTTGATATACTAAATCATTAACCAAAAAAATTGAACCATGTTCTTATTCAAATCCAATATCTATGATGAAGATAACTATAGCTATTAGAAGTTTGAGCTCTCAGCCCTTTTTAAGGAAGTGTCTCCTTTAAGGAGCGGGTGAAAGCTTCCAGTTCTTTCAATCCCTCTTGACGAGATTTGGCTTCTCCAATTACCTTCACCATAACACTGCCAACAATCACACCATCAGCTCCCCATCCTGCTACCTGTATCAAAGTATGTACTTGATTATTAACCAAATTGACTGAGGTAGAAGCATACAACATACGGATTGATAACTAACCTGTTTAACATGCTCAGGCTTTGATATTCCAAAACCAACAACCACGGGTTTAGTTGTTGCCTGAATTGCAATTAAAAAATGATTAAACTACAAATATAAATATTGAGATTAACCAAGTTTAATGGTAGACTATTATGTTTATCATAACTGATTTGATACCAGCTCCTGCTAGCAAAGAGAAGTGGAAGGACCAGAGGAGGGACTAAGAAAAGGAGGGAAAGAGAATTTGAACTTATGAAGTGATCAGAAGACTGTTACCACATCGCACAAGAGACATATACAGTTAAGACAAAGATTAGACAGACAAACCTCTTTAATTTCCTACAGAAGAGACTGAACATTAACACTAACTGATGCTCGAGCTCCTGTGACCCCTACCGAGCTCACCTAAAAGTTAAATCAACAAATGAACAAATGGTTAATGACATTTGCAAGCAGATGATGAACTGAGGTAGTTATGCAAGATATTATCTGTTTTCAAAATTATAGTGTATTTGTATCCAATTTCCAAAAACATTGGGATCAAAGTGACTTGTTATCACTGTCAAGCTCTAAACCCAATTTGATGTGTGAACTAAATAAATTTGTTGAAAACCCATACCTTTACCAAGTTCTAGCAAAATATACAAAATCAAAAGTTTGGAACATCAACATGCAGTAATATGAACAAACTTGAACAAATTAAAAATCAGTACACTTTCCAAATAATTTCTCTAATCATTATTCTCTTTGTCACATGGATTGTGCTAGTTTATGATGCAGAAAAAAATAAGTACTAAAGATATTTCTAATGTGGATTTTGCTTGTCCGGGCATTGAAGCCTGCTTGGATTGTGCCAATGGGACGGCGCAGCCATATGTAAACACATATAAAAGTGTCATGGCTAAGGGAGCATATTTTGGGAATTTGGGAAATGTATTATTTTGGTACTAGTAGCAATTAAAAAAAAATACCTAATTTGAGTTTTTAAGAAATCTTAGTGTCTTACAAGGGAGATTTTATAGATGCTCCTTGTTGGTTTGGTTAAGGAAGAAAGATAAGTTGGCATGATACTATATTTTATAAGTTCCTTTATGTGAAGTCAATCTCTCATTTACTATAAAATGTATACAACTAGGCCCACAAATCCTTTTAAAGCCTTGTCTCCCATGCAGTGTTTTAAAACCTGGTTCCGACTCTGATGATGTCATTAAAGTGGTCAAAAATTAGATTGAGCTGGTATAGTCCAGTTCTAGCAAGCGATATTTTTTTAATTTGTGCTTTCATACTACTACAACAGTTTTTCAAGCCTCGCGCACAAATGCACAGCTCCTCACATCAGAGTATTCATTTTTTTGTAAAGGAAGGACCATTTTGTGTGTGTGCATCTGCCCAGTATCTATACCTATTCATGTTCTTCAACCTGTGATCCCCTAGTTGAACTGTTAATTCACTAATTTAGTATCTCTACCTGTCTGAGTTTTAAAACGTTGTTCCCAAATGTAGAAAATAATTGTTGAGCCAGTTTGAAAACTGACTTTTTCTGCTTATTGGAGGTCATTGAGTTCTTTTTTCTTCAAGAAACCTTCACAAAGATGTGTATTTCCTTATTGAGTTTGTCTTAAATCGATAGACATAAAAGCATATTCCCGATGCACGAGTGAGTGATAGGAATCTGTATATTGTGAGTTTGGTTTCATCTTTCTTTAAGATTTTTGAAGGTATTTTTGCACACTAGGAGGGGGTGGGGGTGGGCACGAGAATTTGTGAAATGACTGTTGAATTAACTCGATTCTATTTTTGGATATCATGATGTTTGATTCTGTTTTATGGGATTTACAAAAGAGTTTCACTTGGAGAAAGATCGATGGCAAAGGTATGATTGTACTTGACATTCTTGTGTGGAATAGGTCTTTCATTTTATAATTTTATTTTGCAAATTTTATATACATTTTATTTTTTTAATCCCATTAGATATTAATTTCATCATTCATTATTTTTGTGTGTATGCAAGCTGTCATTTCGGTTATGTAAAGGATTACGATGGAGGAATTCTCATGGAATGTAAGATAGATTCAAAGCTCCCTTACACCGATTTATCAACTATGATCCGTCATCAAAGGCAGGTAAGATAGATCCAAACCTCCCTTTGTTTTCCACCTTTTGTTATAGGTTTTTCATTTAACCACACTGGCACGCCCACTGCTAAAGAATGTACATGATACTGTCAAGAACTTTACATCTGAGAATTATGATAGAATGATACCTTATTTGTAATTGCATGCATTATCCTTGTTTCTATCTTGTGTAGAGACTGTTTGCCTATTTTTTTTCTCATTCAGTTTCAACATATTCTCAATTCATGATGTGTTAAGTCATTATTGGTTATAAATGTAGGCTATTGATGAAAAAATCAGAGAGCTGTCAAACTGTCATATAGTATATGCTGGAATTGATTTTCAGAAGGTACAAACGCATTTTTTACTTGTATTGGAGAGGATCATCAAATTTTTTGGCTGAATTTGTACATTTTTCTTCTCTTTTCGTATATTAGTAAAATCATTGAGTGATGGAATATAACTGTTTTCCCTCCTGGTTGATATGGTGTGCAGAAAGAAGTTGGCATTCCTAAAAAAATTATTGATGACATCCCGATTTGAGTAAGTACTTAATTTCCAATTTGAGTTTAATAACTCGAGCAATTATTTTTGTTTTGTATCTTTGTGTAAAATTATGCATTACCTGTCTTTAAAGATAGCATGCTTTCATATATCTTTTTTAAGTTTTGCTCAGTTATTGTGGTATGACGAGATTTCAAAACCTTAGCTTGATCCCTAACCTTTTGACTGCCTTTCCTCCCCCTGTTCAGTGTCCCTCCTTATTAAGTGTCCAAACATGGCTTAATATATTTGTTTATCAAACAGGATGTTGTGAAGAAAAAGATCCATAATGTCTGTATGAGTGAGATGATTTATTTTTGCATAATAATTTTCTGATTAATGTTACTGAATACAATGACAGGAGAGGTCTGGGTGGACTCCTGATCAGTGGGGTCATTCACGGTTCAGAAGTCTAAATGTCTCTACTGATAATACTACTAATAAAAACATTTGTCTGGTTTTATGCGATCACTTCTAAAGGCAAGCTACTTAGATGTTCTTTACATCTAATTCTTCATTCATTTAACTTGTTATAAATTAATTTACATTGGAAAGTCTGCAAATTTCATGACAGTGATGATAAATAGGTCCTTACTCTTGACAAATCAAAATATGCATGAGATCATAAATTAGTTCTTATAATTGGATGTCTTTTTGAACAGTCAATGCAATAACATGCTTATGCATGGCCATTCAAGGAACCAGTTGATGCCCGGGATGTTCTTGATTATTATGACATCAGTAAAGATCCAATGGGTAAGAAGCATCTGTATCTTGAATATTTCATATCAAGTACCTGTTACTTATGTTAATCACTTTCATTCTAATGATTTCCTCCCATCATCTTATTTTTATCTGGAGCTAGCTTTATCCTTTGCACATTTCTGCGAGCATGCTGGCCTCTGATAAGCAAAACTCAATTTTTAAAAGATAAGGTTTCAAAGAAAAGATAAATTTAATATCCTACTAAAAGATCACATTAACTATTTTTAACTATAGTTATTATACTTATTTTTAAAGCAACAATTCTCAATTAATTTTACACAACCAAAAGTTTGATGAAAGTTATCAATAGCTGGATTAATAAGTATACCTTATACAACTTAAAACTAAACCTCAAGCAAAAATGTTTTGTTTATGTTTTTATAAATAATTATGAAATTATTTTTCACTTTCTTGTTTGTTAATTTCACGACTTATTTTAATTTTTGTGTATCTAAGACATATCCATTGTGTGATTTGTGAATTAACATATTTTGATACAACTTTTGAATGAAAAAAAGGTTCTAAATTAACATACTTTGGCTGGTCCATTGATGATTCTGCAAATATTCGACTAAGTACATGACCACGTCTCTCTTTAAGACCACTTCCGCATAACTTCGTAACCTTTTCAATTAAAATATAAATACTTAACACATTTCAAGTATGTACACATTGGATTGCATGAGTTGAGCTTAAATATATGTTTCATATTATTAGAAGATGCAAGCTATATTATAAGTATTATCCGGAGATGAATGTGAAGACAAATGGAAGTGGATAAGTGTTGCGGTGTAATCCAAAATAGAATTAGTTAATATGGTTACATATATACAGGGAATGTCATCCTTTTATATAAAAACCATTCTTGTGCCGTTTTGTTCACGGTTTTAATGAGAAAGCCTCTTTTCTTTCATCTTGTTTTTCTCTTCATTCTTCCTTTTATTCCTTTTAATATGCAGATGTGTTTTTAGTTTGCTCTAACATATTGGTATCTAGAGCTTGTGCATAGACGGGGACCTGTGAAAAGGAAACACCATTGTTGATTGTTGTTGAGGGCATTGCTACAAGCGTGCTATTATGAGCTCTTGTGAATGCCATACTTGGAAATATCCACTGTGCTTGATGGGAAAGGTTATGAAGATTGGTGTGTGAAGATGAACACTATTCTTGGATACCAAGAACTTAATGAGATTGTGAGAATTGGGTTTCAAGAACTCTCCAAGAATGCTTCAACAGAACAGAAGTAGGTATTTCGAGAGAACAAGAAACTAGATTGCAAGGCTAGAGTTCTTTTGCATCAATGTGTTGCGGCAAATGTATTTCAAAAGATTTCATAGACTGAAACCTCGAAGCAAGCATGGAATAGTTTGCAACAAGTATATGGAAATACTTGGAAGAAAAAGAAGGTTAAGCTACAATCTCTCGGAAGACAATATGAATTTTTATCA
>CM059257.1:6993005-7098325 GCA_030347555.1 Lablab purpureus | reverse complement strand
GAGTCTAAAAACAAAGAAAGGGTAAAATTACTCAATGTACTCTTCCCCCGAAAAGATATAAAAAAAAAACTGGTATATCCCCTTTGCATCCACAGTTGTGTTCATAATCCAATACTAATTAAACTAATTAAAGATAAGTAAAAGGGGTAGACTCCCTTGCCACTTATCATGCTCCGAACAACCCAAACTCCATGAAAGCTCAGAGACCTCTAATGTGCATACAAATGTGGCAATCATATATGTATTAAGCCCAGACCAAACAACAAAAAACTTAACAACATTATATACTAGGAGCATGACTAAAAAATAAACATAACCTTGTGGCAAGTTCCACAGAATTCTGCAGTATGGATACTACTACACTAGCATTCCAAAAATAGACCATGCATAACTACTGAGATATGCACACAACTGACCCATACTTCAAAGCACAAACAAAACACTTTAAGTGTCCTACAACCTTATAGGTCATGCATTACTTTCCCTACCTCCATAGTCAGATTCTAGGCAAGAATTGCATCACTTAGCGCCATGTACTTTTAAATTTGCACAATTGGCTAGCTTCAAGTTGTTCTATATTTAGAATTTCAAACTCAATGATACTTCTCTTATACAAATCTCCAAATTTCCAACACTCGAATGGTTTGTTATCCTCACTGAGTGGCCAATGCCACTGTGATGAGAACACAATCCTGCATCAATATTGCACTTCCTCTTCCTATATTTACATGTGTCTGCCCTCATGTAGCTACCTTTTGTCTAAAATCAGATAATGAGCTTCCAAACCTGCATAACACAACTAAGGCCAAGCAACAAGTGATCATAGACAAATAGTAAGGTGTGATCATGATTAATATAGTATTCACCACTGTGTTTTTAAAAAAAAGACAAATTGTTTTGGTATGCATATAAGTAATAAGTGACTTTTACATGTAACACTCCCAACTAATTCTACAACCTACCATATCAGAATAAAATTGTATAATCCAAAAATCAAAATTAAATACATGCTCTAATTTATTAAAAGTTGATTTCCAAATTATAAATAAAGACAAAGACTTCTGGATTGGGAAAAATGAAAAACAAAAGGCCAATTAGGACTATAACAACATTAAGAGTGATTTGGTCATGTTTATTTTTTATGGAGGTGCTTGTTGAAGTGAGGGAGATGCAGAAAGAATCCACTTAAAAAAAACAAAACAACTACACACAACTAAAAAACCCTAGAAAGAAGAGAGGAGTTTTGGAAGCGATCTTAGGCATAATTTCCAAGGTGGCTCATGTGTAATTTAAAAAGATGAAGCCTACGTGGAAATAAAAGTTTCTTTGATCACTGGTGCAAAAGAAAATAATTTAAGAATTAAAAAATATATTTAATCTAGTAAATAATATAATAAAGATACACATGTATTCTAAATAAACTTAGGTAATTATATGACAAAATTATTGAAATAGTTATGATTTGTTAAATAAATATTAAAATATTATTGATGATAAAAAAATATATGCATTTATATTTCTTAATTACTTTTGTATCATTTCGTAAAATCAAAATTTATTTTGAAAAAACATTCTATTAAAAATTTAAAAGTATAAAATTAAAACAAATAACATAAGAATTTTAATATTTTGATCTTCATTTCTTCTTTCCTTTTCAAATAGTTAGAAGAAGTTATTATATTTTTAAATTGTTTTCTAATTATATTATCTGCAATAAGAAAACAAGTCATGTATAATATTTATAAATGAATGAAAGAAAGACATGATGAGTATATCATGTGATACAGGTTGATAAAGACACGATGAGTATATATCAAGTATAATATTTATAAATGAATGAATCTCTTTTTCATACAATAAATTAGCAATGAAAGAAAAGTGCAATAAATTTGAAAAAATAAATAAATAAGCAGACTGTTGTGATACATAATTACACATATTTAATAGAAAGCTTATAACAGATAAAAAACTCTCTAACAACCTAAATTAACATCAAATAATCTATAACTACTAATAAAAAATATATCAAATTATCATTACTCCATTGAAAGTTGATAATTAACAAGCCATTTTTATCAAATTATTTTATTTTCTATATTTATCATAAAAAACATCAAATTTATCTTTAATATTAATAGAACAATAAAGAATAACAACCTCTCCCTGGACAAGTCTTATGAAAATGTCAAAATAAAATAACAAGTGTGAAAAGGTCATTTGAATTAAAGGAACAATAAATTAAAACTTATACTCAACAAAAAAAAGTTATAACTAAGAAAAATCATTAAAAAAAATTCCAAAAGAAAAATAATGGTTATGATACATTTTTCATTTACAAAAGATTTTCTATACCTTTATTTTCTATACTTTTCCATATAAATTAAATTCAAAGTTTATCTAAAAAAATAAGTGATGATATTATTAGAAGTTAAAATTAATCATCCGGTTTATTGGAAACATATAATAGTAAAACAAAATAACAAGTAACGATTTAACGAGAACATAATATTCAACAAATAATATAATATTTAACTTCAATGATACTAGTGGAAAAGAGAATCCTAAATCCTAAACACAAATGAAGTAGTAAACTATTATATTTAGTAAAACAAACCATATCAATATCTATTTGTTCCACAAAGGAAAGATTCGTCTTGTTGACAAAGTCATACAAATTAGAGTTACATTATTTAAAAGATTGAATTTTTTGTCTGAAAGATCAATTACGCATTTAGAAGTAAACAATTTATCTATTCTCATGCATGAATCATCAACTTAATGAGTATTGGAACAAAGATTTGAAACCTCAAGATTTTTCTATAGCACTAACAATCATGATGATACAAATGTTCCAAATTAGAACAATCCTTAAAGGATTTGAGAGATTTCCAATCCACACTGAATCGCCAATCGAAAAGGTGAGTATTTAAGAGAAAAGGAATTAAAGTTTGTGATATCAAGATATATTTCACAAAGCTTTAGAGTAGTTAGAGATTGAGACGGAGAGTTGAGAAAGGTTTTCCATCGACACTCATCTTGGATGATAAGAACTTGAATGGTGGATTAGATTCTTGGTGTGAGGATAATGTTCAAGCATCTCATCAACCATTAAGGTTCCTACTATCCTAATGAGTGTGTGGTGAAGATCCTTCCTCAACTCTCTATCAACAACTTCTAACTACTCTAAGACTTTGTCAAATATATTCATTTAAAAATCCACGACCTTTGATTTCCTTTTTTCTTAAATACTTTTACACTTTTTATTTTCAATTTGGTATATGATTGGAAACATCTCTTGATCCATTTCAAGAGGGTTGTGCCAATTTAGAACATTTATATTTTCACAATTGCTAGAACTCCGACAAAATCAAGAGGTTTCAAATCCTTTTCCACAACTCACTAAGACATAGAGGATTTCATGAGTAGGACTAGATGAAGTGTTTGATCTTGAAAGTGTTATTGATTTTTCATGCCATTAAAACTTCAATCGTTTAGATATCGCGACTCTAATATGTATGAATTTACCACTAAGATGAATCTTCTTTACGTGGAACAAATAGATATTTATATAAGTTGTTTTACTAAGAATAATTATTTACTGTTTTATTTGATTATATTTTGAAGTAAAATGAGTCTGTACCTTTATCTAGTATTAGGTTGAATTAAGTATTCTTTATTTGTCAAATGTAGTATTCTAGTTAATAGTGGTTTGTTACTCTTATTAATTAATTGTTTACTACATTTTCATTCAATTCTTTCCAATGGATTGGAAGATCAATCTTTCCTCTTTCTTTGAAGTATAAAATTTTAGGCTAATCAAATTTGTTTTTTATCGTTTATAATACCTCCTAATATCATAATTTTTTTAATATCTATTGTGATTTCACTTTTATGAATGAGAAAGTATGAAAAATAAAGATATATCAAACCTCTTTATAAGTGAAAAATAATTTTTTTCTCAAAACTTTATAATGATTTTTCATCCTTATAACTAAAGTTTTTGTCATGTATAATTTTTTTATCAGATTAATTCTCTTATATTTTATCTCTACAAGCACTATCACTGTCATATATATTGAAGTTATTATTAATAATTAGCTTATATTCTTGTGAGATGTATTATACCTTACATGCATCTATACATAAATTATTTACTTTTGTACATTTTCTTTTATTACAAAGAAAAATATAAATTAAAAAAAACATTACAAATGTCTCAACCTTTTACAAAATATATATATATATATATATATATAAAAGAATGGTTTAAATATATAACCATATTTACATTTTAAATTTATTTTAAAATGTTGTCCAAAGTATATTTTTATATAACTTAAATGTATGACAATTTATAAAATATTGCTTATTCAATTATTTTGTGATAATAAAAAATGTTTGGAAGAGATATCAATGGAACAATAAAGAATAACAATCTCCTTTTGAAGATCTTATGAAATTGGTGAAACTAAAGAAAAAATGTGATATACTTAATTTGGATTAAAGGAACAAGAAATTGACATTTACATATCACAATAAATTAAAGAAATATGAAATTAATATTTATATATGAAAAAAAATTAGTTACAAGTAAAAAAAATCTTCTAAAAATTTTGTAGAAAAAGAAATGGTCATCGTACATTTTTTTTAATAAAAGATATTTGGTATATTTCATTCCTTTTCATTCATAAAAATAAAATTCAAGAGATTCATCCAAATAAGTTAAGATATGAGGAGGTACACTAAAAAAGAAAGAAACATGTTTTGATTAACTTATAATTTTACACTCCAAAAAAATAAGATTAATCGTCCAGTTCATTGAAAATATGAATAAAATTTATAATAATGGTATGAAAACACAATCAATAACAAAGTACTAATAAGTAACTATTAACTAGGGTACCATATTTGACAAATAAATAATACTTATTTAGTTACAAGAGTGGAAAATTATGTAAATAGAACACTCTCCCTTCAAACAACTCAATCAAAAGATGAAGTAGTAAAACATTGTCATTATAAAGGTAAATCACATCAATATATATTTGTTTCAGGAAGGAAATATTCATCTTAGTGGAAAGGTCATACAAATTAGAGTCACATTATCTAAAAGATTGAAGTTTTGGCGTGAAAAGATCAATAATACAGTAAGAAGCAAACACTTTATCCATTCTCATGCATGAAATCCCCAACTCAATGAGTTTAGGAGCAAATACTTGAAATCTCTTAATTTTTTTCATAGTGTAGACCATTATGAAAATAGAAATCTTCTAAATTACCATGACCCTTAAAAGGGATCAATAGAGATTTCCAATCCTTTGAAGAGGTAAGAGCATTTAAGAGAAAGAAAATCGAATTTGTGATTCCAATGGATATTTCATAAAATTTTAGAGGAGTTAGAGATTGAAAGATAGAAAGCTCAGGAAGGCTCCCCACCATACTACACTCACTTAGGATAGTAAGAACTTGAATGGTGGATCGAGTAAGGATAATCTTATCAACAATTGAATTTACAACTTGTTAATGCACCAAGTGATATTCTTACAAATTGGTAGAAATATCTTGAGAAGATAAAAAATTATAAAAACAATGAAAAAGAATAATATCTTCAAAGGTTTTTACTATCCTAGTTGAGTATGTGGTGGGAAACCTTCCTCAACTCTCCATATGTCAATCTCCAACTACTCTAAATCTTTATGAAATATCTACTGAAATCACATATTTCAAATTTCCTTCTCTTAAATACTTTTACATTTTCAATTGTCAAACTGGAAAAATTTTCCATCCTCTTACGAGTTATTGTTACTTTAGAATTTTTATATCCTCACAATTGTTGGTATTATGGTAAAATAAAAAAGTGTCAAATATTTTTCCTAAGCTCACTAAATTGAAGATTTCATGCATGAGAGTGGATGAAGTTTTTGATCCAAAAGTGTTATTGAATTTTTGTGCCAAACTTTAATCTTTTAGATACTCTTACTCTAATGTATATGAATTTAAGTAGATATTAATGTGAGTTGTTTATCTATTGGCATTAATAAAATAAGTATTATTTATTTGTGAAATATAATATTTTAGTTAGTAGTGACTTGCTACTCTTATTTACTATTTTTACATTATATTTTTATTAGTATTCTTAAGTTTTATTCATTTTTCTAATTAAATTAATGATAATTTTTTCTTGGAGCTCAAAGTTTATAGACTAATCGAACTTTGTTTCTTATTTTTTTATTGTATTTCCTAATATCATGACTTTCTTATTTAGATAGATCTTTGTTAATTTGATTTTTGTGGATGATAAAGTATTGAAAATAAAATAATACAAAATCTCTTATATAAATAAAAAATACAACATAACAACCATTTTTCTAGAAATTTTATTTATGTTTTTAAAATATATTAGTGGAATATCATTACAAACTTGAACTCACATATTAATGGTCTCTTATATTTTTGAGACTAAATAGGTTTTCTTCATTTACCTTAAATTACGTAAACTAAAAATTGTAAAATACATATTATATATAGAAAATAAAAATTGGAAATTACCTAAATAAAAAATATTTAGAAAAATTATTTTATAGGTATATTATTAGGTGTAATGTCTTGATTTAAAAAAAAAAGAAAAACAAAAATCTTCAAATTTAACACAAATCATTCTGAATTAACGATGTCTGCTTTCATGATATTTCTACTGCACCTTTAACTAATTAATGATGTAATTATAATTCTATTTCTACTTTATTGGGATTTGAGAGTCAGTATTAAATACACATAAAAAATCATTAAATATTGCCTCGAAATGCTAACTTCAATCCCAATTGAAAAAAAGTCAGAATTAAATGTTTGAGAGTGGAACCAAATTCATGACCATCAAATTCAAAATTAAATAGAAAGAGGTTTTCTAAATATTTTTTCAAAAATTAATCTTATTAAATTTTAAATCGGTCCATGTTTTTAAAATTTTTAATTTTGACTATTTTTATAGAACTTATAAAAATATAATATATCTCCATCATACTGTAAGTTATATATCATATTGTAACATCCCAAAACAGTAAGTAATTTTAAACTAAGAAAAAAAAAATTTCACTCATAAGAACAAGGAGTAAAGAGATAAGAAAAGACATAAAGTGTACAACTAAGGTTATACAATCATCCCAAATGGAGTACAATCCATCTAAAAATATATCTGACTACAGACAGCCACAAAATCTAAAATGAAATCACAGAAAAACAAACAAGAAAATATGAGACCACTACTCCTTCTTAGCTTTGCTAGCAGAAGCTGTATCCTTCCTGTCATCTGCTCCTGTGTCAAACACGTTCATAGCATAATCATACAAATAGCACAATACAAAAGAAAGGGGTGAGAAACATTTCATATCATTCAATATTTACATGTTGAATTACAAGTTCTACAACATACCACACACATAGAATTAGCCTACCAAAGGCCTTTACATACACTGAAGCACACACTAGACTTAGACCTCAGGAACTAACACCTGAATCATCACATGGAGTTACATCCCCATCTAGGCCCATGGATGTTAGGGTAACAGAACTTAGGCCCTTCCCGAGGGTGATCCTAATTCCGTCTCCATCGACTTCTCACAACTAGTGTTAGTGTCTATCTGACTCTAACCACTAGTGAAGTCTGGATTATTCCCTTCAGATATCCCAATTCATACATACACTAAATTTATTGCATACAAACATATCATTCCACAACATTTTCTCTATTCATCCTTTGCTCTCATCATTACATTGGCCTTAGTGCAGGTACTCATCACACTAGTCTTACTGCCAACAATCAACATCACACTCATATGCATCATAGACATCATCTCATACTTAGAACATTCATGTAAAATCATATTAAATCAATCCACTACTCAACATATTTCAGAATTTACAGTCAACAAACAGGGGACACTCGCTTGGGCGAGGTCATTCTCACCTGAGCGAAAACAAACCCGAGGACAGGGTCTGGAGCATTGGGAGGTCTCGCTTGAGCGAGTGCTGCTCGAAATTGAACAACACCTCCCCTAAAACTGAGTATCCTCTCAATTTTTTGGGTACCTAATACAGTCATCCAACAGTTTATACACATTCAATAAAGTATCAAAACATGCAGTAATGTGGGGAAAAACTTCCCTCCCATGCTATTCTTAATTGGTGGCTCAATTCCATATTTTACTCATCTCAGAACTTTCAATTCAATGAACTCAACATAAAGACATTAATCCACAAGTTCATTTCTACACTCACTTATACGATACATTCAACACAACTTACATTATGCAGCACATGGTATTTCATCTACACATCTCAGTCAGTCAAAACAAGGAATACAACTTACAAAACATCAATCAAACACTTTTCATTCTAGCTCAAGAAATCATTCAAATTTAAAAGTAACAACAAACCAATGTCACACCAATTTTATAAAAGAAAAGCCCTATTTTCCAAACCAGTAAGTGTTTCCCCCCTTACCTGAAAATCCAAGCTTCTCCTAAAGTACTCAAACGCTTTTCCTCTTCAAAGAGCACTTGCAACTAACACAGAAGGGGACCTAAACGACGAATAAAATACACCATTACGATCAAGAAACATTAAGGAACACAAAGGAACTCCAAGATACCCAAAATGACCAAGAATCGATCTTCAAATCAAAAACCCCAAATTGGAACCCTAAAAGTGCGTGAAGAAGAAAACTTATCCGAATCAAAAATCTAATCGGCCAATCCTCTACTGTTCTTCGCCACGAGTCCAACGGTGGTCTCCGTTCTTCAATCGGCCAAGAATTCAGTGAGAAGTAGAGGAGAGAAGTCAGAGAAGGAAGGGTTTAGAGAGAGAGAGCTTGAGGAGAGAGAAAGTGTTTTTAAGGAATGAAGAACAAAAAAGTGTTTTTATTAGTTTCAAAAGCAGGGGACCCACCCTCTCTGTGTTCTTCATTACTTTAACCTTACCTCTACTACTCAGCTTTCATTTCTCTAGGTCCTTACATTCTCTCCAACTACAAAAATTTTCGTCCACGAAAATGAAACTTACCAGGCAAAGAGATGAGGGTAAGCTTTCCTCATTTGTTCCTCCAGCTCCCAAGTGGAATCACCCGCTCGGGTGTTCCATAGCACCTTGACCATACTGATGGTCTTCCTCCTAAGCTGTCTGGACTGGACCTCTAAGATTCTGATGGGAGTAGCCTCAAAAGACAAATCTTCCCTAATCTGCACCTCATTAGGCTCTAAGATGTGTCTGGGATCAAACACATACTTCCTCAGCTGGGAGACATGGAATACACTGTGCAATCTGGATAGAGGAGGAGGTAGAGCTAACTCATAAGCTACTGGCCCAATCCTTCTAAGTATCTGATATGGTCCAATGAACTTAGGAGTCAACTTTCTTGACTTCATGACTCTGCCCACACTAGTCATGGGTGTAACCCTTAGAAATACATGCTCCCCTACTTCAAATTCCAAAGGCCTTCTTCTTCTATACGCATAAGACTTTTGATGACTCTTAGAAGTCCTCAACCTCTCCTGAATCATCCTAACTTTCTCAGTGGTCTGCTGAAGTAACTCGGGTCCCTCTAAGGTCCTTTCACCATCTTAGTACCAACACAAAGGAGTCCTACATTTTCTCCCATACAAAGCCTCAAAAGGTGCCATTCCAACACTAGAGTGGAAACTGTTATTATAGGTGAACTCCACTAAGGGCATTACCTCGTCCCAACTACCAAGGTGATCTAGCACGCATGTTCTCAATAAGTCCTCAAGAGTCTGAATTGTCCTCTCAGACTGACCATCTGTCTGGGGATGGTAAGTGGTGCTCAAATTCAATGTGGTACCCAAAGCTGCCTCGCAAGGTCTCGCGCAGAACTGGAAGTGAATCTAGGGTCTCGGTCTGATACTATGCTGGAAGGAATGCCATGAAGTCTCACGATCTCTCTAATATATAGATGTGCAAGGCGATCCATGGAGATCCTCAAATTCACTGGCAGAAAGTGTGCACTCTTGGTTAATCGATCCACAATAACCCACACAGAGTCATGTCCTCTGACTGTCCGTGGCAAGTGGGTGACAAAATCCATGGCTATACTATCCCACTTCCACTCCGGAATTTCCAACTGCTGAAGCACACCACCAGGCCTCTGATGCTCAACCTTTGCTTTCTGGCAAGTTAAACAGCTAGCCACATACTCAGATATCTCTTTCTTCATGCCAGGCCACCAGAAAGATTCCTTCAGATCTTGATACATGTTTGTCATACCAGGGTGTAGACTAAGCCTACTCTTGTGCCCTTCATCCAAAATTACTTTCTTCAGCTCTATATCAGCCGGAACACAAATTTTCTTTTTGAATCTCAGTAGGCCATCAGTCTCTACTGAGAACTCTGAATGTTGACCCTCCTTGAGACTACTCATGATTCTCACCAATTGGCCATCATTCTCTTGCCTCTCTTTGATTCTCCCAAAGAAATCATTTGTAATCATTAACTTACAGCATCTAACACACTCTGGAGAAAACTCTACACTGAGGTTGAGGTCCCCGAACTGTTCAATTAGCTCAAGTTCCTTCACCATCAATGCAGAAATGCCGATAGCCTTTCTGCTCAAAGCATCAGCCACCACATTGGCTTTTCCTTGATGGTACATCAACTAGAAATCGTAGTCCTTCAGAAACTCCATCCATCTTCTTTGTCTCATATTCAGCTCCTTCTGATCAAAGAGATATTTCAAACTCTTATGATCACTGAATACATCAAACTTTGCCCCAAATAAATAATGTCTCCAAATCTTCAATTCAAACACCACAGCTTCTAATTCTAAGTCATGAGTGGGGTAGTTCTTCTCATGATTCTTCAATTTTCTGGAAGCATAAGCTACCACTTTCTTATCCTGCATCAACACACAACCCAATCCTGAGAGAGATGCATCACAGAATACTTCAAAGGGGTCCTCTGGGTTAGGAATAATCAAGATGGGTGAACTGGTCAATCTTTCTTTCAATTCCATGAAGCTGCTTTCACACTTATCTGTCCAAGCAAAAAGGCTGGTCTTTTCTAGTCGACCTTGTCAAAAGGGCCACTATTCTTGAAAATCCCTCTATAAACCTCCGATAGTACCCAGCCAAACCCACAAAGCTCCTTATCTCTGATACTGATTTGGGACGCTCCCATTGTAACACTGCCTCCACCTTGGAGGGATCTACAGCAATACCTGCAGCTGAAATAACATGCCCCAAGAATTTCACCTCATTCAACCAAAACTCACACTTAGATAACTTTGCATACAGCTGCTTCTCCCTCAGTATGCCCAAAATTACTCTCAAGTGCTCCTCATGCTCTTCAAAGACTATGCAAGTAGATGAGGATGTCATCAATGAAAACTACCACAAACTTATCTAGGAAAGGCTCGAAAATCCTATTCATGTAGTCCATGAAGACGACCGGTGCATTAGTCACTCCAAAAGGCATCACTACATACTCATAGTGGCCATACCGGGACCTGAAGGCTGTCTTCTGAACATCTTCAGCCTTCACCAAAATCTGATGGTATCCGGATCGCAAGTCTATCTTGGAAAAGACAACTGCCCCATGGAGTTGATCCATCAAATCATCAATCCTTGGAAGAGGATATTTGTTTTTAATAGTCAGTTTATTCAGCTGTCTATAGTCTATGCACAATCTGGAACCTCCATCTTTCTTCTTCACCAATAATACTGGTGCGCCCCACGGAGACACACTAGGCCTTATGAACTGCCTATCGAAAAGGTCCTCTATTTGTTTCTTTAGCTCACTCAACTCAGCTGGGGCCATTCTGTATGGTGCCATAGAAACTGGTCCTGCTCCTGACACTAGGTCAATGGAGAATTCCACTTCTCTCTTTGGGGGCAACCCCGATATTTCTTCAGGAAATACATCTGCAAACTCCTTAACCACTGGTATCTCTACTCCCTGACTCTCTTCTACCTCCATCTGAGTCAGGACCATGAAACACTGAGCTCCTCCTACCAAATCCTTCCAAGCTTGTTGAGCTGAAATAATTTCCACTTCCTCCGAACTTGGGAAGATCAACTTCTTCAAACCACAATCTATAAGAACTCTGTTGGCCGACAACCAATCCATTCCTAGAATTACATCTAGGATCTTCAAAGGTAAACAAATCAAGTTCACCTTTGACTTATGCCCCTCAACAATCACGGAACAACCTATGCATACCCTAGATGCAATCACCAAGCTTGCTGTTGGTGTAGAAACATGCAAATCTAGTAAGAGATCTTGAACTGGCAACCGCAGTCCTTCTACACACACATCTGACACAAAAGAGTGTGTCGCTCCAGAATCAAACAAGACATGCAAAACATTACCAGCTATAGAGCACGCACCTTGAACCAAACGATCTCGACCGAGACAGCCTCGCCTCGCATAGCAAATACTCGCCAGCCGCCTCTGGCCTCGGCTCCCTATCGCCTCGAACTGGTCGAGAAGCTCTAATGGGAGTAGCTCCTCTCCCATTCCTACACTGCCTGGACAAATGCCCTGTCTGGCCACAAGTGAAACACCTCCTAACATCTGGACCTGCATTACACATATGGGACAAGTGTGATCCTCCACACCTGTAGCACCGCATCCCAAGGGGGCGAGGCTGGATTGGACCACCGTCCCTTGTCGGCTGAAAGCGGTATAAGGGTCTTCCGCTCTCCTTCTACTTCGCCACTGGGCCGCCCACCCACCGAAGTCTTCATTGCTCTGGTATTATTCGCTACCGCTCTCTGCAGTCTTGGCTCTTTCCACCAATAGAGAGAAGTCTGTGACATACATGGGCACCACTATGACTTTCAGCTCTGGTCTCAACCCTTCTTCAAATTTACTGCACAACCATGCTTCAGTGCAACTCTAGGAGTGGTATCTGGATAGGTGCTCAAAATGGGAAGCATATTCATTCACTGAAAGACTGCCCTGCTCCAATCTCATGAACTCAGTTTCCTTTGCAAATCTGGCACTGGCTGGAAAGTACTTAGTCAGAAACTTTTTCTTAAAGTCATCCCACTTCAAAATTTCCTCCTTGTTGGCATGAATCTTCTTCAATCCCTACCACCGAAACTCTGCTTCTCCTTCCAGTAAGTAAGTAGCAAAGTTCACTTTCTTTTCCTCAGGACACTCTGAAACATAAAAAATCTTCTCTATCCTCTCCATCTAGGTATTTGCTTCATCTGGAGTGGAGGTCCCTGCAAACTTTGGTGGTCCATGTTTCAGAAAGTCTGCTAATAAGGCTTGCGCCTGAGGCTGGCTAGAAGAGGCTACAGTTTGAGGGTTTGTAGATGTTGCTGCTGTGGCTGCCAAGGTAGCTTCTCGAGAGGCTTGAACTCTTGCATAACAGCCTGATGCTGCTGGGCCATGGCAGCCCCTTGCTGCTGCATGGTAGAAGCCATAACCTCCATGGCTCTAAGCATCTGGTGGAGGAGGAGGAGAAGGTCGGGGTGGCATCCTAAACAACACAATGAATAATTGTTAAGATATCCATTACTTAACACAAAATCCATGAGATGTTCTAACTCTTAACAACGAAGCAAGCCCTAACCTAAGGCTACCCTAAGGAACTAACAACTCTGATACCATAACTGTAACATCCCAAAACAGTAAGTAATTTTAAACTAAGAAATTTTTTTTTTCACTCATAAGAACAAGGAGTAAAGGGATAAGAAAAGACATAAAGTGTACAACTAAGGTTATACAGTCATCCCAAATGGAGTACAATCCATCTAAAAATATATCTGACTACAGGCAGCCACAAAATCCAAAATGAAACCACAGAAAAACAAACAAGAAAATATGAGATCACTACTCCTTCTTAGCTTTGCTAGCAGAAGCTGTATCCTTCCTGCCATCTGCTCCTGTGCCAAACACGATCATAGCATAATCATACAAATAACACAATACAAAAGAAAGGGGTGAGAAACATTTCATATCATTCAATATTTACATGTTGAATTACAAGTTCTACAACATACCACACACATAGAATTAGCCTACCAAAGGCCTTTACATACACAAGCACACACAACTAGACTGACGACTTCCGGAAGACTTGTATGAAGTTAGACCTCAGGAACTAACACCTGAATCATCACATGGAGTTACATCCCCATCCAGACCCATGGATGTCAGGGTAACAAAACTTAGGCCCTTCCCGAGGGTGATCCTAATTCCGTCTCCATCGACTTCTCACAACTAGTGTTAGTGTCTATCTGACTCTAACCACTAGTGAAGTCTGGATTATTCCCTTCAGATATCCCAATTCATACATACACTACAGTTATTGCACACAAACATATCATTCCACAATATTTTCTCTATTCATCCTTTGCTCTCATCATTACATTGGCCTTAGTGCCAGGTACTCATCACACTGGTCTTACTGCCAACAATCAACATCACACTCATATGCATCATAGACATCATCTCATACTTAGAACATTCATGTAAAATCATATTAAATCAATCCACTACTCAACATATTTCAGAATTTACAGTCAACAAACAGGGGACACTCGCTTGGGCGAGGTCATTCTCACCTGAGCGAAAACAAACCCGAGGGCAGGGTCTGGAGCATTGGGAGGTCTCGCTTGAGCGAGTGCTGCTCGAAATTGAACAGCAACTCCCCTAAAACTGAGTATCCTCTCAACTTGTTGGGTACCTAATACAGTCATCCAACAGTTCATACACATTCAATAAAGTATCAAAACATGCAGTAATGTGGGGAAAAACTTCCCTCCCGTGCTATTCTCAATTGGTGGCTCAATTCCATATTTTACTCATCTCAGAACTTTCAATTCAATGAATTCAACATAAAGACATTAATCCACAAGTTCATTTCTACACTCACTTATACGATACATTCAACACAACTTACATTGTGCAGCACATGGTATTTCATCTACACATCTCAATCAGTCAAAACAAGGAATACCACTTACAAAACATCAATCAAACACTTTTCATTCTAGCTCAAGAAATCATTCAAATTTAAAAGTAACAACAAACGAATGTCACACCAATTTCATAAAAGAAAATCCCTATTTTCCAAACCAGTAAGTGTTTCCCCCTTACCTGAAAATCCAAGCTTCTCCTAAAGTACTCAAACGCTTTTCCTCTTCAAAGAGCACTTGCAACTAACACACAAGGGGACTTAAACGACGAATAAAATACACCATTACGATCAAGAAACATTAAGGAACACAAAGGAACTCCAAGAAACCCAAAATGACCAAGAATCGATCTTCAAATCAAAAACCCCCAAATTGGAACCCTAAAAGTGCGTGAAGAAGAAAACTTACCCGAATAAAAAATCTAATCGGCCAATCCTCTACTGTTCTTCGCCATGAGTCCAACGGTGGTCTCCGTTCTTCAATCAACCAAGAATTCAGTGAGAAGTAGAGGAGAGAAGTCAGAGAAGGAAGGGTTGAGAGAGAGAGAGCTTGAGGAGAGAGAAAGTGTTTTTAAGGAATGAAGAACAAAAAAGTGGTTTTATTAGTTTCAAAAGCTGGGGACCCACCCCTCTGTGTTCTTCATTACTTTAAGCTTACCTCTCTACTCAGCTTTCATTTCTTTGGGTCCTTACACACATTTTATTATATTTTAAATAATCAAATATTTAATCATTTGAATGATCAGAATTAAGATATGAGCATATTTATGTAGAAATACATTTGAAAGCTATTAATTTATTTTAAAAAACAGAAAGAAAATGTTACATAATTGCATCTTTAATAGTGAGTTTATAACATTAAGAATGAAGAATACAATTGACAAAGTGTGTAACAACTTAAATGAACATCTAATAACTACTAATAAGAAACATATCAACTTATTATCATCACTCTACTTTCTTTGAAAGTTCATAATTAAGAAGCCATCTATATCAAACTGTTTTATATTCTTTTATATTTGTAACAAAAATACTAAAGTTATCATTTAATATCAATGGAAAAATTAAGAATAACAACCTCCCTTCATGTGTTATATATTAAAATATCATATTTGTCAAATAAATAATATTGTGAAAAATAATATAAATTAAACATTTTATATTATTTTAAACAATTCAATCAAATAAAATAGTAAATAATTGATCTTAGTAAAACAAATCACATCAATATATACTTTTCTCATAAAGGAAAGATTGATCACAGTGGCAAACTCATGCAAATTATAGTCGCATTATCTAAAAGATTGAATTTTGTATATGAAAAAAAAAATGATACTCAGAGAAGCAAACATTGTGTCCACTCTCATGTTTGAAATCATCAATTCAATGACTTTTGGGTAAAAGATTTGAAACTTTTGAATTTTGCTATAGTACTGACAACTATACAAATACAAATGTTTCAAATTAGTACAACTCTTAAAACAATTGATAAACATTTTCAATCCACATTTAATTCAAGGATAAAAAAGATAAGAGTATTTAATAGAAAGGATATTAAAGTTTGTGAATTCAATGCACATTTCATAAGACTTTAGAGAAGTTAGAGAAGTTAGAGAAGTTAGAGATTGAGAGATCGAGAGTTAAGAAAGGTTCCCCACCATACAGAGAGCAAGGATGATATAACTAGAATGGTGGATGAGATTTTGTATATAAAGATAATGTGATTGAAAATGAATTTAGGATATGTATCCATCATCGAGTTCATCATGAGTCAAGTAACATTGAGTTCATACAAACGGGTAAAAGCAATGTTATATTTTATGATGAAATTGATGATGTCATATATTCAATTCTTAGTCAAATTATATTCATACAAAGCATCTCAACCATCATTAAGGTTATTACCATCATACTTTAGTGTGTGGTAAGAAACCTTCCCAATATATCAGTCTCTAACTACTCTAAATCTTTGTGAAATATTCACTAAAATTATAATATTTGATTCCCTTTCTATTATGGTGATTTAAGTATTTCATCTTTCAGATATTGATTTTTTCATGTAAAAACTTTAATCTTTCAGATACTGCGACTCCAATGTGTATGACTTTGCCACTGAAATAAATCTTTCTTTTATGGAACCAATAAATATTGACATGAGTTTTTACTATAAGAATAATGATTTACTATTTTAATTGAATTTTGTTAAAATAATGATTAAGTTTGTTATTTTATCTAAGTACTATTTATCTGTTAAATATATATTTTAGTTAATAATAACTTTACGCTTGGAAGTTATTAATTTATTTATTTTAGTAGATTTTGGATTTGAGAAATTTATTTAGAAAACAAACAAAAAATATAATAATTTATTCAAATTGTTTGAATAAACAATTAAATAAAAATTTAACATATGTTATATTCTATTTTTTATTTCTAAATTTTAATGGAATAAATAGGTTTCAAAAATAAAATTTGATGCTCGTGAAATAATCACATGGAAATCATTTTGATATTATGATTAAAAAAGTTTTTTTGGCAGTCTTGATAAATTTTTATTAATGACTAACTTTTTAACAACAATTTTTAATTAAATATATTTTTCTATTTATAATATTTGAATATGAGATTTTGATTAAAAGAACTATTAATTTTACATGAACCTATTAGATGATGTTATCTTTTATTGTCTTTAGTATTTTAATATTTATTTAACAAATTATAACTATTTCAGTAATTTTTATCATAGTATATTTAAACAATGTATCAGGTGTCGAGTTTTTTTTTTAAATACAGAATTAAAAAAAGGGAGTTTATTATATTAAATAATAGTGTATCATATTTTATTTAATTTTAAATAATGTAATATTTACTAATTTGAATTACAAATATTAAAAATTGAGACATTTTTAAGTATAAATAAATTTGTAAGCTATTAATTTATTTTAAAAAGTTGAAAGAAAATGTTATAGTAATTTTGGAGAAATTCTTATTTTTAGAATTTTTTTAAAAATATTCTCATTTACTTGACCTTTCAAATTTTGTTTAAGTTTATTTTTTAATTTTCAACTTAAAAGTATGTTTTTAAATTTTAGTTTGAAACTAACTATAAAAATATAGAATATAAAAATATAAAATATAAAAAATAATTTATTTATAAATTTAGATATTAAAAATCAAATAATTTTAAACTCATAATTGATATCTAATTGTTATTTTCTAATAATTGTTATTTTCTAATATTAGAACATTATCAAACAAATAATCAACAACTTCCAAATAAACATTAAAACATCCTAAATAAATTATAAGTGATGAGAAAAATAATACCATCTGTTTCATCGTTTCATCAAACATGATGATGATCCTTCTTCTGTCTCATTATTTTGACACAATCAGGGATTAAATGGATAACTTGTTGGAAAATTACAAGTAAAAGTTACTAACATCAATTACTTTTTACTGTAATTTCAGGAATTTAGTTTTGCAATCAATTTCATCAATCACTTTCAATTTATTAACTATTAATGAATAATTAGTAAATAAAATCTAATTAGGAACCTCTTCTTTCTATATTACGTCATTTTATAAAAAAGTCTCATAAGTGTTAGGGTTTCTCAAAAGAGATAGAAAAAGAGAAAAAGGAATTTTTTTCCAAAAGTTTGGAAACTATGATCCAGTTATTATAAATAAAATTATAGCTAAAACAGTTTAATTAATTAAAAACATGAAAATCTGTGATTTTTTTAAAATGAAATTATGTATAGATGAAAAAAAAACTTTTACCAGACTATTAATGAAAAAAATTATTAATAAAACAGAAAAGAAATGAAGGAAAAATAACTATTTAAAAATTAGAAAATTTCAATAAACTAAATGAAATAGAAAAAGAAAAATTACAAAATAAAAAAAAACTATTAAAAAATTAAAAAACTTCTATCGACTACATTCAGTGATTATCTATGCTATTTAATCATATACAAATGTATAATTTGACACTGTGATTTCTGAAAAACACAACAATGAAGTTATAAAAATTATTTTAATTAAGCATCCTAATAAATCAAACAACAAATAGATTTTTCTATACCTGTTTAAGTCATAAAAATTATTTTGATCAAACATCCTAATAAATTAAACAACAAATAGATTTTTCTATACATGTGTGTATCAGAAAGTTAGAGCTGTATAAATTTTTTATTTATATAAGACATTTTGTATTATTTTATTTTCAATACCTTATCATCCACAAAAATCAAATTAACAAAGATCTATCTAAATAAGAAAGTCATGATATTAGGAAATACAATAAAAAAAATAAGAAAGAAAGTTCGATTAGTCTATAAACTTTGAGCTCCAAGAAAAAAATTATCATTAATTTAATTAGAAAAAATGAATAAAACTTAAAAATACTAATAAAAATATAATGTAAAAATAGTAAATAAGAGTAGCAAGTCACTACTAACTAAAATATTATATTTCACAAATAAATAATACTTATTTTATTAATGCCAATAGATAAACAACTCACATTAATATCTACTTAAATTCATATACATTAGAGTAAGAGTATCTAAAAGATTAAAGTTTGGCACAAAAATTCAATAACACTTTTGGATCAAAAACTTCATCCACTCTCATGCATGAAATCTTCAATTTAGTGAGCTTAGGAAAAATATTTGACACTTTTTTATTTTACCATAATACCAACAATTGTGAGGATATAAAAATTCTAAATTAACAATAACTCGTAAGAGGATGGAAAATTTTTCCAGTTTGACAATTGAAAATGTAAAAGTATTTAAGAGAAGGAAATTTGAAATATGTGATTTCAGTAGATATTTCATAAAGATTTAGAGTAGTTGGAGATTGACATATGGAGAGTTGAAGAAGGTTTCCCACCACATACTCAACTAGGATAGTAAAAACCTTTGAAGATATTATTCTTTTTCATTGTTTTTATAATTTTTATCTTCTCAAGATATTTCTACCAATTTGTAAGAATATCACTTGGTGCATTAACAAGTTGTAAATTCAATTGTTGATAAGATTATCCTTACTCGATCCACCATTCAAGTTCTTACTATCCTAAGTGAGTGTAGTATGGTGGGGAGCCTTCCTGAGCTTTCTATCTTTCAATCTCTAACTCCTCTAAAATTTTATGAAATATCCATTGGAATCACAAATTCGATTTTCTTTCTCTTAAATGCTCTTACCTCTTCAAAGGATTGGAAATCTCTATTGATCCCTTTTAAGGGTCATGGTAATTTAGAAGATTTCTATTTTCATAATGGTCTACACTATGAAAAAAATTAAGAGATTTCAAGTATTTGCTCCTAAACTCATTGAGTTGGGGATTTCATGCATGAGAATGGATAAAGTGTTTGCTTCTTACTGTATTATTGATCTTTTCACGCCAAAACTTCAATCTTTTAGATAATGTGACTCTAATTTGTATGACCTTTCCACTAAGATGAATATTTCCTTCCTAAAACAAATATATATTGATGTGATTTACCTTTATAATGACAATGTTTTACTACTTCATCTTTTGATTGAGTTGTTTGAAGGGAGAGTGTTCTATTTACATAATTTTCCACTCTTGTAACTAAATAAGTATTATTTATTTGTCAAATATGGTACCCTAGTTAATAGTTACTTATTAGTACTTTGTTATTGATTGTTTTTCATACCATTATTATAAATTTTATTCATATTTTCAATGAGCTGGACGATTAATCTTATTTTTTGGAGTGTAAAATTATAAGCTAATCAAAACATGTTTCTTTCTTTTTAGTGTACCTCCTCATATCTTAACTTATTTGGATGAATCTCTTGAATTTTATTTTTATGAATGAAAAGGAATGAAATATACCAAATATCTTTTATTAAAAAAAATGTACGATGATCATTTCTTTTTCTACAAAATTTTTAGAAGATTTTTTTTACTTGTAACTAATTTTTTTTCATATATAAATATTAATTTCATATTTCTTTAATTTATTGTCATGTGTAAATGTTAATTTCTTGTTCCTTTAATTCAAATTAAGTATATCACATTTTTTCTTCAGTTTCACCAATTTCATAAGATCTTCAAAAGGAGATTGTTATTCTTTATTGTTCCATTGATATCTCTTCCAAACATTTTTTATTATCACAAAATAATTGAATAAGTCAATATTTTATAAATTGTCATACATTTAAGTTATATAAAAATATACTTTGGACAACATTTTAAAATAAATTTAAAACATAAATATGGTTATATATTTAAACCATTCTTTTATTTACATATATATATATATATTTTGTAAAAGGTTGAGACATTTGTAATGTTTTTTTAATTTATATTTTTCTTTGTAATAAAAGAAAATGTACAAAAGTAAAATAATTTATGTATAGATGCATGTAAGGTATAATACATCTCACAAGAATATAAGCTAATTATTAATAATAACTTCAATATATATGACAGTGATAGTGCTTGCACAGATAAAATATAAGAGAATTAATCTGATAAAAAAAATTATACATGACAAAACTTTAGTTATAAGGATGAAAAATCATTATAAAGTTTTGAAAAAAAAATTTAGTTATAATGAAAAATCATTATACATATGTTTCCAATAAACCGAATGATTAATTTTAACTTCTAATAATATCATCACTTATTTTTTTAGATAAACTTTGAATTTAATTTATATGGAAAAGTATAGAAAATAAAGGTATAGAAAATCTTTTGTAAATGAAAAATGTATCATAACCATTATTTTTCTTTTGGAATTTTTTTTAATGATTTTTCTTAGTTATAACTTTTTTTTTTAGTATAAGTTTTAATTTATTGTTCCTTTAATTCAAATGACCTTTTCACACTTGTTATTTTATTTTGACATTTTCATAAGACCTGTCCAGAGAGAGGTTGTTATTCTTTATTGTTCTATTAATATTAAAGATAAATTTGATGTTTTTTATGATAAATATAGAAAATAAAATAATTTGATAAAAATGGCTTGTTAATTATCAACTTTCAATGGAGTAATGATAATTTGATATATTTTTTATTAGTAGTTATAGATTATTTGATGTTAATTTAGGTTGTTAGAGAGTTTTTATCTGTTATAAGCTCACTATTAAATATGTGTAATTATGTATCACAACAGTCTGCTTATTTATTTATTTTTCAAATTTATTGCACTTTTCTTTCATTGCTAATTTATTGTATGAAAAAGAGATTCATTCATTTATAAATATTATACTTGATATATACTCATCATGTCTTTATCAACCTGTATCACATGATATACTCATCATGTCTTTCTTTCATTCATTTATAAATATTATACATGACTTGTTTTCTTATTGCAGATAATATAATTAGAAAACAATTTAAAAATATAATAACTTCTTCTAACTATTTGAAAAGGAAAGAAGAAATGAAGATCAAAATATTAAAATTCTTATGTTATTTGTTTTAATTTTATACTTTTAAATTTTAATTGAATGTTTTTTCAAAATAAATTTTGATTTTACGAAATAATATTTTAATATTTATTTAACAAATCATAACTATTTCAATAATTTTGTCATATAATTACCTAAGTTTATTTAGAATACATGTGTATCTTTATTATATTATTTTTACTAGATTAAATATATTTTTTAATTCCTAAATTATTTTCTTTTGCACCAGTGATCAAAGAAACTTTTATTTCCATGTAGGCTTCATCTTCTTAAATTACACATGAGCCACCTTGGAAATTATGCCTAAGATCGCTTCCAAAACTCCTCTCTTCTTTCTAGGGTTTTTTAGTTGTGTGTAGTTGTTTTGTTTTTTTTAAGTGGATTCTTTCTGCATCTCCCTCACTTCAACAAGCACCTCCATAAAAAATAAACATGACCAAATCACTCTTAATGTTGTTATAGTCCTAATTGGCCTTTTGTTTTTCATTTTTCCCAATCCAGAAGCCTTTGTCTTTATTTATAATTTGGAAATCAACTTTTAATAAATTAGAGCATGTATTTAATTTTGATTTTTGGATTATACTCTGATATGGTAGGTTGTAGAATTAGTTGGGAGTGTTACATGTAAAAGTCACTTATTACTTATATGCATACCAAAACAATTTGTCTTTTTTTAAAAAACACAGTGGTGAATACTATATTAATCATGATCACACCTTACTATTTGTCTATGATCACTTGTTGCTTGGCCTTAGTTGTGTTATGCAGGTTTGGAAGCTCATTATCCGATTTTAGACAAAGGTAGCTACATGAGGGCAGACACATGTAAATATAGGAAGAGGAAGTGCAATATTGATGCAGGATTGTGTTCTCATCACAGTGGCATTGGCCACTCAGTGAGGATAACAAACCATTCGAGTGTTGGAAATTTGGAGATTTGTATAAGAGAAGTATCATTGAGTTTGAAATTCTAAATATAGAACAACTTGAAGCTAGCCAATTATGCAAATTTAAAAGTATATGGCGCTAAGTGATGCAATTCTTGCCTAGAATCTGACTATGGAGGCAGGGAAAGTAATGCATGACCTATAAGGTTGTAGGACACTTAAAGTGTTTTGTTTGTGCTTTGAAGTATGGGTCAGTTGTGTGCATATCTCAGTAGTTATGCATGGCCTATTTTTGGAATGCTAGTGTAGTAGTATCCATACTGCAGAATTCTGTGGAACTTGCCACAAGGTTATGTTTATTTTTTAGTCATGCTCCTAGTATATAATGTTAAGTTTTTTGTTGTTTGGTCTGGGCTTAATACATATATGATTGCCACATTTGTATGCACATTAGAGGTCTCTGAGCTTTCATGGAGTTTGGGTTGTTCGGAGCACGATAAGTGGTAAGGGAGTCTACCCCTTTTACTTATCTTTAATTAGTTTAATTAATATTACACAACTGTGGATGCAAAAGGGATATACCAGTTGTTTTTTATATCTTTTCGGGGGAAGAGTACATTGAGTAATTTTACCCTTTCTTTGTTTTTAGACTCTGTATAAGGGTTGAGTCTCCGCCTATCGACTTACAGTTGATATGGAGAGAAGGAAAATCAAACCAACACAGAAGTTTAGGTATCTTGATTATTTGCTTCACTTTTATTGCGATTGAAGAGATCGAATGTTTATAGTCTATAAACTTCAAAGAGGCAATAAGAGATGTAGAAGGTGAGCATTAGCAATGTTCTATGAAAGAGAAAATTGAATCTTTGAAGTAGAACCATACATAAATGCTCGTAGATATGCCCAGAAATTAGAAGGTGGTTAGATACAAGTGAGTATTTGAAAAGAATGATGAAATACCATGTATGGATAAAGAAATATTCAAGACAAGACTAGTGATGAAAGGTTTTACATAAGTAGAGGGAATGAACAATAATAAAATTTTCTCACTTACACTAAAACAATGTTTGATAAGGATCTTGATGTTAATTGTTAACTAGTACAATTTAGTATTAAAACAATTGAATTTTAAAACAACAACTTTTGTATATAAAAAGTTGGAAACCATCTACATACAACAACTTACAGGATTTGTCAAAGATAAAAAAAAAATATATGTCTCTTAGAAAATAATTATGTAACGACTTGAAACAAAATCTAATCTAAACATAAAATATATTTGATGATTTTCTAATAGATAAAATTTCATATGAGAAATTAGAAGAAAAAAACAAATATGTTATTTTTATTTTTATATCAAAATAATATTCTTATAATAAACTAATATAAAAATGAAATAAAAGAAATTAAAATTTAAAATAGAATATTTAAATGCAACAAGAAAAATATTTAAAATAGATATATAAAGCGATGAAATGATTAGAATGTGTCATGTATCTCAATAAAAATATTTAAATAAGATTGTTAAGAGAAATAAGATTAAGATAAACTTAGACTACATATTCAAATCATAACATGAAGTTCTCAATTTCGAAACTCTTACTTATGAGGAAAATAGGAAGAAGATTGATAGTATAAAATTATGTAAAAGTTAAGGAGAGATATGTGGACTTTTTACATTACATGTTTTGGGATGGAATCTCGAATTACTTGTCAAAGAGATAAGGTTATTTATGAATATGAAGTCTTGTGATATATAACGTGTTAAAAAGATTCTTAAGAGGGTCCACAAGTAATGTTCATCTTCACATGTTGAGAAAGTACATCCCTCGAGGTAAATTATAATTAATTGATTTATATTACCTAATATTATATATACAAGTATAAATAAAAAATATAAAATAATAAAATTATTTAATATTTTAATTGTTAAAATAAAATTAAATATAAATTACTTAATAATAATATATGTAACATTGTGATACTCTTATTTTACATTTTCATATACGTAAGATGGGGTTACAATACCATTCTACAAAGGAAAAAAGAGTTAATCAATTATCTCTTTCCTTCAATTAAACTCATAAGATTTTTATTTTTTTTAATTTTATCTTTTTAGTGTTAATTTTTTTGTCTAAATTTTTTGTTTTTAATGTTTATTTTTTTAAGTTTTACTTTATTAATGTTTATTTCTTTTGTTTTAGTTTTATTTTTTAATGTTTTTTATTATTTTTTTAATATAAGAATAAAGGTACTAAATGATTTTTTAAGTGTTTTTTTTTTAAATGAGAGTTTCAAAAGTCACTTACTTTTAAAAACATTTTTATACAAAAAAAAAAGTTAATTTACTTTCTAATTTTAACTAACTATTCAAATTATAATATAAAAAAGTTAAAAATAAAATTTACTTTTTTTTCATCTTTATTTCTTTTGACCTATTTTCTTTTATTTCTTAATCTCTTTTTTCCTATATGCTATTGCAAAATAAGTACATGACATTTATGTTTAGTTTGAGTTGGGGGTGAGAGTAAAAGGAAGAGAAAGGGGATAAAAAAATGGTTGAAAACTTTGTAATAAATTTGATTAATGTGATACAATGAATTTGGTTGTATATTAGTATATTAGAAAATAATTCATAAAATAAAATTTTAAAAATAAATTAATGTAAAAAATATTTTTTAAGGTGTAAATTAAAGTTTAAATGAATTTAAATTAAAATAAAAAATTATTATAAAATTTTAATAAACAAAAAATTACATTTTAGAATAAAATATATTAAAATAAATTATCAAAATTTAAATTAAGTTCATTTTATTTTTTACTTTAGTATTTCTATTTTAATTATATATTTATTTTAATATAAAAAATATATTAACAAAATATTAAATTAATTTTAATTTATTTTATTAAAAAGTATAATAGTGTTCATGAATAAGTTTACATCAAATTTTAAAAAAATATTAAATCAATCATTTTTATTAATCCAGATTTTAAACCTTTTTTCATAAATAAAATCAATCTAGCCTAAGAAAATCCGCTTAGTTTAGTAAGAATGGTCAATGTTATTTAAACATATAAAATTTTACCTTTTTAATATATATTACACAAAATTAAGATGTGAAGAATTACAATTTTTTTTCTAGAATTATAGACGTTATCCAAATAAATTATTTCTCTAGTATAAAACATGGCTAACATGACTAAACACACTTTTCTTTCTTAATTGTTTTCACTATATAAATATATTTTATAATATCTTCAATGTTCACTTTGCAATAACATTGAAATACATATAATTTGTTTAAATTTTACTTCCACACTAAAGCCATCAAACTTTAAGCTTGAATACAAAATACCAGTATGGATACTAACAATAATCATTCATATTTTTATTTTTATTTACTAGAAGAGTTTCTTTCTAATTTACCATGTTTTGTTTAGTCAATTTATGCTAAAATCCCACAACTTCCTAGCCAAATTCATGTCCCTTCCTTGAAAACCTGTTTCTGAAACATTATTATCTGCAAAATACTTGCCACTCATTCCTCTAACTTGTGGGTGCAATGCTACGTAGCATGTTGTTGATGCTCCCTGTAATCAAGTAAGACACTAAAATAGTAAGACAAAATCATATGTTCTAGTAAGACACTAAAAAAGCTCACAAACATTTATTATTCTTAAGATTTTAGGTAGAGGTAATATCAAATCTTTTATATAGTTGATTCCTAAGAAGAGTCTATGTAACGACCCAAGAAATTGTTACTTTTATCATACTTAGTATGCACATGTAACTTGTATTAACTGATAATAAAACAAATTATATTTAAAATTTGTATTTGTATTCAATACAAAAGGAAATCTCTACTAGTACAAAATTCTATTATAAGAAATAAAAACATATATAAATATATATGTATAACTACTACTTCATCTTTCACTATAATCTTGGGACTCTGAAGCATCTCGCTCACCTATTAAGATATCTGCTACCGTGTAGCAAAACACGATCATCGCAGGCCAAACAATCGGCAATTGTAGGGTAAGCTAATCATTCAAAAATATAACAACACAAAATAATAACATCATGTAGTATTCATCATCATATCATTCTCATGCACATTCATCATAGAACATACTTAAATGCTTTGAAATTTAATGCATCTTTAATAATTGAAAAGTAACAACACAAATCATATTATCATGTAATACACATACTCACAACATTCTCATTAACACGCATAAGTAGATTATGGGCACCAACCCCAGGCTCTACTCGACTCCACACAAACATATCGGTAGATTATGGGCACCAACCCAGGCTCTGCTCGGCCCTACACACAAACATATCGGTAGATTATGGGCATCGACCCAGGCTCTACTCGTCCCACACACAAACATATCGGTAGATTATGGGCACCAACCCAGGCTCTACTCAGCCTTACACACAAACATATCGGTAGATTATGGGCACCAACCCTAGGCTCTACTCGGCCCAACACAAACATTTCGGTAGATTATGGGCACCAACCCCAGGCTCTACTCGACCCCACACACAAACATATCGGTAGATTATGGGCACCAACCCCAGGCTCTACTCGGCCCAACACACAAACATATCGGTAGATTATGGGCACCAACCCTAGGCTCTACTCGGCCCAACACACAAACATATCGGTAGATTATGGGCACCAACCCCAGGCTCTACTCGGGCCCACACACAAAAACATCATAGGTCATACATAACCAATCAATTTTCCTCAATTTTATTTAGAGATAATAATTTAAATTTATAAACAAGAATAGGATCGAGACCAAAACCTTCCAGGGAAAGAAACTTTCGTTTTCTACCCCTCAAACAAATTTTCCATTCCACTGATTGTCAACAAACATCCAAATATCAATTTAAACATCATAAACAATACAAAAATAAGGTTTTTCACACATTACACTCAATACAACAATAATATACAAAACATACTAATTATATATATATATATATAGCATTAATTTTCTTAATATCAATTTATATATTTTTGAACATTAACTTCCCTAACCTGGATTTTCTTTGTTCCTCGATCAGATGAAAACAAACTGCAAATCTTGTTGGCATTTTTTCAAGTCCAGAGTTTTATGGAGACCTACAGTTTTGATGATGAAGTTTTTATGAAGTTTCAATCAACTTTAAAGACTTGTGCCATCTCACAAAGGAAGGTTGCTTGATAAGAAAGGAAAGGCATAAAGAGCATTCAAAGCTTTCAAGAGAGAAGATTGATGAAGATTTTCTCAAGAGCTGAAGGATCAAAGGTAGAAGGGGCGGGGATATCCCGACCCTACTATCATTATGCCTTTGCAATGTTACTTGGTTCAACTCTATTTGTGACCTTTTCTCGTATGTGGGACTCTCTATCTTCTTGGGTAGATAATCGATCGTCTTTCATTTTGATAGTTAGTAGTTTTTTTAATAATAAGTCAATAATAATAAATAAAAATCGAACTGGAGGAGCGAAAAGCCAGGATGGCTTGGTAAGCAAGCAACCTGTTATGTAGGCGCCACCCTCCATTTCTTTCTCTTCTTTCTTTTTGAATGACAGTTCATCAAAACAATTGCTAGATCGAGCACGCGACGCGCATAGTCTTTCAAGAGCGGGTTGTCTCCTCTTCAACATTTCTACTACTTCCTTGGTGACTCTCAAATAAGCACACCCACACGTACTGCTTACCGGAAAGGATGTACTGCCTCTGGCTCGCATTCCGTCCCAGTTCCTTACCTCCTTTGGGTGGGGATTTGGGTGTTGGATAAAAAGAGTAAGTCATAAATCCCATTCAAGACCTTTCCAAACAAGAGAGCAAGGTGTTTTCTCGCAAAAACGTTTTTCTACGCTTTTAATCGATTACCATACGTAGATAATCGATTATTTAACTTAAAATTTGAATAAAAAATGTTTAACGAGCAAAATAATCGATTAAGTGTCTTTGATAATCAATTATATTGATTCTGGGTTAATATAATCGATTATGGCCTTAATCTAATCTATTAAATCAGACGATATTTGTTTTCCAGTTTTTAAACATGATATAATCGATTAAGCTTTTAATATAATCGATTAAATGAGTCATTTTTGCAAAATTAATTCTAAATCAACCTAAGAATGGAAAATTTGGAGAATTTTCGAATTATAAAATGAAAGAGAATGTCTTAGGTTTAACACATCTGAACAAACACAAAATATTCAAAGTGTTTCTGCGCCTTAGCTTTTTCAAAGCCGCTTTCCTGCTCTCTTCAGTTTGATCAAGTCTTTGGAAGTGGTGATCAGTGTGCTTAAGCTTTCTATCCAGACACATTTCGGTGTATTCTTTTACTGCTTTCTTAGAAGGGAAAAATTCATCCCTTGGATCCGTTCTAAGGAGGTGTTTCATCTCTGTGTGTCAAGAGAGGTGGGTTTCATCCTCGATGTGTCTGGGAGGTGTTTCATCCTTAGTGTGTCCGAGGAGGTGTTTCCGCTTATCTTTATTTGTTATTGCATGAATTGGTGTTTGTAATTTCATTTAAAGATAGTGGGGAAAATCATCACGTATTTGTGGTGGTTGGGAACTGGATGTAGGATTGGCTTAATCCGAACCAAGATAAATCTCCGTGTTCTTTCTCTTCTCTTTATCTCTTAATTGTGGATCATTATAACAATTGCTAATCCCAACAACATTAATCAAAGGATTGGAAAATTCACATCCAAGTTTTTGAAAGTTTTTCAAAACCCGAAAATTTATTTGAAAGAGAAAATTTCTTTAAAAACCCAATTCACCCCCCCCCCCCTCTTGGTTTTTACACTGCCGTCTTTATTTAACAATTGGCCTCGGAGCTGGTTTTTTGAAAGTTATTCAAAAACAAGATCCTTATGGCGCACAAAAATCAAACTTTTTGTCGAAGGTGCATCTATTCATAGACCACCACTTTTACAGGTGAAAACTATCCTTTTGGAAAAAGAGGATGGAAATTTTTCTAAGGTCTAATGATCAAGGCGTTTGGGATGCTCGTTGTAAATGGTCCATTTATTCCTATGGTTGTTGTTGAAGAAGCGCAGTACCTAAGAAGAAAGCAAATTGGAGCAAGGATGAATACAACCAAAATCAATGCGACATAAGGGCATGTAACATGATAGCATCTGCCTTAACCATTGATGAGTTTTACAGGTTATCGGATTGCACTACTGCAAAGGAGATGTGGGACACTCTAGAAGTCGCACATGAAGGAACGGAAGAAGTGAAACGATCAAGGAAGAACACCTTGATTCAAGAATATGAAATGTTCCGTATGAGCAAAGGAGAAACCATATGCGACGTACAAAAGAGATTTACTCACATCGTAAATCATCTCAAGGCATTAGGTAAGAAATTCGATACTGAAGAATTAAATGTCAAAATTTTGAAATCTTTGGACAGGACTTGGCAACCTAAAGTGACGACCATCACGGAATCAAAGAATCTGTTGAATATGAATATGACAACTCTCTTTGGAAAGCTTAGAGAACATGAAATGGAACTTGGACGCTTCAAAGGTGAAGAAGAGGACGTTAAAAGAAAAGGTATTGCCTTAAAGGTTCAATCCATTAAAGAGGAGAGCAGCGATACTGATGATTCAGAAGACGATGATCTAAATGAATTTGTAAAGAAATACAAAAAGTTCATCAAGAAGAAAGGCAACCATAAGAAAGGTAAGAAATTTGAAAATTCAAATTCTAACGATAATTATAAATGCTATGGTTGTGGCAAAAAGGGACACATGAGAGCAGATTGTCCAAATTCCAAGAAGCCTAAAGAAAGGGAAAAGAAAAACAAGAAGTTTTTCAAAAGAAGAAGAGAGCATATATTGCTTGGGACGATAATGAAGTGAGTTCTTCTGAAGGATCAAGTGAATCAGAAGAAGAAGCAAACATTTGTCTCATGGCAGATGATGATGTGGAATCCACGTGCAGTGAGGTAAGCGATTCTGATCTCCCTAATGATTATGATGAATTGCTTGAAGAATTTCTCAATCTTTGTAAAAAATCTGAAAAGCTTTTTTCGGCTCATAACAAATTGAAAAATGATTTTAAGGTTCTTGAAAAGAAAATTATTGATTTGGAAGAAGAGAAAAAGGTTTTGAAAGATAATTTGGAAAAGGCAAAAATCCCTTGCAAATGCAAAACAAAAATTCCTGTTTGCGAAAATTGTAATGAACTTGCTAACAAGGTTTCTTATCTTGAAACATCTCTTTCAAACATTACAATGGGTAATAAAAATTTAAATAATGTTTTGAAAGTACAAAAAGGTTTATATGAAAAAGCAGGTCTTGGTTACAATTTCAGGTATAATCATAAACCTAATAAAACTATTTTTGTGAAAGGAGAATCGTCTAATTCAAATAAGGTTTTTGAAAATCCTAATTCCTTTAAACAAAACGTTTCTACAAAGAAAGTTTATAAAAATGCATATTTCTCAAGAAGAACAAATGTTCCTACATGTTTTTATTGTATGCATAAAGGTCATTCGGTAAATAGATGCAATATTAAACGTTTTAGTGTTCCTAATGGGAGATACAAATGGGTTCCTAAAGGAAAATATGTTTCTAACCCATAAGGACCCTAATAAGTGATTTTAGGGAACCAGAATTTTTCTTGTTTATATTGCAGGCTGGTTTCATATCCAAAAGGCCTCTTTGGTGATGAGATAGCAAGTGATCAAGTTTATGAAGGTCTGTAAAAAATCAACGAATTGGCATATTTACCAATCTTTTATCTCAAGTAAGATTTTATGAGCTTAGAAAGGTTCCAGGTAAGTGTTGTTGTTGATTTTGATGTTATTTCAGCGCTTTACTGAAAATTTCACGTATTTAATCGATTAAGTTTCGTGTGTTAATCGATTAAACGCGGTGTTTATGAAAATGTTTTAAAATATAATCGATTACGTTTATGACATAATCGATTAATTCGCTGAGGAGCAATTTAATCGATTAAGGAATGCACATAATCGATTAAATTTCTGGGTTTTCGTTTTCTGGAAAATTTTTGAAGGCAAATAATCGATTAAATGAGAATATAATCGATTAAATGCACCGTTCTGTGTTTTTCTGCAAAACTGTTTTTTCGAACGTTGGCCATGTTTTCATGTGTTTTGTCTTTTCTAAACGGCTATATTCGTTCCTAACGGATATATTTTCATTAAATCAACGTTTTATGACCCGGATTTCATTCTATAAATAGCTGGTTTGAGAATCAAAGTGACTCACTCTCTCTCTCTCACTCTTGCTGTTTCTGTTGTTCTTTGCTGTCTTGTGCGATTTTTTTTAAAAATTCTCTGTGCTGTATCTGTTATTCCATTATCTTGTTGTGCAATTTCTCTTGTCTTTTATATCACCGAAATGGCTGATCAAAGAAGAAGGAAGATGCCATCAAGGAGAAAGTGGCAAGGAGCCAATGACTTCTCAAGAAAGGAGACCTCCAACTCTAGCCGGTTGGATTTCGGATGAAGATCTCGCAAATTGCCTTTGTTAACAAGTGGAAGGATAGAAAAATTCTTACCCCTAAATTCTTGTCTTGTGAATTTTTTAGATCTCATGGTTTTCAATTTCAGGAATTTTTAGTAGGAAGTGGACTACAACAATTTGTGGAGATGGAAGGGGCATTCTACCCGGATTTGGTTAGAGTGTTCTACATGAACTTGACATCAAGAACTGCAAGTCCAAGCACCAAAGTGAAAGGTGTAAGGATCTTCTTTGATGAAGATTTGTGGAACAATGTAGCTGGTCTCTCAACTCAAGGCATAAACATCACATATGGCTTTGAGGACTTCAACAAGTTGGTAGAATTCAGAAAATTCTGCAAGGATCCTAACCTACAAGTTGAGAACTTGTATAAAGTTGGTAATGTAAAGTTAAATGAAAGAATGTTGCATTATGTTATTGTTTGATTTTAGTTGCAAGAGGCACTAATCATGCCCAACTTACTAAGGAAGACATTCTTCTAATGTATGGATTCCTTAATAATGTGAGCATAGATTGGCCCTCAATTATCCTTGATAATATGTTTAAAGCCATTAGGCTTTCCTCTTTGCATTACTCCTATGTCTGTGTTTGTTTCTAAGATTCTAGAATACAAAGGTGTTGATCTTGAAGGGGAGAATAAACAGATTTTGCTAAGCAATAGCAAAATTGGCAAAAATGTTCTAAGGCATATGGGCCTCATAGAACAAGGCAACAGTGTTTACCCAAAGAGAAGAAGGAGTCGCTGCCATGGAAGAAGATGATGAAGACCAACCTCAACCTCCACCTCAATTTCAACCTCAACCAGGATCAGTGGAGGAGCTTCTCATATCAAGAATGGATTCTATGATGAATCTTCACTCCAAGGAATTTCAAGGCCTTTCTCATCAACTCTCAAGGCTTAATAGAAGGATGTATAGAGTTGAAAGAAAGATGAACATTGAAGAAATATCTCCTCGAAGAAGATAATACAACATCCTCAAGAGGCAAACAACCAACCAATGTTGAGGAAGATGAAGAAGATAGTGAAGAAACCGAATAGGCTACAAGTTCACTTTTCCTTAGCTTGTTCTTCATTATTTTCCAGCTGCTGTATTTTTTTCTCTCTATTATTTTCTGTGTATTAATTTGCTTCGCTGTAATTATCTCCGAAAATGTAATCTTTTTGAAAATGATAAAAATAAAGGGGGAGAAAATATTTGTCTTGATTGAAAATCTGTCTAGTTAATATAGCTTTTAAGAAAATTAATTTCAAGGGAACTTTAGGAAATAATTCAAATAAGTGCCTAATATAGCTTAAACAATTAAGAGCATAGTTTAATGGGGAGTTTTTAGAAATAATTTCCACTCATTAATTCCTTGAAATCTCTTTTTCAAAATTCAAATTGAAACTTAAATGCTATATGACCGCCTATTTTATTTCCTTTGTGGACTAATATTTATGATGGAGATATCCATACATTATTTTCAAGATTTTCAGGATATTATCACAAGTCTCTAGGTTTCTTTTATCATCATCAAAAGGGGGAGATTGTTGGCATATTTCAAGTCCGTAGTTTTATGGAGACCTACAGCTTTGATGATGAAGTTTTTAGGAAGTTTCAATCAACATTAAAGACTTGTGCCATCTCACAAAGGAAGGTTGCTTGATAAGAAAGGAAAGGCATAAAGAGCATTCAAAGCTTTCAAGAGAGAAGATTGATGAAGATTTTCTCAAGAGTCGAAGGATCAAAGGTAGAAGGTTCTCGCTTTGGGTGTTGGATAAAAAGAGTAAGTCATAAATCCCATTCAAGACCTTTCCCAAACAAGAGAGCAAGGTGTTTTCTCGCAAAACGTTTTTCTACGCTTTTAATCGATTACCATACGTAGATAATCGATTATTTAACTTAAAATTTGAATAAAAAATGTTTAACGAGCAAAATAATCGATTAAGTGTCTTTGATAATCGATTATATTGATTCTCGGGTTAATATAATCGATTATGGCCTTAATCTAATCGATTAAATCAGACGATATTTGTTTTCCAGCTTTTTAAACATGATATAATCGATTAAGCTTTTAATATAATCGATTAAATGAGTCGCTTTTGCAAAATTAATTCTAAATCAACCTAAGAATGGAAACTTTGGAGCATTTTCGAATTATAAAATGAAAGAGAATGTCTTAGGTTTAACACATCCGAACAAACACAAAATATTCAAAGTGTTTCTGCGCCTTAGCTTTTCAAAGCCGCTTCCTGCTCTCTTCGCTTGATCAAGTCTTTGGAAGTGGTGATCATTGTGCTTAAGCTTTCTATCCAAGCACATTTCAGTGTGTATTCTTTTACTCGTTTTCTCAGAAGGGAAAATTCATCCCTTGGATCTGTTTCTAAGGGAGGTGTTTCATCTCTTGTGTGTCAAGAGAGGTGGGTTTCATCCTCAATGTGTCTGGGGAGGTGTTTCATCTCTTATGTGTCAAGAGAGGTGGTTTCATCCTCAGTGTGTCTGGGGAGGTGTTTCATCATTAGTGTGTCTGAGGAGGTGTTTCCGTTTATCTTTATTTGTTATTTCATGAATTGGTGTTTGTAATTTCATTTAAAGATAGTGGGAAAAATCATCACGGATTTGTGGTGGTTGGGAACTGGATGTAGGATTGGCTTAATCCGAACCAGTATAAATCTCTGTGTTCTTTCTCTTTCTCTTTATCTCTTAATTGTGGATCATTATAACAATTGCTAATCCCAACAGCATTAATCAAAGGATTGGAAAAATTCACATCCAAGTTTTTGAAAGTTTTTCAAAACCTGAAAATTTATTTGAAAGAGAAAATTTCTTTAAAAACCCAATTCACCCCCCCTCTTGGTTTTTACACTGCCGTCTTTATTTAACAAATCCTAAACCTTAGCTTCTCTTTTATCTCAATGTTTTGGATAGCATCTCCCCACAAAGAGAATTTATTGAGAAAAATCTTCAAAGACCATAAACTTTCCAAAAGAAAATTCTTAAGAATAAACGGACCTAGACTTACCCGTTCTCAAAACTGATCGGGTAAAACTCCTCCTTATACTGTTAGCCTTCTATTGCTTATTGTGGATCTAAAAATCGTTAGGGTTTTCAGTATTTAAACCTTAGAGAAAATGTAGAGAGAATGGAGAGAGAATAGAGAGAATGGAGATATGTGAAAACAAACTACCCAACCAATCTTTTGTTTTTATATATTGTATTATCTTTATAATCTAATATTTTTATATTTGAACATCTTTATAATATAATATTTTATAATATAATATTTTTATAACTGAATATTTTTATCAATCTAATATCCTTATAACAAAATATCTTTATAATATAATATTTTTATAATATAATATTTTTATAATCTGAATATCTTTATAACTGAATATTTTTATCAATCTAATATCCTTATAACAAAAATATATTTATAATATAATTATGTTTATATTCTGATATCTTTATAATTTAAAATATTGGGGTGTTACAGTCTACCAATCCAATGTGGAAGCGATGAGAGGAAACAAACACGATGAAGAATCCAAGTATCAATAAAGTTTCATATTAAATAGAAAAAAAAACTCTAACATTACTATACATCCATACTACACATGAATTTCAAATTATATTTTTTAAAATATATTTTTTTATAAGAAGAAGCATGGTGTTGGACTTATGTACACAAACAGTGATACATGTATCACCATCCTAAATAGAAATGAGAAAAATTTAACTCTTTAGAAAAAGAAACAAAGATTCACAAACAAAAAATCTGAAAACTCATCGTGTTGAATATCCTAAAATCTCTTGTAGAAAAATTATAAAAGAATAGAAAATTATTTTAATATGAAAAATTGAAGTTAAAATAGGTAGTTATTTTAAATAATAATAATAATATTCTAAGTTTATCTATATTCAGGAATTATATTCCATGAATTAACTTAGTTGTTGCACATTTTTGAACACAAACCGCTCTAACTTTTTTATTATAAATGGACCTATAATATTCTTTATACCTGCATAAACCATACAAAGATGACTATAAAACTCAATATTTATCATTACATTGCAATGAAAAAGTATACATGTAGTTATCTATGAATATGAAAAAGAAAAGATGTGATATAATTATAAAGACTCTTCATGTAAACATGTGAATTGTGTTTGCAAAGATGCTCCAAGCAATAATTATATTTACTAAGTTATTCTTTTTCTTCATTGTTGGTCTTTATATTTATTTTTTTGTGCTTCTTGTCTTTTACCTTTCATCTTTCTAATAATCCAAAGTGTAATATGAAATAATTTAAATTCTAACAAGTTCCATTATATCTTTAAAATGTATGAAGAACAATGAAAAGTACAAATACTTAAAATTATTGTTGTCTGTCGCTAAAAGTAAATGAATTAAAGAAACATAATTGGTTGCTCAATTTTATATAAGGTATTCCTAGTTGATCCCTATGCAGAATAAATTAGGTCCACAACCCACTAGTCATAATTATCTTTGAGAATATATCCAGTGGAGATGATTGTAAAAACTTTTAAAGTTATCTATAACAACTAAACAACTGTAAAGTCCAAAATATTTTAAGAAAATATTTAATAAAAATATTTGGATCTAAATATAGATGGTGATAATAAAACTTTTACAAATTAAAGACTCAACAAGTGAATTTTGTGGATTATTAGTGTCTGTAATCAAATTAAGTTTTACAATAACAACTTGTGGATTGTGGTGGTGCTTTTAGGGATTATTGTGAAATCTTACTTCATTAATGATAGTGAATATAGATTAAAATTATTATAGTTAATAGCTTTAATTTATTTTATGTTCTTATTCTCTTTTTCTTTTTTTATTAATTTTTTTCAATTTATTATAGTGTTTGTCCATTGTGATTTTACTATGTTGGATGAATTTGGTTAAAATCCATAACCCATATTATTTACAAATAAATTGGTTTTTTGGTGGAAGTAAATATGTCTAGGAAGTTTTGTCCATCTTATTTTCCTTCCCTCTTTTTTATGTGTCTTTATAATAAATGCACTTATTTTATTATAATTAATAATGAGAACCTTTTTTTTTATAAATCTTAATAAGTTAAGTTTAATATTATTAAATATTTATATTCATTAAATAATATAACACAAAATAAATTAAGAGGGTTAAACAGGATGTGAGTTTAATTCAAATATTTTTAACCATACTAATTAAAAATATTAATAGAAGAAATTTTGGTAGACTAAAGCCAACTTTCTCAGCCTTATTTGGAGGTTTTGTTATTTATTTGTTTTAAAAATAAATAAAACATAATACTCTTTCTTATGCATTTTTAATAGGAAAAAAGTAAATGTACCTACTTATAGATACATACTTACATCAAACTTGAATTTTTTTATTTTTAAATATTTTTCATATATGATTTCTGTGAGAGGAATACGGGTGTTGGAGTAGGGTAGATGTACTCTAGTGGTACGGTATCACCCTCCTTTTTTAATATGCATATTAAACTTTTTTCTTTATTTTCATAATTGGGTTTATATATATATATATATTGTGATGTTTATTGCTAGAAAAAAAAACTAACAACAATGTGTTATATAGTTAAAAACCTATTAATAAATCAAAATAATAAAAATTTTAGTATGATACAACCTTGAAACGTCTTGCAAGAGTTCATTAGCATGTAAGATGTTAGCCAGCTTTGATTGACCATATGCACACCAAATATTGTAACTGTGCATACAAAAACAAATCAATTATGAAAATCATCTATATTTTACACTCTTATAGATTCTTATGAAATATTTATATCTTAAAAATGATATAGAAATACTTTATAAATGATAACAAAATTTTATCTTTTTTTACTTAACTCATCAATAGAAGAAATATATTTAACAACTTATATTATATTGATAAAAAAACTACCATTCATTATTCGACCATACTTTTCTATTTTATTGATATTTTTTTTTTGCAGATTTTTAACTCTTATATTATGCACCTTTATTGATTTTATTTTATAATTTTGCAGATTTTTAATTCTAATGTTTTGCATGCAAGTTCCTTCTAGAGATGAATTGTTTCTCCAACAACTTTTTGTCACGGATTCTATCATTTTCTAGAAAGGAGAGTGTTGTACATAGCACTTTTGATTCTTCAATCAAATTGTTCCTACTCACATATAGAAACATATATCAAACAAAAAGTCTACATAATAAAAAATCCATAGAATTAAAATCTCAACAAAAATCTCATAAGTAAAGATCAATATATGGACTAACATTTTTAAATTGTTTTTTTAAATGAGAGTTTCAAAAGTTACTTTTAAAAACACTTTTATACAGAAAAAAAGTTAATTTTCTTCTAATTTTAACTATTCAAATTATAATATAAAGAAGTTAAAAATAAAATTTACTTTTTTTATCTTTATTTCTTTTGACCTATTTTCTTTTATTTCTTAATCTCTTTTTTCCTGTCTGCTTTTGCAAAATAAGTACATGACATTTATGTTTGGTTTGAGTTGGGGGTGAGAGTAAAAGGGAGAGAAAGAAGAAAAAAAAATAAATGAAAGATAAAATTGTTTAGATAGAAGGAAAGTGGATAAAAAGTGGATTGAAAAATTTGTAGTAGATTTGATTAATGTGATACAATAAATTTGGTTGTATATTAGTATATTAGAAAATAATTAATAAAATAAAATTTTAAAAATAAATTAATGTAAAAAATATTTTTTAAGTGTAAATTAAAGTTTAAATGAATTTAAATTAAAATAAAAAATTATTATAAAATTTTAATAAACAAAAAATTACATTTTAAAATAAGAATATATTAAAATAAGTTATCAAAATTTAAATTAATTAAGATCATTTAAATTAGTTACCTACTATATTATAATAGAAAATATTAATATTTTATTATATTTATTTACACACGATTATCAATATAAACATAATTAATTATGTTCAATTTTTTCAACCTTCTTCGGACATTTTCAAAAGTACTCAAAAAGAAAAATTTATTTCATTTTATGTGATTTAAAATTTTGATTTTCGCAATTTCTTCCTTCTTATTCTTTTTGTAGTTGGAATCAAAGATATCCTTAGTGTCAATTTTGTGGTGACATTGGATTTAGCAAAGTCCCACATCGGGTAGAAAGGAAAAATTTGAGATGTTTATAAGCAAAGAAAGAACTCCTTCTAAGAGGAGAAAGTTTCATAAACATTGGATTTTGTAAAGTCTCACATCGGGTAGAAGGAGAAAATTTAAGATGTTTATAAGGAAACAAAGAACTCCTTCTAAGAGGGGAAAGTTTCATAAATATTGGACTGAGTAAAGTCCCATATCGGGTAGACATGGAAAATTTTAGATGATTATAAAGATTCATAAACATTGGATTTAGTAAAGTCCCACATCGGGTAGAAGGGGAAAATTTGATATGTTTATAAGGAAACAAAGAACTCCTTCTAAGAGAAGAAAGTTTCATAAACATTGGATTTAGTAAAGTCCCACATCGGGTAGAAGGGAAAATTTGATATGTTTATAAGGAAACAAAGAACTCCTTCTAAGAGGAGAAAGTTTTATAAATATTGGAGTCAGTAAAGTCCCACATCGGGTAGAAGGGGAAAAATTGAGATGTTTATAAGGAAACAAAGAACTCCTTCTAAGAGGAGTAAGTTTCACAAACATTTGATTTAGTAAAGTCTCACATCGGGTAGAATTGGAAAATTTTAGATGTTTATAAGGAAACAAAGAACTCCTTCTAAGAGGAGAAAGTTTTACAAACATTGGATTTGGTAAAGTCCCACATCAGGTAGAAGGGGAAAATTTTGAGATGTTTATAAGGAAACAAAGAACTCCTTCTAAGAGGAGAAAGTTTCACAAAACATTGGATTTAGTAAAGTCTCACATCGGGTAGAAGGGGAAAATTTGAGATGTTTATAAGGAAACAAAGAACTCCTTCTAAGAGGAGAAAGTTTCACAAACATATGATTTAGTAAAGTCCCACATAGGGGAGAAGGGAAAAATTTGAGATGTTTATAAGGAAAAAAAGAACTCCTTCTAGGAAGAGAAAGTTTCATAAATATTGGAGTCGGCTAGAAGCGAAAAATTTAAGATGTTTATAAGGAAAGAAAAAGGTTTCATAAACATTGGATTTAGTACATTAATGGATTATTCCTTTCTTCTGACATCATCACCTTAGTATATAAAAGGTTTTCCTAACTCGAAAGAAAAGAAATAATAATAGCAAGAGCATGGAAATTAGACAACAAAATTAAGCAGTTTGAAATAGAAAGGTGGTCTATTTATACCAATAATTTTAGAAAGATGAAAATAATATATTTAAAATTTATATAAAATTATTATTATCACTAATATAATTAAAATAACTACATAATTTAATATAATTATTATTATAAAAAAATTATTTTTATTCTTTTATATTTGTTTAAAAGATTAGAATTATTTTATTTTTTTCAAATTCTTAAACTCATTAATACTTAAATTTAAACTAAAATTGTTAATTATTTCTTTTTAATATAAATAACTATTTAATTTTTATTATAGAAAATAATTTTATTTTTTATTCTTCATCAATATATCTATTTAAAGAAAATGAAAGTTAAAAACTAAAAAATAAACTATAAGAATATGATTAAATACTTACATGTATGTTATAAAAAGAACAGTCAAAATTTTATTATGTACTTAAAGATTTTTCATACTAAAATATTTTAAAATATAAAATACTTAAATTAATTAGATTGTAAGAATTTCAAAATACAACAAAAAAATTTGAAATAGAAATGTAAAAAAGTATTTTTTTCCTATTGCATAAATAGAATAAGATGAATTAAAAAACCATTTTTAGACAATATCTCTCTCACTAAAATAGAATGGAATGAATTGAGAAAATAAAAACTTTCTTATTAATTCAAGATACAAAGATATCATCATCCTCATTATTGGCATCATGGAATATAATTAGTTTCTAGGTTTTCATATTTTCCAAATAATTGTCATCCAAACGATTTTCTAGATCTTGTTTCCTTTAAAATTCAACTGCGATAAATTAAACTACTTGAACACTCATTTCCACACATTCATCTTCATCATCCACATCCATCTCCTCACATTCATCTCATTCATTAATACTCATCTCCTTCATCTACACTCATCTTTTTGTATTTATCTCTTTCCTTCATTTAAACTCATAAGTTTTTTTTTTAATTTTATCTTTTTAGTATTAATTTTCTTGTCTAAATTTTTTGTTTTTAATGTTTGTTTTTTTAAGTTTTATTTTATTAATGTTTATTTCTTTTGTTTTAGTTTTATTTTTTAATTTTTTTATTATTTTTTTAAAATAAGAATAAAGGTACTAAATGATTTTTTTAAGTGTTTTTTTTTAAATGAGAGTTTCCAAAGTCACTTACTTTTAAAAACACTTTTATACACAAAAAAAAGTTAATTTGCTTTCTAATTTTAACTATTCAAATTATAATATAAAGAAGTTAAAAATAAAATTTACTTTTTTTTCATCTTTATTTCTTTTGATCTATTTTCTTTTATTTCTTAATCTCTTTTCTCCTATCTACTGTTGCAAAATAAGTACATGACATTTGTGTTTGGTTTGAATTGGGGGCGAGAGTAAAAGGGAGAGAAAGAAGAAAAAAAAAATGAATGGAAGATAAAATTGTTTAGATAAAAGGAAAATGGATAAAAAGTAGTTGAAAAATTTGTAGTAGATTTGATTAATGTGATACAATAAATTTGGTTGTATATTAGTATATTAGAAAATATTTAATAAAATAAAATTTTAAAAATAAACTAATGTAAAAAATATTTCTTAAGTGTAAATTAAAGTTTAAATGAATTTAAATTAAAATAAAAATTATTATAAAATTTTAATAAACAAAAATTACATTTTAGAATAAAATATATTAAAATAAATTATCAAAATTTAAATTAATTAAGTTCATTTTCATTTTTACTTTAGTATTTCTATTTTAATTATTTATTTATTTTAATATAAAAAATATACTAACAAAATATTAAATTAATTTTAATTTATTTTATTAATTATATATTACATATTAATTTATAAATATATAAAAATTTAATTTATTAAATTTAATTTAGTCTTACTAAATTAATCATTAAATATTAAAATAATTTATTTTACAAAATATTAAAATTTAAAACATATTATTATTATTATTATATTTATTGTAGTTACCTATTATATTATAATAGAAAATATTAATATTTTATTATATTTATTTACACACGATTATCAATGTGAACATAATTAATTATGTTCAATTTTTGTAACTTTATTTGGTTCAAAATACTAGAAAAAATTATTTGATTTTATGTGATTTAAAATTTTGATTTTCGCAATTTCTTCCTTCTTAATCTTTTTGTAGTTGGAATCAAAGATACCCTTAGTATTGGTTTTGTGGTGACATGTAAATTAGCAACCTAGCTCTAATGAAAAAAAATAAAAATTACAGATAAAACTGTACATAAATGTACATGTTGGAATCCATAGCTTAGACACACAGGAGGAAAACAAATATGAGAAAGAAGAAAACAATTCAATATTTAAATTGGAGAGATAATGAACCAAAACAGTTTAAATAATTGTTTCTTAATTAAGATAGACTTTTCTTTTCTTTTAATATATTATTATATTATAAACATGTAAACATATACATACATTGTATACCCATTATTGTTATGATAGAGATTGATAATATAAAATTTAGGTTATTAACTATTAAAATGAAGAATTTTTCTTTTCTTTTTAATTTTATGAAGGTCCCAAAACTTATAATATAAGTTGCTTTTACCTTGCTCACCTTGAGAAGTTTTTTTTTCATGCTAAATTAAACTCTAGTATTATTATTTGATGTTTCCACTATTGTGTGTCAACAAGGAGGAAAACTGTGCTCATATTTTCCAAAAAAACTGCATATACATGTATGGATATGTGTTTGCATGCATTTATTCTCCATCTAAGAAGACATTCAAAAGATCATGTTATGGAAATTAGAAAGTTTCTATATATATACCTATGTGATTTATAGCAAATTGGAGTTCAATGTAATCCTTGGATAGCATGAATTAGTAATTCCTGCATTGTTTCTAAGTTAAGAAAAATAAATAAATTAGGAAGAATTAATACTAAATTAGTTCAGTGATAATTAAGATGCATGCATAAAGAAGATAGAAGGATATATGAAATACTATATCAAACTCACTCACACATGAAAAAGTTGAATAATGTGGCTAGTGCTTATATCAACATGTTCAATGGAAAACTAGTTGAATTAAACCGAGTTGCAAAGTTCTGAACAGAGGCCATTGAGCTTAGATCTACGTTCATGATATCAACTTTAACAGTGGAAATTTGCTTAAGTATTGATTCCTTCACATTGTTTGCATCAATCATATCAATCACTGTCATAATCACATGCACACCACGCAATGCAAGAACACGAGCTATCTCAGCACCAATGTCACTTGATGCACCTATTTTTGTTTCAACAATACATCAACTACAATTAAAAGATTTGTATATGTAACAAACAAACAAAACTCAAGGAGTTTTTAATTTGATTTAATATATATAACATCTTCTAAAAAGATATTATACTATTACAAATTTATAGTTCTTTTCTTCATTCTACTCAACCAAATATCCCCTTTTTCTTTTGTTAATTGTTAAGACCTAGTTTGAAAAAGTTGTTCCCTACCTCAGCATGCTTTGGAAGACAATAACATGTATATGCCATGCTTTTACTTCAATAACAAAGTTTTCTTTTCAATAAATAGAAAGATATCCTAGTCTAAAAAGGCATTGTTTCAATCAAATTGGTCCTACTCACATATATAAAAATATATCAAACAAAAAGTCTACATAAAAAAAAAATCCATAAAATTAAAATCTCACCAAAAATCTCATAAGTAGAGATCAATATATGTACTAACCTTTCTAAAAACACTTTTATACAAAAAAAAAATTAATTTGCTTCTAATTTTAACTATTCAAATTATAATATAAAGAAGTTAAAAATAAATATTTTTTTTTCATCTTTATTTCTTCTGACCTATTTTTTTTTTTTTTTAATCTCTTTTTTCTTATATGCTGTTGCAAAATACGTACATGACATTTATGTTTGGTTTGAGTTGGGGGTGAAAGTAAAAAGGAGAGAAAGAAGAAAAAAAAATAAATGAAAGGTAAAGTTGTTTAGATAGCAAGAAAGTGGATAAAAAGTGGTTGAAAAATTAGTAATAGATTTGATTAATGTGATACAATAAATTTGGTTGTATATTAGTATATTAGAAAATAATTAATAAAATAAAATTTTAAAAATACATTAATGTAAAAAATATTTTTTAAGGTGTAAATTAAAGTTTAAATGAATTTAAATTAAAATAAAAAATATTATAAAATTTTAATAAACAAAAAATTACATTTTAGAATAAAAATATATTAAAATAAATTATCAAAATTTAAATTAATTAAGTTCATTTTATTTTTTATTTTAGTATTTCTATTTTAATTATTTATTTATTTTAATATAAAAAATATATTAACAAAATATTAAATTAATTATAATTTATTTTATTAATTATATATTACATATTAATTTATAAATATATAAAAATTTAATTTATTAAATTTAATTTATTCTTACTAAATTAATCATTAAATATTAAAATAATTTATTTTACAAAATATTAAAATTTAAAACATATTATTATTATTATTATATTTATTTTAGTTACCTATTATATTATAATAGAAAATATTAATATTTTATTATATTTATTTACACACGATTATCAATGTAAACATAATTAATTATGTTCAATTTTTTTTAACTTTATTTGGTTCAAAAGTACTAGAAAAATTTATTTGATTTTATGTGATTTAAAATTTTGATTTTCGCAATTTTTTCCTTCTTAATTTTTTGTAGTTGGAATCAAAGATACCCTTAGTATTGGTTTTGTGGTGACATGTAAATTAGCAACCTAGCTCTAATGAAAAAAAATAAAAATTACAGATAAAACTGTACATAAATGTACATGTTGGAATCTATAGCTTAGACACACAAGAGGAAAACAAATAGGAGAAAGAAGAAAACAATTCAATATTTAAGTTGGAGAGATAATGAACCAAAACAGTTTAAATAATTGTTTCTTAATTAAGATAGACTTTTCTTTTCTTTTAATATATTATTATATTATAAATCAGATAAATAACATTTTTTATTTCTTCCTTCTTTTCTTTACATCTAAGCATTCTGAAAAGTATATCATTAAAGAAAGAAAAACATGGTGGAAGAGAAAGAAAAATGTAACCAGTAACAATATCAGTGAGACCAGTGCTATCTATTCCTTGAGTAACTTCCTCTGCAGTGGATAATGAAAATCCAGAGCCTCCACTTTCTTTATATGTCATTTAATTTAGACTATATTCTAATCATTTTCATTCCCTATACTCTAAATCCTAAATCACGAGAAGTAATATTGTTAATATATAATTTAATAACCATATTGTACTTATTAAAAATAGAAATTAAAAATTTTCCTTAAAAGTAGAAATTAAAAATTTTCCTTTCTATTTTAACTAGCCTCTTTTTAAAGTTTATAAATATGTATTTTCAAAAGATAGTTCCTCTATTATAAGACTAAGATATGTAAATGGACAAGACATAATTTTACAATTAAGCACAGAAAAAATATGTCCATAACATGAATTCATGTAAGCCTATGCCACCTTATGAAAATTTACTTTACATCCCAATATAAATAATTTAAAAAATATAAATATTATAAAAATAATTATTATAAAGTTAAAATAAGAGAGAAATAATCAGTAATACACTTAAAAACTTATTATATATGTGTATATATATATATATATAATTGTAGAAGTAGAATATACTATATTCACGAGTCACTAAACAAAAGTATAATAGTGTTCATGAATAAGTTTAGATCAAATTTTAAAAAGAATATCAAATCAATCATGTTTATTAATCCAGATTTTAAACATTTTTTACATAAATAAAATCAATCTAGTCTAAGAAAATTAGCTGACTAAAAATGGTCAATGTTATTCAAACATATAAAATTTTACCTTTTTAATATATATTACACAAAATTAAGATGTGAAGAATTGAATTTTTTTCTAGAATTATGGAAGTTATCTAAATTATTTCTCTAGTATAAAACATGGCTAACATGACTAAACTGAAACTTTTCTTTCTTAATTGTTTTACTATATAAATATATTTTACAATATCTTTAATGTTAACTTTGCAATAATATTGGAAGACAACAACATGTATATGCCATGCTTTTATTTTAATAATAAAGTTTTCTTTTTCAATAAATGAAAAGATACCCTAGTCTAAAGGCATTGTTTCAATCAAATTGGTCCTACTCACATATAGAAAAATATATCAAACAAAAAGTCTACATAACAAAAAATCCATAAAATTAAAATCTCAACAAAAATCTCATAAGTAAAGATCAATATATGGACTAACATTTTTAAATTGTTTTTTTAAATGAGAGTTTCAAAAGTCACTTTTAAAAACACTTTAATACAGAAAAAGAAAGTTAATTTTCCTCTAATTTTAACTATTCAAATTATAATATAAAGAAGTTAAAAATAAAATTTACTTTTTTTTATCTTTATTTCTTTTGACCTATTTTCTTTTATTTCTTAATCTCTTTTTTCATGTCTGCTGTTGTAAAATAATTACATGATATTTATGTTTGGTTTGAGTTGGGAGTGAGAGTAAAAGGGAGAGAAAGAAGAAGAAAAAAATGAATGGAAGATAAAATTGTTTAGATAGAAGGAAAGTGGATAAAAAGTGGTTGAAAAATTTGTAGTAGATTTGATTAATGTGATACAATAAATTTGGTTGTATATTAGAAAATAATTAATAAAATAAAATTTTAAAAATAAATTAATGTAAAAAGTATTTTTTAAGTGTAATAAACAAAAATTACATTTTAGAATAAAAATATATTAAAATAAATTATCAAAATTTAAATTAATTAAGTTCATTTAAATTAGTTACCTATTATATTATAATAGAAAATATTAATATTTTATTATATTTATTTACACACGATTATCAATGTAAATATAATTAATTATGTTTAATTTTTTCAACCTTCTTCGGACATTTTCAAAAGTATTTAGAAAGAAATTTTTTTTATTTTATGTGATTTAAAATTTTGATTTTCGTAATTTCTTCCTTTTTATTCTTTTTGTAGTTGGAATCAAAGATATCCTTAGTGTCGATTTTGTGGTGACATTGGATTTAGCAAAGTCCCACATCGGGTAGAAGGGGAAAATTTGAGATGTTTATAAGCAAAGAAAGAACTTCATCTAAAAGGAGAATGTTTCATAAAATTGGATTTAGTAAAGTCTAATATCGGGTGGAAAGGTAAAATTTAAGATGTTTATAAGGAAACAAAGAAATCCTTCTAAGAAGAGAAAGTTTCATAAACATTGGATTTAGTAAAGTCCCACATCGGGTATAAGGAGAAAATTTGAGATGTTTATAAGGAAACAAAGAACTTTTTCTAAGACTGGAAAGTTTCATAAATATTGGAGTGAGTAAAGTCCCAAATCGGCTAGAAGTGGAAAATTTAAGATGTTTATAAGGAATGAAAGAACTTCTTCTTATAGGAAAAGGTTTCTAAGAAGAGAAAGTTTCATAAACATTACTTTTTCTAAGACAAAACATGGACAAAACATGGATTTAGTACATTAATGAGTTATTCCTTTCTTCTCATATCATCACCTTAGTATATAAAAGGTTTGCCTAAGGAAAAAAAGTAGATAAAACTGTACATAAATGCAGATACTTGAATGGAACATAAATGTTCCCCATACTTTTATATATATATATATAATATGAATCATATGTAGGCTTTTAAATTTGAGTTTTGTTTTTCACTCCTTTAGGACCAAAACTATGCAGCAGAAAAAGAAATAATAATAGCATGGAAATTACACAGCAAAATTAAGTAGTTTGAAATAGAAAGGTGGGTCTATTTTTACCAATAATTTTAGAAAGATGAAAATAATATATTTAAAATTTATATAAAATTATTATTATCACTAATATAATTAAAATAACTACATAATTTAATATAATTATTATTATAAAAAAATTATTTTTATTCTTTTATATTTGTTTAAAAGATTAGAATTATTTTATTTTTTCAAATTCTTAAACTCATTAATACTTAAATTTAAACTAAAATTGTTAATTATTTCTTGTTAATATAAATAACTATTTAATTTTTATTATAGAAATTAATTTATTCTTTATTAATATATCTATTTAAAGAAAATGAAAGTTAAAAACTAAAAAATAAACTATAAGAATATGATTAAATACTTACATTAGATTATAAATAAGAGTTAAAATTTTATTATGTATTTAAATATTTTTCATACTAAAATATTTTAAAATATAAAATACTTAAATTAATTAGATTGTAAGAATTTCAAAATACAACAAAAAAATTTGAAATAGAAATGTAAAAAAGTATTTTTCTATAATTCAATCTTCCTATTGCGTAAATAGAATTAAAAAAAATTACTTTTAGACAATATCTCTCTCACTAAAATAGAATGGAATGAATTGAAAAATAAAAACTTTCTTATTAATTCAAGATACAAAGAAATCAAGTTTTTGAGATAAAATGAAACCTTTTACAATAAGAATTAATAAAATATTATTTTGTATCATTAATTAAAATAATTAATTTTAAATAATAAATATTTAATACGTAAAAATTTAATTTAAACTTTAAAAAAATTAGTTAAATTTTACAATGAAAAAATAGTAATTAAATTATAATTAATTGATTTATATTAACTAATATTATTATATACAAGTATAAATAAAAAATAATAAATAATAAAATTATTTAAGATTTTAATTGTTAAAATAAAATTAAATATAAATTACTTAATAATAATATATGTAACACTGATACTCTTATTTTACATTTTCTCTAGTACATTTGTGAAAGTTGTGATGAGAAGAAGTATTTTATAGAATCGTTTTCTAACAGCTAACACACAACACAATCTCCCCACTTATACACCATACCCTATTACGCATGAGCATGTCGTTCACCCCTGCATCTAGTTCATAGAGCAGATCAATTAGCTCTTCATCATTTTTATGCAAAAGATGGGGTTACAATACCATTCTACAAAGAAAAAAAAAAGAACATTAAAGAATTTATTTCATATCATGTTCATACTCTTCTCTGTACACCATAAAAGATATCATCATCCTTATCATCATGGAATATAATTGAGTTTCTAGGTTTTCATATTTTCCAAATAATTGTCATCAAAACAATTTTCTAGATCTTGTTTCCTTTAAAATTCAACTGCGATAAATTAAACTACTTGAAAACGTAAGGTTACTTGACAAGGTAGTGCATCACCGCTACGAAGTCTGAATCCACGTCGGTTCACGGAGATGATTTCACGGCGGCCTCAAAGCCGAGCGTTGAATCGAGGCGACGTTAAAAGTAATATTTTCAACGTCGGTTCAATTGAACAACGTTGAAAATCAAGACTTATAGCGTCGGTTAGGGCTAGAAGCAGGCGTTGTAAGTGTCACTCACACTTACAGCGTCGGTTCTAGCCCTAACCGGCGTTGTAAGTCAATTTTACAACAAATGCAATTTCTAATTTTCTCATTTTCCCTAAAATTTAGTACCTGCATATTAAATAAACCAGCAAAGCAGACCACAATTTCATATATAATACATTTCGAATAGCTAAATTTCAAAGATAGACTCTCAGGCAAGGTTTGATGAAGATATCGAGTAATTTAATTTATGTTTTTGTATGTATTCTATAATGCAATCCTTAGCTACATGATCTCTAATGAAATGATGTGTTATGTTCTATATGCTTTGTCTTAGAAGAAGAATTTAAAAGCAGAAAGATTGATGTAAAAACAACATTATTGGATGGATCTAATCGATATTGAAAAAATCATAAAAAATAGTTAGACATTGAATTTTCTGCTAATTTTTGTTGTGTTATGTTCTTTTGATGTGTACTTGAATAAAGAGGCCTCACATCCCCCAAAATAATCATAGTTTTGAAAATACAAAATTTAGGTGTACAAAAACTTCAAACGATCATAACTTTTGCTACGGACCTCGGATGGAGATGCGTAAAAAATGAAAGTTTTTGGAAATGATGCAACGAACTTCCTGGCAAATTTTGGGCAGACGAATTTTCAAAAATCCTCCATTTACTATAACTTTTTATTATTTTACTATTTTTTACCTATTTTCCTAAATTTTGGCCATTTATGTGACTAACTTGCACTTGTCAAAAAATTCTGAAAAAATTTGTGGAGTTGTGTCGTACCAAGCAGGAGAATTATCGAGCCATTACATCTTACAAATTTCATAGTTGCAGCTTCTTTTGTCCTAATTGCATCATTTTGCATACGACATACAACATACTGGTATGGTTTTTTATTATATGTATGACTACATACATACGAGGCATTTCAATAACCTAATCATACAAACAACTGTAATATTATTTAAGCTGTCATCACAGATTATCACAACAATCTTGTACAGGCATTTCAATACGGGCATTTCAAAATACGAGGCATTTCAAAATACGAGGCATTTCAATACGGGCATTTCAATAAACTAATCATACAAACATTATATTCTGCAAAACAAAAAACCTAAAATTAAAAAAAACCAACTAGCAGCGGCGACGGCACGACGACGGTGGGGAAAGGCGACGGCAAGGGAAGGGAGGGAGCTGCGACGCCAGAGGAGACCTCAGGAGCGAGAATGTCGTCGGCGACGAAAGGAGCTCAACAACCTTCGCGGCGACAGGGAACTCCAACAACATTCGCGGCGACGACGGGAACGAGTCAAACGGAGGACAATCATGGGCGCCGGTCAAGGAGTTAGCCGGTGACGAAGGGAGCTGTCGTCGCCTGTCGTATAGGAAAGGAGCGTCGCGGTGGAGGAGGCGATGACGGCGACAGCGGCACAAAGAGGAAAAGTGACGAGGAAAGAGCGCGAGATAGGTTTTAATAATAACCTTTCTCGTCGAGTTCTTGGTTGAGCAGACGTAGAATGTTTTAATTTTACATTCACGTCGGTTGTTGTCTCAGCCGAAGCGTAGTATTTGCAATTCTACGTCGGTTAAGACAACAACCCAGGCGTAGAATGTAAAATTGAAACATTCTACGTCGATTCGCACCAATAACCGGCGTGAGAATGTTCACTTCACTACGTTCAACGTCGTTTAAATTTAAACCAACGTAGAATTGCGACGTTAATTCATACTTCTGTAGTAGTGCATGCAGTACATAAACCTATCCATTTGTAGTACCTGAACCACACTCTGAATACTTCTTAACATGTGAACAGAACATGAATCTACATATTCCTCCTAATTAGCATGTAAGATGTTAGCCAACTTTGATTGACCATATGCATGCCAAATATTGTAACTGTACATACAAAAACAAATCAATTATGAAAATCATCTATATTTTACACTCTTATAGATTCTTATGAAATATTTATATCTTAAAAATGATATAGAAATACTTTATAAATGATAAAAAAAAATTATCTTTTTTTATTTTCTTTGGTAGTAATATGTCCTTTATATTGTTCTTTATTGGAGAAACTGTAATATATGATATGTTATTATAAATTTTTTCATAAACATCTACAAATAGTAAAATTAGAAGAAAAAATATATTCTTTTTTCTATAAATTTAAATTATCATGTTTATGTACATAAACTCTGTTTGCGTAATTTTGTATGAGTACTTTTAAGATAAGAAAATAATACAAAAATATTTTTTATAAATTAAAATAAACTTGTACATAAATTTAAGATTAAATTTTTAGAGAAGTTAATAAGTGAAAACTTGTACATGAATAACTTTATTTATATTTTTCTTCTAAAAATGTTTTTGAAGAAATTTATTCAATTAAATAAAGCTAATTATAAAAGTTTTTTGTGTTAAAAATTCTAAAGCCTTATTTTTTTGTTTTTTTATTTACAAATATTTGTGGAGAGGTTTATTAAAATATTCTTTCAATTACTGTTTAATGTATGATGTAAGAATAGTTATAATAATAGTGTGGATAGATAAAAGATACATGCCACAACTACTGTTTAATATATGTTCTCGACTATTTTTGCTGAAAATGTGTTTTATTTCACATTTGTATATTTTTGCAGAACACAATAAACAAAGTTTGTTACATATACAATTAAGACAATAAATAGTTTACAGTGAATATAAATTCAAGTTCATCATGGTGGTCACTTCATTAAGTTTATCAAACTACCTTATTTCACAGTATAATTGAAATAAATTGTCAAGTAATTGATTATCATAAATAAGTTTGTTTTCTAAGTATTTTCTAAATGTGATTACTGAAGTTATCTAAGACCTGTAATTTTGCATACAACTTTTGTTATGATATTTGATTTTGGTGTCAAATCTTGTAACTATATACACTATTTTGTACTTCTCAAGAAAATTAAGTTTCCTTCAATAAGATAACAATAATTTGGGGATAACCTCTTAGCTAATGTTAATCTAGCTTAATCAACTTCCAAATAATAGACGTTTTTTCATTCCCTTTATTTTTATAAAATAGCATGACCTGCTGTACTCTTGAAATATTTGAGGATGCACATGACAATATCCCAATGACTATTGCATGCGACATTCAAGATTTGATTGATTATGTTGTAAATATGAGATAATAGAATTTATCAACTAATCATATTATTTATTTTTCTTTCAATGACTCCTTTGGACTTCAAGAAGTTTGACGTTGATCCATAAAAATGTCATAAGGAAGACATTTAAGAATGCAAGTTTTAGTTTGATTTATCATCAGCAAATCACAATGTGACCAAAGTATACCATATGACAATATGCGACCAAAGTATACCACTAGATAGATGCACAGACCAGATGAAAAGTTAAGAGAGAAAATACAGTGATGAACCAAGCAACTAGTACTACCAAAGTGAAGAAAAATAGAGCTAACTAGACCAATCTAAATACAAGTTGACCCCTTTAAACTATAAAAGAACCACGAAGGTGATAGGCAACACGAAAGTCTATTGAAGTCATGAACTGATTTGTGTAATTTTTTTTTCTTACAAATCACATTAAGTGCCCAAAATGTCCAAATTTTTTTACTTGTCTTTGGATAAGGTGATAGGCAACAGGAGAGTTGTCTCCACATATTTTTTACCTGTCAAGTACCCAAAATCAAAAACCTCCTCTTATTACTTGAAATAATAGGTTAGACAGAAAATAGAAGCCTAGTCATCTTTTTGAGTGAAATTGTAATCTAACAAAGGAGAACTGGACAAATCCGTCTCAACAGAGCTTTTTGAGTGATATCAAAATACAGCTTGTCTCTCTTTTTCTTTGGATATAAAATATAATACACTAAAATTTCCTCCACATTTTATTATTTCACGTAAGTAATAATAATTTACCCCACCTAGTGGGATGCTTTATTGTTGTTGTGTTTCAAATAAGTAATCAGTTTACCTGCTGAATATTTTTCATCACATATTTACCAAGTAGACCAACAAACACTGCATAAAAATAGGAGCAAGCTGTCAATATAACAAAAGCTAAACAACTACAAGCATGCATATCTTTAGATCCAAAGAAGAAAAAAACAGGCAACACCATCATATGGGATATATTTAAGATGAAGGCATAATAAAGAAATATAAATTAGTGAATAGTGTCATGGGGACTACAGCAATCAATTCCCACCCCCTCCCCCTATGTCCTAACATCAAAACACAGTTGTCAGTCAGACCCAACTAGGAAATGTATATGTAGAAGAAAGGTGTTGAGAAAAATAAATCTTATGTATTTTATGAAATTGAGAAGAATACAGTAACACTGCGAGTTGCTTACAAAGATCTATATATACTACTGAGCTCAGTTACAGGTTAATAATAACAGTCTAACCAAAAACAGTTACACAAACAAGAGTTTACTCTAAATAATATACAGTAAAAGAGTTTTACACTCAAAGGTATAATTGATCTTTTGATCCCTATACTATACCTGAGTCAATGTTTCGTTTTAATCTCCATACCTAAAATCTCTACATTTAATCCCTATATTTTTTATAGTTTAGTCATTTTTATCAGTTTTATGGTGGTGTAAGACTGCCACATAATGGAGGCATAAACACTACAAAAGTTGCTCATATAGGGAGTAAAATACAGAGATGTCAAGTATAGAAACTAAAAGACCCAGGAATATAACAAAAGATTAGAGGAAATAAGAACTGCCCTAAAGTGTCAGGTGAGCCAGCCTCCACTAGTTAGGTCTGTCAGATAATTTTTAGTTTCTCTCAAATAAATAGAAATAAAAAAGTAACTGAAGGCCATGGTAAGAGTTTGTTTTGGGTGGGACAGACCACACTCAAATTCTAGGAACAATTTTTGTAATTCACTTGCATCTTCTTTAGGAACCCACTGTTTCAAGAAGAGGGTAGAATATTATAAAGATTTCTTCCTTTACTTACTGTCCAGCTAGATTCATAACAGCTGTCATATCGGCACACAGCTCGTCACCTAAGAACTGAATTAACGGATACCTGACAAAGGGTAATGATGGAAACCTAAATAAAAATGTGTTTATATTGTTGAACCTAATAAAAAAGATTTTAACCTAAACAGGAGAACCTAAAAATTCAAGTAAAACTATGTGGACCAAGAATGTGATATAACATGTATAATGTCCGATGTAGCCTTTCACGTACAAATATATTTAAAAAAACAACAAAGTGAAAAGGAATTACCATCTATTAAACTGTGATAACGAAATAGATTGGTGGCAATTGGTCCTGGGCTGATTGAGTTTGCAGTTATCTGTGTGCCCTCTTCCTGCTACAAGTAAACGTCAAGTAGCATGGTGACTGTTCTGTTCTATGTTGCTTTAACCTTTTGACAATGATGATATTTTCAGAAAGAGGAAAATATTTTTCAAAATAACAAAAACAGGTGCAGGTGCAGCTTGTGACTTGGAAAAACCTCATAGATGATCTAAATGCTAGCAGTAGATGAATTTATTCAAGACTAATCTTGCAAATACACTCATGGATATACATGTTGTTACTACTTAACCTTCCGTTTCGCCGCAAATTATCTTTGATAGTTATTCTATTTACCGAAACTCTCCATATAAACATTTGTATTGGAGGTATATTTTTAATTTCCAAATTTCTTCCAAAATATCATTTTCCATACCAACAAACCTATTCAACAACAATTTATATAAATTTGTTGGAAATTCAAATATGAGTATAAGTTTTATATTGAGAACAAATGAGTGTGTTGAGCGTATATAAGGAAGAAGACCTATAAATTTATTGTTTTAAGATTTTGGCTTGAAGATTTTAAGTTGAAAATAGTATTAATTCTCTTATATAGGTTGACTTGTAATTCATGTAATATCGTCTCTCGTAACATATTCTTTCTCAAAAGACATTTAACTGTATACTAATGAGATTCAATGGCATTCAAGACCCTTTTATCAAAATTCTTTCCTCCATCCTGCAACATATATTTTTGTTCCGTCTGATTTCGACCCTTTTATCAAATTTCTTTCCTCCACCCTCCAACATATATTTTTGTTTCGTCTGATATCTACATATGTTCTTAATGTCTCTCCACTAATTAGATTCATTATTTTGTGTATCATTCCATGCTATTCTATACATACTTTTGAACTTATTAACTCCTTCCATAAGTTGTTTGACCCATATCCTTTAATCTCCAAAACTAATTTTGCAAACAGGGCTATGTTAAATAATTTCAAGTTTTTTACTCCTAAACCACCTTCTTTCTTAACCTAGTCTACATTCCTATCATCCTTGTTCCACCCTTATAGAAAATTTTCTTGTATTCTTTTCCTTTTAAATTTCATCTTTTACTTTTGCAAGTAGTTTATAAAAAGATGAATAGAAAAGAAGTAAAACCGTTAGTAGTACATACTTTAATAAACATACCGTATCTATTAAAGATAAAAAAATTTCCTTTCTATTTAGCTAAATATTTTCCTTTCTATTTAGCTAGCCTTTTTTTAAACTTGATAAATATGTGCTTTCAAAAGGATTCTTTTCTTAGGTTCCCCTACTATAAAATTAAGATATGTGAATGAACAGGACATAATCTTACAATCAAGCATAGAAAAAAAAATGTCCATAACATAAACTCTGTATGCCTATGCCACCAATTTTCTTTTGTGGATATAAATAATTTAAAAAATATAAATATTATAAAAAATAATAATTATAAAGTTAAAATAGTAGAGAAATAATTAGTAATACACCTAACAACTTATTATATACATATAATTATAGAAGTAGAGATATAATATATTCACAAAGCCACTAAACAAAAGTATAATAGGGTTCATGAATAAGTTTACATCAAATTTAAAAAAAAATATTAAATCAATCATTTTTATTAATCCATATTTTAAATTTTTTTTGTATAAATAAAATCAATCTAGCCTAAGAAAATCGACTGAGTTTAGTAAGAATGGTCAATGTTATTTAAACATATAAAATTTTACCTTTTTTAATATATATTACACAAAATTAAGATGTGAAGAATTATAATTTTTTTTTCTAGAATTATAGACGTTATCCAAATAAATTATTTGTCTAGTATAAAACATGGCTTACATGATTAAACACACTTTTCTTTCTTAATTGTTTTTACTATATAAATATATTTTATAATATCTTCAATTTTCACTTTGCAATAACATTGAAATACATATAATTTGTTTAAATTTTACTTCCACACTAAAGCCATCAAACTTTAAGCTTGAATACAAAATAGTATGAATACTAAAAGTAATCATTCATATTTTTATTTTTATTTACTAGAAGAGTTTCTTTCTAATTAATCATGTTTTGTTTAGTCAAATTTATGCTAAAATCCCACAACTTCCTAGCCAAATCCATGTCCCTTACTTTGCAAACCTGTTTCTGAAACAAAATACTTGTCACTCATTCCTCTAACTTGTGGGTGCAATGCTACATAGCATGTTGTTGATGCTCTCTATAATCAAGTAAGACAAAATCATATGTTCTAGTAAGAAACTAAAAATTATATTATTTTTCTTTAAATACAAATATTGGAAATTGAAATGTAAGTAAAATATATTAACTAGAAATTAACTAAAAATAAAAAAGTTGATTTCTTTGTAAAGTAAAAAATCTCACAAACATTTATTATTCTTAAGATTTTAGAGTAAAGGTAATATCAGATCTTTTATATAGTTGATACCTAAGAAAAGTGTACCAGTCCAATGTGAAAGCAATGAAAGGAAACAAACACAGTTAAGAATCCAAGTATCAATAAAGTTTCATATTAAATAAAAGAATAAAACTCTAACATTACTATACACCCATACTACACATGAATTTCAAATTTTATTTTTTAAAATATATTTTTTATGAAAAAAAGCATGATGTTGGACTTATGTACACATACTGATACATGTATCACCATCCTAAATAGAAATGAAAAAAATTTAACTCTTTATAAGAAGATACAAAGATTCACAAACAAAAAATCTAAAAACTCATTCCGTTGAATATCCCAAAATCTCTTGTAGAAAAATTATAAAAGAATAGAAAATTATTTTAATATGAAAAATTAAAGTTACATAGCTAATTATTTTAAATAATAATAATAATATTCTAAGTTTATCTATATTCAGGAACTATATTCTATGAATTAACTTAGTTGCTAGACATTTTTTAACACAAACCGATTTAACTTTTTTATTATAAATGGACCTATCATATTCTTTATACCTGCATAAACCATATAAAGATAACTATAAAACTCAATATTTATCATTACATTGCAATGAAAAAGTATACATAAAGTTATATATGAATATGAAAAAGAAAAGATGTGATATAATTATAAAGACTCTATATTAAACATGTGAATTGTGTTTGCAAAAATATTCCAAGCAATAATTATATTTATTAAGTTATTCTTTTTCTTCATTGTTTGTCTTTAAATTTATTTTTTTGTGCTTCTTGTCTTTTACCTTTTTACCTTTCATCTTTCGAATAATCCAAAGTGTAATATGAGATAATTTAAATTCTAGCAACTTCCATTATATCTTTCAAATGTATGAACAACGATGAAAAGTACAAACACTTGACATTATTGTTGTCTGTCGCTAAAAGTAAATGAATTAAAGAAACATAATTGGTTGCTCAATTTTATATAAGGTATCCCTAGTTGATCCCTATGTAGAATAAATTAGGTCCACAACCCACTATTCATAATTATCTTTGAAAATATATCTAGTAGAGATGATTGTAAAAACTTTTAAAGTTATCTGTAACAACTAAACAACTGTAAAGTCCAAATATTTTAAGAAAATATTTAATAAGAATCTTTGGATCTAAATATAAAGACTCAACAAGTGAATTTTGTTAATTATTAGTGCCTGTATTCAAATTAAGTTTTACAATAAGAATTTGTGGATTTTGGTGGTGGTTTCATGGATTATTGTGAAATCTTGCTTCATTTTAGAATGATAGTGAATATAGATTAAAATTATTATAGTTGAATAGCTTTAATTTATTTTATGTTCTTATTCTCTTTTTCTTTTTTTATTATTATTTTTAATTTATTATAGTGTTTGTCCATTGTGATTTTACTATGTTGGATGAATTTGGTTAAAATCCATAACCCATATCATTTACAAATAATTTGGTTTTCTTTGGTGGAAGTATATATGTCTAGGAAGTTTTGTCCTATCTTATCTTCCTTTCCTCTTTTTTATATGTCTTTATAATAAATGTACTTATTTTATTATAATTAATAATGTTAACTTTTTTTTATAAATCTTAATAAGTTAAGTTTAATATTATTAAATATTTATATTCATCAAATAATATAACACAAAATAAATTAAGAGGGTTAAATAGGATGTGAATTCTAAACCTTAAAATAATTTTTTTTATACAATTAGTATCAATTTGTTTTAATTCAAATATTTTTAACCATACTAATTAAAAATATTAATAGAAGAAATTTTGGTAGACTAAAGCCAACTTTCTCACTCTTATTTGGAGGTTTTGTTATTTATTTGTTTTAAAAATAAATAAAACATAATATTCTTTCTTATGCATTTTTAATAGGAAAATAGTAAATGTACCTACTTGTAGATATATACTCACATCAAACTTGAATTCTTTTATTTTTAAAAGTTTTTCATATATAATTTGTGTGAGAGGAATACAGGTGTGGGTAGGTATACTCTAGTGGTACGATATCACTCTCCTTTTCTAATATACATATTAAGCTTTTTTTTCTATTTTCATAATTGGGTTTAAATATATATATATATATTGTGATGTTTATTGCTAGAAAAAAAAACTAACAACAATGTGTTATATAGTTAAAAACCTATTAATAAATCAAAATAATGAAAAATTTAGTATGATACAACCTTGAAATGTCTTGCAAGTTCATTAGCATTTAAGATGTTAGCCACCTTTGATTGGTCATATGCACGCCCAAGTATTGTAACTGTACATACAAAAATAAATCAATTATAAAAATCATCTATATTTTACACTTTTATAGATTCTTATGAAATATTTATATCTTAAAAATGATATAGAAATACTTCTGATTTTTAATTCTAGTGTTATGCATGCAAGTTCCTTCTAAAGATGAATTGTTTCTCTAACAGCTTCTGTCACGGATTCTATCATTTTCTGGACAGGAGAGTGTTGTACATAGCACTTCTGATTCTTCTTATTGTTTGGTCATAACCCCCAACTAAGTGGATTATGTTAGGCTCAAGGCTGTCTCCATTGGAGATCTGGTTATAATGAGTGGAAAGATGTCTCCAGACTTTCTACAAATGTTTCATTTGAAATTCATTGCCATAATTATGACTGCATAACTTCAACCAACTTGCTGAGATATTGTAACGTGTCATTAGATAGGTACAGTTGTAATTACTTCAAACCTTTATAAAAAATGAAAAGAAATTGAGATTTTAAACGGAAGTACTTGCTGATTGTGTGGTTGTCTCCAGAATTTTGGTATGACAAGTTAATACCATGTAAACTAAAAATTTAAAATTTTTGCCGAACTCCAATACTACACTTTAATATATTAGAAATTTTAAAAGTTGGATTTCCTTTAATATAATGTAAGCTGAATAAACACTTAAATATATATATTTTGGAAGCTTATATTATATGATTTCTTCTGAGTTTAGAGATTATGTTTATTACAAATGGGATCACTTAATTGGTAATGGTTAGATTATGATACACTTTTTGTTGTGATTTCATCATGTTGAACTCTAGATTTGTTAATTGAAGAGTGAAAGGTCAATTGGGTAGATCTTGTTCATGTGCACTTACGTGCTTGAAAGTTCAGGATTGATTTATAAAAATTTGCTTCAATAGAGGTATGTACTCTTGGAATTGATCTTTATTTAAAATGTTTTAAATTTTAATGGAGTGGTGATTTATGAATTCTTTTGGCCAATATCTTGGCGGCAATTGAACATATTTATATTTCTTGACAACTAACTAAATGATTTGTTATAATAAATTTTAAGTTGGAATACAATTTTTGTTGTGATTTCATCATGTTGAACTCTAGATTTGTTAATTGAAGAGTAGAAAGTCAATTGGGTAGAATGTAAGCTGAATAAACACTTAAATATATAAAAGTAAATATATAAAAGTATGAGTTCTGAATTAGGATCACATTCACACGTGAAATAAAATAGCATTTGAGCTTCATAGCCTACCTTTGACGTGGTTGTGGCTGCAGGTGTTTGATCAATTGGCAGAGTGGTGGCAGGACCCGCCTGTGGTGTAGTGGTGGCTGGACCTGTTATAAGTGAGCAAAGTTACCTATGGTTTGGGGTTGAGCTTCCACTTCATCTAGTAATTAAATTATAATTAATTGATTTATATTAACTAATATTATTATATACTAGTATAAATAAAAAATAAAAAATAATAAAATTATTTAATATTTTAATTATTAAAATAAAATTAAATATAAATTACTTAATAATAATATATGTAACACTGATACTTTTATTTTATATTTTTTTAACACATTTGTATGGAGAAATATTTTATGAAATCGTTTTCTAACATCTATGAGACAAAATTGGATAAACTAAGAGACAAAAGGGTTACAAAACGCAATTGAATATTTACAAAGAAATATAAGGTATGCTTCTTAACAAAAGCCTTGTTCTATTAATTTAGTTTTTAAAAATAGAACTACACTTAGAAAAGAGTCATTGAACTAAACTAAACTATAACATATAATATTAAAAAATATACTTCAAATTAGAATGTCTATTAGTAATAATTTAAACAATTTATATAATTTAAACAATTTAGAGTAATTCAATTTAATTTACTCAAAACCATGTTATACTTTAGTTCAATTCATTTAAACTATTTCAATTTCATTCTCTCAAACCTTTTTCTAAAGTTTGGTTTTGTTTTATAATACTTTAATTGAATTCAATTCATGCATTTTGTCCATCCCTACATACAGTACTACAGATTATGTATGTTCTGTTACTCATAAAAAATGTACCTCCAAGTAGTGTGAGTTTCTTCGAAAAAGTTTGGCCACCTAGAGAAAGAAAAAATAGAAGAAAGTATCTTATTATAGTACAGAAGCTAAATTTAAAGTCCTTCCTCAAAGTGTATGAAGGGTTTCGGATAAAAATCATACTAGATTACTTTAAAATAAAGGATAAGATCCCTATGCAATTATAGTATGATAACAAATCAGTTATGAACATTGTTTATAATCTAGTACGAGTGAACATATTGAAATTGATAGATATTCATCAAAGAAAATATCGACAGAGGTTTCATAGTCACAACTCATGTCTCTAGAATTTTAGATAGGGACATTTTGGTTAAAGGGTTTCCACAGAAAAAATTCTAGGATTTTGTAGGCATATTGAGACTGATTGATATTCATTTAGCAACTTGAGGAAGAGTGTTGTTATTAGAATAAAAATATATCAATATCTTCATAATGATGGAGAAAATATTTTAGAATCATCCTATTTATTTTAGCCTATTTTTATTTTCTTATTTTAAGGATTTTGATTGTTACAAATAGAGTGGATGAGAATATAATTGGTGTGATTGTTATCAATAAATAATTCTTTGTTTCCTTGCATAGTTCAAGTGGAACTAAATGATTAATTAAACCAATTAAAAGAAGCTTTTAGGAGTTGTAATCATTTGCATAAGTAGTTTATAAGCTCTAGTCAAATTTTCATGTACATGTTTACCAGGAAAAATTCTGATGGATGAAATTGCAATCTAACAAGGGAGAACTGGACAAATCCGTCTCAACAGAGATTTTTGAGTGATATCAAAATACAGCTTGTCTCTCTTTTTCTCCGGATATAAAATATAATACACTAAAATTTCCTCCACCTTTTATTATTTCACGTCAGTAATAATAATTTACCCCACCTAGTGCGAGAGGTGCAGGTGCAGCTTGTGACTTGGAAAAACCTCATAGATGATCTAAATGCTAGCAGTAGATGAATTTATTCAAGACTAATCTTTGCAAATACACTCATGGATATACATGAATTATTTGATATCTGAGCAAACTACCATGCCCCACATCTTATTTAGTCTATGACATCTTGACCTACGTATATAACTAATTCTTATTCAGGGATTTGACACAAGGCATCAGACTTCTCATTTACCACCTACACTGTATTAGATTCCTCACAAAATCATCCATACATATTTGAGTTTAGTTGTGATACAGGTGCGTTCATATATATTCTTCTGGCTAGATCATTTAGTTCGAGAAATAAAACAATTCACGGGGCACACTGGGAGTTAGATCACGCAAAAGCTAAAGGTAAAGCCCAATTCAGTCTTACGCTATATCACATGAACTCGTTTTACAGGCTCCCTCCATTTTGAGGTTTGGGGAGTGTTGAATGCATGCAAACTTGTTCCTATAAGCATAGAGGCTACTTCTATGATTAGAATCCAAGGCTCCCAGGTCACAAAGTAGCAATATTATTCTTATGCCAAGGTTCACCCTCTCATCCTCATTTACCACCTAACTTTTGTTTAACAGTAAGAAAAAAAGTCTATTAACATTTAAACAAATCACAACACGGCCTTGCCAAAAATAGGATGTCAAGAACAAAATGTTGCCTAACCTAAAGAAAGTAAATGGCCTTCTATCATAAGAAGCATCAGACAAATCCTCTTAATTTTCTCTAAAAACAAGCCAGTTTTAAAAAGTCAAGTCAAAGAGTCCAGACCAACCAGATCATTGCAACCTTCTACGGTCCAAACAACCTAACAACCAGCGAAAAAAACACCCACTTCTATAGGCTAAAGATCTTATATGTTGCATAACCCATTTTTTAACAAACTTGCAATCTCAAAGAGGAGGATAATTCTACCTTGTAATGTTCAAAGACAAAAAAGTTCACAAGTCACAAGACATAATTTTTCCCTCCCTATATACAGAAATAAAACTTAAAGATGTTATCTAAACAAAAAATGCACTGCATAACAAGTTGGAGTATGGCAGAAAAACCTTTTCAAGCTGAACTCAACCTTCTCATCACAATATCCTCATTACCCTCAAAATCACCACAATCCTAGCACGCATTAAAAGAGATTGACACCTTCCTCGTAAAAAGTGGCAATCTTACCTCTGGTCCTTAATATCAGAGTGATACGAAATAAGAGTTTTCATTTTCCAAAGGTAACTTGTTTATCAATAAACACCCTCAGGAAAATATCTTACAATCCCCAACTCCAGTTTAACCACTCCTAAACTGTTTCTAATGCAAAATACTTCTTACAGACTGTTGGTTTTAGTAGTCCATCTCCACAACTATTTTCTTGATAAGCTTGTTCCTCACTACCCTCACTCTCCTCCCTCCCTACTCCCACATTATCTTTATTTCACTGTGTAAATAAACAGAATAATACATACAAAAACAGACTACTAGCAGATATAACACATAATCAATAGACTCAACTAAGTTGGTCACCTTAAGCCGTCTAGCAAGCTCATTGGCATGCAAAACATTGGCAAACTTTGACTGCCCATATGCAGACAAACTGTTATACCTGTACATTGATAAGAAAATGAAAATATCGATCACTTAATACATGCTTAGATGGAGGGGGATTTGGAGGTGAAGCGAATAATGACTAGTTTTTCAATTCAATTTAACTTAATATTATATTATTTGAACATTTTTAAAATAGAAAAACTAAAATTAGATACTAACCTTTATTGGTTTTCATAAAAAATTTAGTTTTGTCAAATTTTAAGATGAAAAATTACACCCCACTCCTTCCCCCAAAACCCCTCCATCCCACACATCATTAGTTTCAGAAACAATTAGTAATTACCAATAAAAAGGGGGTTGAGCTGGGGAACACATAAAGCTAAAAAACTGTCAGACAGTACTAAACTTAAGCCATTAAACATATTGTTACCCCGATTCATCATTAATTTTGTCAAATCTAATCCCGTCAGGATATGATAATTTATGCCGTCTTGATGAGACATTCACGATCCTTCCCTCCTTCCTTTGTTCAATAGCAGTCTGTTTCATTGTTTCAAGCAATAAGTTTGTCAAAAGAAAATGACCTGCAAGGAAGTACCCTTATATCTCAAATTCCACAAGAAAAGGGATAAGGTAATAATAATATTCCTGTATACAACTCAATACTATACTGTAAATAAATAATATCGGGTAAAAAAAAGAAATTGAAATTGATAGAATTTACAAATTCATAAATTTTAAATTATGAAATGGAGATATGGAGGTATACTCAGTATCTTTTTACATGACAATCTGAAACAATTATTGTTTTAAGCCCAATGAGTATAACAATCTATCAAATTCCATATTTGTGCGTGTGTGTCTTTGGACAGTTTAAGATTAAATTCTAACCTATATGGTTTGTTGCGAATTGTAATTCTATATTGTCTTTGGAAAGCTTGAATGGTGTTGCCATGATTCCTGCATTATTACTTTGAACAGAAACAAATAATTTTCAGGGTACACAACAGCTTATGTTGAAATTTACCACCTAGTAGCATTCTTCAAGCAAACAGCATTTTGATGAATGGTTAAAGTCACAGAGAACACCAAAACTTCCATCCAAAAAGTACATATGACAGTAGTAACATACACAAGTATATTCAGAGGAAGACCACAAGAATTGAATTGTTTTGCAAATTTCCTAACCGATTCCAGTGAGCTAAGGTCCAGCTCCATCATGTCAATTTTTGCAGTTGGGTTATCTCTTAGTATCGTTTCCTTGATCTCCTCACCAGCTGCCCTATTTCTGATCCCCATAACAACATGGACACCGCGTAATGCAAGCACGCGTGTAGTTTCAACACCAATACCGCTAGTTGCCCCTGCAATAACATGTATCACACAATTATAAAAAGTCACTTGTGTAAAAAACCACAAAAAGACAAACATTACTACAAACTGAGCACCATGATGATGAATTAGTTCCACCAACATGTATCTCCCAAATCTACAACAACATACTTGACACAGCCACTCATAACTAAATATATTATAGACAAAAGCAACCATAGCAATAGCAATACATAAAAATGCAAAACTTTCTCCTTATACAAAACCACAATTGTAGCCCCAACATCAAGGTTTCTAGGGTTTGGTCACAACTACAATGTTGACAGCATCCAACCGCATTGTATTCATAACTTTTCACAATATCAACGATTCTGACAAAACCGCTCAATGATTCTGGAAAAACCACCACTGCAACCGCAATTTAAAACGTTGTTCACATGATATAGTAGCATAATTCTCCAACACTCATTGAATACAAGCAAAACAATGCAAACATGTCTCAAGAATAATCACCAAGACAAAAAGTGTGTCGTCTTGATCAATAATCATTATTGAGAATTAGGTATACAATGAATTCCCCCTTATAATTTCACTTAGGGCTGTGTGTTTATTTATAACAAAGATACTGGGCTTAGATGGGCTGAGCCCATTACACTAGAATAGTAAACCCTAGATTTCTAACACTCCCCCTCAAGCTGGAGCATATAAATTATATGAACCAAGCTTGTTACAAATATAATCAATTTTAGGTCCCCGTAATGACTTAGTAAAAACATCTGCTAATTGATCATTAGAATTAACAAACTTAGTTTTAATCTCTCCAGATACTATTTTCTCTCTGATGAAATGACAATCAATCTCTATGTGTTTGGTCCTTTCATGAAAGACAGGATTCGAACTGATGTGAAGGGCAGCTTGATTGTCACATATGAGTGTCATTTGAGTAACTTCTCCGAATTGTAACTCCTTGAGTAGCTGTTTAAGCCAAATAAGCTCACATGTAGCGGATGCCATAGATCTCGTGATTCTCTTCGCACTTGATCTTGCCACAACACTTTGTTTCTTACTCTTCCAGGAGATTAAATTATCACCAATGAAAACACAATATCCAGAGGTGGATCTCCTATCAGCAGGAGATCCTGCCCAATCCGCATCTGAGTAGGCAACAACTTTGGTATGATTACTGTGTTCATATATGCAGACCTTTCCAGGGGAGCCTTTAATGTATTTCAAGATATCGAATGACAAGCATTCCAATGATCTCAGGTAAGGAGAGTTGAGAAATTGACTTACCACACCGACAAAGAAAAAGAAATGTCCGGACGAGTGACTGTAAGGTTATTCAATTTCCCAACTAATCTTCTATACTTTTCAGGATCTAAAAGGGCTCCCCCTGATTAGGTAGAAGCTTGACATTAGGATCCATCGGTGTGTCAGTAGATTTTGAGTTCATCAACCCAGTTTCCTCCAAAATATCTAATGCATACTTTCTTTGAGAGATTACTATCCCATCAGTAGATTGTGCTACTTCAATCCCCAAGAAATATCTGAGTCTGCCAAGATCTTTAGTCTGAAAGTGTTGGCATAGATGTTGTTTAATTTGTGAGATGCCATGGTGATCACTTCCTGTAATTACAATATCATCAACATACACAACTAGATAGATACATCCAGCACTTGAGTGGCGGTAGAAGACTGAGTGATCTGCTTCACTGCTAGTCATTCCAAATTGTTTAACAACTCTGCTAAACTTTCCAAACCAAGCTCTGGGAGATTGCTTTAGGCCATATAAAGATTTGCGGAGACGACATACCATTCCTGAAGACTCCCCCTGAGCAACAAACCCTGGAGGTTGGTCCATATAAATTTCTTCCTGCAAATCACCATTGAGAAAAGCATTTTTCACATCCAATTGAAATAGAGGCCAATTTTTCAGAGCAGCCATGGCAATGAATAGGCGTACAGTAGTCATCTTTGCAACTGGTGAAAAAGTATCACCGTAATCTAAGCCAAAGATTTGCGTATAGCCTTTAGCTACTAGGCGTGCTTTAAGACGATCAACAGTTCCATCAGGACCAACTTTGATAGCAAAGACCCACCTGCAACCAACAACCGATTTTCCAGAAGGTAAAGGGACGAGATCCCAAGTGCCACTAGTTTGAAGTGCACTCAGTTCTTCAAGCATAGCCTGGCGCCAACCGGGATGGGATAAGGCATCACCTACAGTTTTAGGGATGGATACAGAGGAAATAGAAGAAAGGCAGGTATAAAGGGAAGGAGATAATCTATGATAACTTAAATTAAGATAGCGAAGAGGAGGTTTGCGGTTGGTTCGTATACCTTTTCGAAGAGCAATGGGAAGATCAGATTCAGGTGGCAGAACAGGAGAAACGAGAGGAGTTGACAACGGAAGTGAGTCAGATGATGGAGGTGTTGGTGGTGGTGTTGGCGGTGATGGAGTTGTACTAGACTCAACCGGAGGTTCACATATAACTGGAATAGTGGCTGTTTCAGAAATGGGTATAGAGGTAGAAGGGTTGGTCTTAAAATAGAGAGAGGACTCAATGAAAGTGACATCTGCAGAGATAAAATAACGATTAAGGGAGGGAGAGAAACATTTATATCCTTTTTGTGACCTAGTGAACCCGAGAAAGACACATTTATGAGATTTAGCGGAAAGTTTGTCGACATTAGGTCCTAAGTTATGAACAAAACATGTTGACCCAAAAACTTTAGGAGACAAAGAGTGGAGAGGTTCATGTGGGAACAAAATTGAGTGAGGGATTTTATTGTCTAACACAGAGGAAGGCATGCGATTAATAAGATAGCAAGCACTAAGAACAAAGATCTCCCCAAAACGTTGAGGAACATTTCCATGTAGTAACATTGTTCGAGTAGTTTCAATAAGATGTCTATTCTTGCGCTCAGCCACCCCATTTTGTTGAGGTGTATAAGCACAGGAAGTTTGGTGAAGAATGCCATTAGATGCCAAAAAAGTATGAAAAGCATGAGAAAGATACTCTCGGGCATTATCACTACGTAAAATGCGAATAGACACACCAAATTGAGTCTTTATTTCATTAAAAAAAATTTTAAAAATAGAAAACAACTCTGAACGATTTTTCATTAAAAATAACCAAGTACACCTTGAGTAATCATCAATGAAAGTTACAAAATATTGAAATCCTAAATTAGACTGGACACGACTGGGTCCCCAAATGTCAGAGTGAACTAAAGCAAATGGAGAAGAAGCACGTTGTGAGATACTAACTGGAAAAGAACTACGACTATGTTTGCCTAATTGGCATGACTCACAGGAAAAAGTAGACAACTTGGACAAACTGGGAACAAGTTGCTGCATCTTAGCAAGGCTAGGGTGTCCCAATTGAGCATGAAGGAGAGAAGAAGACTCCATAACCGAACCAACATGGGCAGCTGTCCGGAGGTGATATAGACCATGAGACTCACATCCAGTGCCAATCGTCCGTCTCCGAACTCCGGTCCCTGTAAAGAACAGAATCTTTAGTAAAAGAGATAGTACAATCAAGAGAACGGGTAAGACGACTAAGGGATAATAAATTAAAAGGAGAACTAGGAACAAAAAGGACATTATCAATAGAGAGGGATGGAAGAAGTTGAATGGTACCAATGCCATGGGAAGAGGCTTTAGAGCCATCAGCCATAGTAACAGAGGGCAAATAACCTGAAGTAGATAGGGATGTGAAGAAGGATTTATTACCAGCTGATGTGGTCTGTGGGCGCCGCAGTCTAGAACCCAAGGACTAAGAGAGTTGGATTGAGTTAGGCCAAGCAAAGGAGATACCGAATGCACAATGAAGCAGTGGAACTTGAGCCCTGACGATCCCCATACCATTCTAGAAACTTAGTGAACATAGCAGGTGTATCCGAGACATCAGATGGTGGAGGTCCTAGAACAGATTGTGGTAAGGGACCCAAAGTTGGTGACGGAGAGGCAACATGGGCTACTGCAGCAGATTTTGGAGGGCGACCATGTAAGGCATAACACCTTTCTTTGACATGGCCATACCTATGACAGTGAGCACACTGAGGTCGCCCTTTTTCTTGTTTCCGAAGACGATTGCGGTTAGCATTGTGAGAAACAAGTGCAGAAGATTCATCATATGTACCTGTAGCAGGTGTTTCAGTTGTAGACTTGGCCGGCACACGTAAGAGGATGGAAGATGTGGATGTCAGAGTAGGCACAATTGGAGATCCCAGAATTTGATCTCGAACATGTGAATAATCAGCAGGAAGACCATGTAATGCCAGTAACATAAAAAACTTGGATCGTTGCTCAATCTCTTCAGCAGGAGTAGAGGCAGGAGGTAATAACTCATTAAAATTATGAAAGAGAGAATGAATTTTACCCAGGTATTGTGTCATGCTCCCATCAAGACGTGTTTGACTGGCTAGTGTAAACATATTATGACAAACACCATAGAGACGTTGAGTGTCATTTGTGTACAGTGAGTTTGGCCTGTTTCCAAACCTCAGAGCAGTACTTATACGTACGGAAGATTGGCTTTAAGGAGGAGTCAATGGTGGATTTAATAGTTATGCATAATTGAGCATCAATCTTGGTCCACCGGGAGCGCTCGTTTTCAGGAATACTATTTACGGTCACAATGAGATGATTTTCGTAACCCTGACTCTCAAGCCAAAGTTGGATATCAGATGCCCACGTCTCATAATTATTTCCATCTAATTTGTCAATTGGAAGATGCATATTGACATAATTAGTAAAAATACCCTGAACAGGCTGAACAGGCGTAGGAGCAGGTGAGGCCATCAGAAAAACTTGTGGAGGAGAGAGAAAAACAGAGAGAGCTCACGGAGCAGTTGTCTGGTTGGCGCAAGTACGGGAGCAGCTGTCGGTGAGGCAGAGGAAGTACTACCTCCAAACGCTGTCGTAGCAGAAGTTGCTGCGCCAAATGAAGGAGCTGTTGCTCCGAACAGCGCTGCAGAGGACGTTCCACTAGACGGCGACGCCGAACCAGAGGGCGTTCCACCAAACGCCGGAGTCGAAGCTGAGGGCGTTCCACCAATTAGAGTCGTTGGAGCAGGGGAGGCTGCACCAAACAGAGTTGTTGAAGCGGAGGATGCTGCCGTCGTCGGAGCTGACGTTCCTCCAAAAAGGCGACGCAGCAGAGGAAGGAGCCCCAAACAGTGTGGTAGTGGAAGAGGAAGCCGCCCCAAACGGCGTCTTCGCGGAGGAGGAAGAGGAGAAACCCTAAAAATATCAAACGAACTCCGATCAACTATATGAGCACAGATCCAGGACGGGGACGAGGAGACGATGCTGGCGATGTAAGGAGGTGCCAGAGACGGTGGCTGACGCGCCGCCACGCGCGGGCGGCGGTGACGCTGGCTGCGCGCTCCTTCAGGCGGCGCGTGGGGCGCGTCAGGCGCGGCAGGCGACGATCCACGGAGCCGAGTCGCCTGGACTAGACGAAGCCGGTGGTGTGGTCGGCGGTCGGATCGGAGGCGACGGAAGCGGCACAAGGATGTGTACTGCTGCGGTGGCAGTACTGTCGCGATGGTGCAGATGATGGTGCAACGAGTGAGGGATTCCTGAGAAGAGGCTTCCGGAAAAAAAAAAATTTTGGCACTGATGAACAGTGGGTTCACCAGGAAGGAAGCCAAGGATTTGACCTAGCTCTAGATACCATATTGAGAATTAGGTATACAATGAATTCCCCCTTATAATTTCACTTAGGGCTGTGTGTTTATTTATAACAAAGATACTGGGCTTAGATGGGCTGAGCCCATTACACTAGAATAGTAAACCCTAGATTTCTAACAATCATCAAGACATTAAACGTATAGCATTTCATCATCATCTTCCTCTCTTTTCTCACTCTAAGAAAACAACAATCCCAACCTAAAAGGTTGAAATATGGAAACATATTGAGGACAGGTTGAAAACAATATACCCATTTAAATAAAGTTTAAATTTTTAAAATGCAAATTTCCATCTCATAAGAACATCAATCCATTCATTAGTAAATTAAGGAAGAACAAAACAAATCAAGGAAACCCATTTCCATTCTCCATTCACAATTAACCTGTAACAATGGCAGTGAGGTCAGTGGCATCAATTCCCTGAGTAACTTCTTGAGCAGTAGAAGAAGCTGAGAATCCAGAAGGTCCTTTTCTTCCCAACCACCACATTTTTTCTCTTATCCTTTTCCCAAATGAAGCTCACACATTAGTGACATTAGTGTGTAAGTATTGTGCTGCTGCGTTTTACTCTAATTTCTCACTTCAATCAAAATCCTACTTCCCAAAATCGTGTTCATTTTGTTTACTTTGACGAACAAGAACAAAATAAACGTCTTTGAAAAATTCGGAATTATTACAAAGATATATTTTTTTAAGAAAATATAACATATTCAAATGAGATTTACAACTAAGGTTTACTTTAACTTTTTAAATCATATTTGTCGTCTTTTTGTGATTTTTATTACCAAATTATGAAATTTACATATTTTACTATTTATTTTTAAAATTTTATGCATTTTGTTATTCAAATTCTTTTAGATTGAATAATTGTTTGAGTGCTTAAATGTGTATGACAATTTCAATTTTTTTCTTGAAAATTAGTAAATTGATAACAAGTTCTTGAATATTTACAAATTAGGTTTTAACTTTTTTTTTTCTAATTTGGGTCTTTCATCCTCTTTCCCATCTATTAGCTTAATGGCTTTTTATTTTATGTCGATAAAAATTATCTGTAAATAAGAAAATTGTCTTATAAAACTTTAAAGCAGATGTGATACTTGTTTTTACATATCTAACCACTAAATCAATTTTTTTATTATTCTAATGACTAAATTCACTATATTTCACATATTAAAAAACTTCTCTATATTTTTTAATAATTTTCATTTTTTTTTCCTTTTTATTCTGGTTCTTATTTTCTTTTTCTTTTTCATCTTCTTCTTGTAATGTAATAGTTGGAAGTGATAATGGTATTAATTAGGGGAGGTATCATGAATATTATGCTTGAATAATAATAAAATGGTGAATATTCTACATTGATATATCATGGAAATAAAATTTATTGACGACATGGATGGGTGAAAAAAGGAAAGAGAGGGATGGGATTTCTCTTGCTTTTGGCATAGCGGGCCCCGACGGGAGGCTTGCACGACGGGCTATTACGTATTGTGAGGGCTCTTAGTCATATGAATAGTTTAATGTGTTCATCCGCACCTAATCCTGAGATGTGGATCATTCCAATGAACATTAGCATGGTCTACTTCTCCTGTTTGAACCGGGGTTTGAAACTAAACTTATCCTCAGAAGGATAGATAGGGTTATTCAGGTGAGATCCAATGTAGATCCAACTTTCTATTCACTCGTGGGATCCGAGGGGACCACTACAGCTCCTCTCTTATCGAGAATTCATACATCCCTTATCAGTATATGGACAGTTATCTCTCGAGCACAGGTTTAGGTTTGGCCTCAATGGAAAAAAACGGAGCACCTAACAACGTATCTTCACAGACCAAGAACTACGAGATCGCCCCTTTCATTCTGGGGTGACGGCGGGATCGTACCATTCGAGCCTTTTTTTCATGCTTTTCCCGGGGGTCTGGAGAAAATTGCAATCAATAGAATTTTCCTAATCCTTCCCGAAAGGAAGAACGTGAAATTCTTTTTCCTTTCCATAGGGACTAGGAGATTGGATCTAGCCATAAGAAGACTTGACTGTTAAATAACTCACTTCTTGGTCTTTGACCCCTTCAGTCACTACGAACGCCCCTGATCAGTGCAATGAGATGTGTCTATTTATCTATCTCTCTCTTGACTCGAAAAGGGGGGAGCAGGTTTGAAAAAGGATCTTAGAGTGTCTAAGGTTGTGCCAGGAGGGTCTCTTAATGCCTTCCTTTTTCTTCTCATCGGAGTTATTTCACAAAGACTTGCCATGGTAAAAAGAAGAAGGGAGAACAAACACACTTGGAGAGCATAGTACAACGGATAGTTGTATGCTGTGTTCGGGAAGGATGAATTGCTCCCGAAAAGGAATCTATTGAATCTCTCCCAATTGCTTGGATTGTAGGTGCGATGATTTACTTCACGGGCGAGGTCTCTGGTTCAAGTCTAGGATGACCCAACTGCATTGAGGAAAAGAATAGAAAACTGACTTGACTCCTTCATGCATGTTCCACTCGGCTCGGGGGATATAGCTCAGTTGGTAGAGTTTTGCTCTTGCAATTGGGTCGTTGCGATTACAGGTTGGATGTGTAATTGTCCAAGCAGTAATGATAGTATCTTGTACCTGAACCGGTGACTCACTTTTTCTAAGTAATGGGAAAGAGGACCGAAACATGCCATTGAAAGATTCTACTGAGACAAAGACGGGTTGTCAAGAACGTAGAGGAGGTAGGATGGGCAGTTGGTCAGATCTAGTATGGATCGTACATGGACTGTAGTTGGAGTCGGTGGCGCTCCTAGGGTTTCCTCATTTGGGATAATCCTAGGGAAGAGGATCAAGTTGGCCCTAGTGAACAACTTGATGCATTATCTCTCTTCAACCCTTTTAGTGAAATGTGGCAAAAAGAAAAAGAATCCATGGACCGACCCCATCGTCTCCACCCTGTAGGAACTACAAGATCACCCCAAGGACGCCTTCAGCATCCAGGGGTCACGGACTGACCATAGAACCCTGTTCAAAAAGCGGAACGCATTAGTTATCAGCTCTCAGGTTGGATAGTAAGGGTTGGAGAAGGGCAATAATCACTCATTCTTAAAAACAAGTATTCTTAAGGGCAAAGAGTCGGGCAGATAAAAAGAGGGCGGGGGAAGCTCTCCGTTCCTGGTGCTCCTGTAACTGGATCCTCTGCAACCAAAAGAATCCTTAGTTAGAATGGGATTCCAACTCAGCACCTTTTGAGATTTTGAGAAGAGTTTCTCTTTGGAGAGCATAGTACGATGAAAGTTGTGAGCTGTGTTCAGGGGGGAGTTATTGTCTATCATTGGCCTCTATGGTAGAATCAGTCGGGGCCTGAGACGCAGTGGTTTACCCTGTGGCGGATGTTAGCGGTTTGAGTCCGCTTATCTCCAACTCGTGAACTTAGTCGATACAAAGCTATATGATATGATAGCACTTCAATTTTTCCGATTCGGCAGTTTGATCTATGCTATGATTTCTCATTCATGGACGTTGATAAGATCCTTCCATCTAGCAGCACCTTAGGATGGCATAGCCTTAAAGTAAAGTTAAGGGCGAGGTTCAAACGAAGAAAGGCTTATGGTGGATACCTAGGCACCCAGAGACGAGGAAGGGCGTAGTAAGCGACGAAATGCTTTGGGGAGTTGAAAATAAGCGTAGATCCAGAGATTCCCGATATAGGTCAACCTTTCGAACTGCTGTTGAATCCACGGGCAGGCAAGAGAGAACTTGGTGAATTGAAACATCTTAGTAGCCAGAGGAAAACGAAAACAAAAGTGATTCCCGTAGTAGCGGGGAGTAGCCTAAATTGTGAAAACGGGGTTATGGGAGAGCTATACAAGTGTCGTGTTGTTAGGCGAAGTAGCAAAGAATGTTGCACCCTAGATGGTGAGAGTCCAGTAGCCGAAAGCATGACTAGCTTATGCTCTGACCCGAGTAGTATAGGGCACGTGAAATCCTGTGTGAATCAGCAAGGACCACTTTGCAAGGTTAAATACTCCTGGGTAACCGATAGTGAAGTAGTACCGTGAAGGAAGGGTGAAAAGAACCCCATCGAGGAGTGAAATAGAACATGAAACCATAAGCTCCCAAGCAGTGGGAGGAGGCTCAGCCCTCTGACCGCGTGCCTATTGAAAAATGAGTCGGTGACTCAGGTAATGGCTTGGTTAATGGAAACCACCAGAGCCGTAGCGAAAGCGAGTCTTCATCGGGCAATTGTCACTGCTTACGGACCTGAACTTATCCATGACCAGGATGAAGCTTGGGTGAAACTAAGTGGAGGTCCGAACTGACTGATGTTGAAGAATCAATGAATGAGTTGTGGTTAGGGGTGAAATGCCACTCGAACCCAGAGCTAGCTGGTTCTCCCCGAAATGCATTAAGACGTAGCAGTTGACTAGACATCTAGGGGTAAAGCACTATTTCGGTGTGGGCCATGAGAGCGGTACCAAATCGAGGCAAACTCTTAATACTATATATGACCTCAAAATAACAAGGGCCAAGGTCGGCCAGTGAGGCGATGGGGGATAAGCTTCATCGTGGAGAGGGAAACAGTCTGGATCACCAGCTAAGGCCCCCAAATGACCACTCAGTGATAAAGGAGGTAGAGGTGCGGAGACAACCAGCAGGTTTGCCTAGAAGTAGCCACCCTTGAAAGAGTGCGTAATAGCTCACTGATCGAGCGCTCTTGCACGAAAGATGAACGGGTCTAAGCGATCTACGGAAGCTATGGAATGTCAAAATGAATCGTTAGGGGAGCGTTCCGCCTTAGAGGGAAGGACTCGCATGAGTAGTGCTGGACGAAGCAAAAGTGAGAATGTCGGCTTGAGTAACATAAACGTTGGTGAGAATTCAATGCTTCGAAAACCCAAGGGTTCCTCCATAAGGTTCGTCCACGGAGGGTGAGTCAGGGCCTAAGATTAGGCCGAAAGGCGTAGTCGATGGACAACAGGTGAATATTCTTGTACTACCCTTTGTTGGTCCCGAGGGACGGAGGAGGCTAGGTTAGCCGAAAGATGGTTATCGGTTCAAGGACGCATGGTGCCCCTGCTTTTTCAGGGTAATAAGGGGTAGAGAAAATGCCTCGAGCCAAAGTTCGAGTACCAGGCGCTACAGCGCTGAAGTAATCCATGCCATACTCCCAGGAAAAGCTCGAACGACCTTCAACAAATGGGTACCTATACCTGAAACTGACACAGGTGAGTAGGTAGAGAATACTTAGGGGCGCGAGACAACTCTCTCTAAGGAACTCGTCAAAATAGCCTTGTAACTTTGGGAGAAGGGGTGCCTCCTCACAAACGGGGTCGCAGTGACAGGCCTGGGTGATTGTTTACCAAAAACACAAGTCTCCGCAATGTCGTAAGACTATGTATGGGAGCTGATGCCTACCCAGTGCCGGAAGGTCAAGGAAGTTGGTGACTTGATGACAGGGGAGTCGACGACTGAAGCCCCAATGAACGGCGATCGTAACTATAACGGTCCTAAGGTAGCAAACTTCCTTGTCGGGTAAGTTCCGACCCGCACGAAAGGCGTAACGATCTGGGCACTGTCTCGGAGAGAGACTCAATGAAATAGACATGTCTGTGAAGATGCAGACTACCTGCACCTGGACAGAAAGACCCTATGAAGCTTCACTGTTTCCTGGGATTTGCTTTGGGCTTTTCCTACGCAACTTAGGTGGAGGGCAAAGAAGGCCTTCTTCTAGGGGGCCCAGAGCCATTATTGAGATACCACTCTAGAAGAGCCAGAATTCTAACTTTGTTCCAGGACCTACGGGCCAGGGGACAGTCTCAGGTGGACAGTTTCTATGGGACGTAGGCTTCCCCAAAGGTAACGGAGGTGTGCAAAGGTTTCCTCGGGACAGACGGAGATTGGCCCTTGAGTGCAAAGGCAGAAGGGAGCTTGACTGCAAGAGCGACCCGTCGAGCAAGGACGAAAGTCGACCTTAGTGATCCAACGGTGCCGAGTGGAAGGGTCATCGCTAAACGGATAAAAGTTACTCTAAGGATAATAGATTGATCTTCCCCAAGAGCTCACATCGACGGGAAGGTTTGGCACCTCAATGTCGGCTCTTCGCCACCTGTGGCTATAGTATGTTCCAAAGGTTGGACAGTTCGCCCATTAAAGCGGTACATGAGTTGGGTTCAGAATGTCGTGAGACAGTTCAGTCCATATTCGGTGTGGGCGTTAGAGCATTGAGAGGACCTTTCCCTAGTACGAAAGGATCGGGAAGGACGCACCTCTGGTGTGCCAGTTATCATGCCCACAGTAAAAGTTGGTAGTGTAGAGCGGATAATTGTTGAAAGCATGTAAGTAGGAAACCCACCCCAAGATGAGTGATTTCCTATTCCGACTTCCCTAGAGCCTCCAGTAGCACAACCGAGATAGCGATGGGTTCTCTGCTCCAACGGGGATGGAGCAAAAGAAGTTTTGAGAATTCAAGAGAAGGTCACGGCGAGACGAGCCGTTTCTAATTAATGATAGGTGTCAAGTGGAAGTGTAGTGATGTATGCAGTTGAGGCATCCTAACAGACCGTTAGACTTGAACCTTGTTCCTACATGATCCGATCAATTCGATCAGGCACTAGTCATCCATTTTCATTGTTCAACTCTTTGACAACATGAAAAAACCCAAAACTCTGCCCCTCCTCTCTATCTATCCAAGGAAGGGATGGAAGGGCAGAGGCCTTTGGTGTCCCCTCCAGTCGAGAATTAGGGCCTCACAATGAATAGCCAATATGTTTGCTTTTATCTCATGCCTTTCTTCGTTCACGGTTCGATATTCTGGTGTCCTAGGCGTAGAGGAACCACACCAATCCATCCCAAACTTGGTGGTTAAACTCTCATGCTATGGTGACTGTAAGGGAGATGAAGTTAGTATTCTTTGTGAAACTTACAAGTATACTCCTTTCAAACAAAGAATAGAAAAAAAGGTTTCAATTACTCATTATGTGTATTTTTTAAAATTAAAAGTATTTATTTGATTGGGTTATTCTACGACTCGATTTAACCCAATTTAATTCAATTAAAATTGGTTCATTTTTATTTATGATTAGATTACGCAACTCATTTAAAATTCATTTTTATATGATTAGGTCATGAGTTTAGTATGATTTTTTTTATACAATTAGTATCATTTTGTTTTAATTCAAATATTTTTAACCATACTAATTAAAAATATTCATAGAAGAAATTTTGGTAGACTAAAGACAACTTTCTCACCCTTATTTGGAGGTTTTGTTATTTATTTGTTTTAAAAATAAATAAAACATAAAACTTTTTTTCTTAGGCATTTTTAATAGGAAAAAAGTAAATGTACCTGCTTGTAGATACATACTCACATCAAACTTGAATTTTTTTATTTTTAAAAAATTTTCATATATGATTTCTGTGAGAGGAATACAGGTGTTGGAGTAGGATAGATGTACTCTAGTGGTACAGTATCATCCTCCTTTTTTAATATGCGTATTAAGCTTTTCTTCTTTATTTTTAGAAACAGGTTTATATATATATATATATGTATATATATATATATATATGTATTGTGATGTTTATTGCTAGAAAAAAAACTAACAATAATGTGTTATATAGTTAAAAACCTATTAATAAATCAAAATAATGAAAAATTTATTATGGTACAACCTTGAAACGTCTTGTAAGTTCATTAGCATGTAAAGTATTGTAACTGTACATACAAAAACAAATCAATTATGAAAATCATCTATATTTTACACTCTTATAGATTTTTATGAAATATTTATATCTTAAAAATGATATAGAAATACTTTATAAATGATAACAAAATTTTATCTTTTTTTACTTAACTCATCAATAGAAGAAATATATTCAACAACTTATATTATATTGGTAAAAAAACTACCACTAATCATGAAAATTGATGATAATGGTTATTTTAGTTTAGTGTTCGACATGAGGTTAGTTAGTCCTAACAAAATCAACATTCATTTAGTTGCATCACCCAAAAAATATAGAATAGTTCATGTTATTTCCTTTTTGTCTTGTTATAGTGAAAAAATCATGAATCTATTTATACAAACTTTTGTATAATAGTTTTTATAAAAGATAAATAAGAACAACAAATAGAAATTAACTTCTTTTAAGTTAAAATTAAACTTTAATAAGTATGGTTTAGATTTCAACTTTAGAGCTCATTGTCAAAATAACATTTTGTTTGAAAAGAGAAGAGATGTGTGAGAGGATTTTAATAAGGGAGAGTTTAGATTTCAATTTTAACACCCTTTCTCATAAATATCATTAACCTAATTAAAACTGTTTTAAAAATATTTTTTATAAAATTATTAAATAGCATATGGTGATTATTGATTCACATAAGTTGAATCTAATTGCATAGATTTGAACTACTTGGTACCTTGATGGATCATTAATTTTGTCAAAAAGGATTCCTTCCCATATGTAAATTGATGACCTTTGGAGGAGACATTAACAATTCTTTCTTGTATCTTACTTTCTCTTGTTGTTTTTTTCATATTATCTAACAATAGATTTGTTAGAAGAAAATGTCCTGTATGTTAGAGAAAATGCAAAAGATTGAGATTATTTTGACAACTTCTCAACTTTAATAAAAGTAAAAAAGTTATTTGACATTTTATGTGAAACCATAATTGTAAAATAATATACATATACTTGTTTAAGTTTGCACCCATACAAATCCAGATTATAAAAAAATTCATTCGTTTAACCTATATTTTAAATAGTCTTTAATTTTTATAAATTGCATTTGTCCCGCAAAATCGATGAATTAAACAGGTAAGCTCAGACCTTCAAAGATACATACATTAATATTTTTCGCATTCATTTGTATAACAACAATTTACTCAATCCATTAAACAATGTGCAACTAATACAAAAATTTAGATTGAATTGAGCTTGGTGATAACTATTAGAAACAAAAAAAATTAAATTTTAGATTGAATTAGACTTGATGATAACCTATAGAAGTAATATGTATTAGATTTGTTATTGGATATGAGTTGGAGTTGCATCCGTGGAGACCGCAGATAAAAACAGTTTAACCTAGGATTATGTGCAATAAATATAAAAAATTCAAACTAAAAATTTACCAAAAAATATAAATTTACAATTGCGCGGATTACATATGTTCTTATTTCTTCCATTTTCTTACTTTCCATGAGTTTCGTTCATTGCTTTTACTGTTTATTGTTTGTAACTCTTTCAAACTATCGGATAAAATCTTTCATCATCACGCTTCTAGATAGAGATTGAACAATAATCATGTCAATAATTAATCAAATTAGTTTTGTGCGATCCCCCATCTCCCTTTTGGGGTTTGGTGGCAAATAAAGACTATGGAGAGTAGTACTATGGATGTAGACCCTTTATCCTCTTTATCACTCCTCTATTCATTTTCCTTTTGTTATGACGTTGCGCAACCCCCATTTACCCCTATTGAATTGGGGACAAATAAAGATGAAACAGAACAAACGACTTTTGTGATTACTTAATTCATCATTTTTATTTTTTGTAAATAACTAATTTTCTTCTTTACAATAATGAGGTGAAAAAATAATTTAAAATTTGGTTTTGATTGCATATTCATCATAGGATACCCATTATGGGCATTGGTTGTATTGACCTAAATTTTTTTTTTTAAATCTTTTCTTTTTTCAATGTTTTGAGCAAAATATTGGTCACGATTCTGAAACCCTAATTTCCACAAGGGAAGTCTCGGTCTTCGGAAATCTATCGGCTGACACACACCTTGCATCAATGTTACTCAATGTTCGGTGTACAATTACCGTTAGCAAAAAATCATCCTTTCCCATGGTAACGTGGATATGCCATGAGGATACTTAACCCTAAACCTTGAACACTAAATCTCACAATGTTCTACTATAAGAGTATAAAAAAAGTTAAGTACAAGTTTAAAGTGTCTTTGACTGGGGTGCTTAGACATTATGGACTAAAATCCATTATATAGCTTATATCACTTACTTTTTTATTCATCCAAGGTGATGTGAGACTTCCAAGATGTATTATTTTGATCAACCCCAATACATTTTTACTTACACATTAAATAGAAATAAGATAGTTGAACAACATATAAAAAAAAAAGACCACAAGCATATAATTTTAAAATTTTAGGTTTGAGGTAATATCATAATCTTTTATTCGGGTTTACTCATATTTTATTAATGTTAAATCTCCCCAACATCTTCTCTATAAATATCCTTACAAATATTTTGGGTCACTCCAGGTCCAATTTCATTGGGTGAGATTATTTATACCTTGAGAAATATGTTTAAGGAATAAATTTGATTTTTTTGGAATGATTCTTTATAATTTATTGCATGGATTTCACTAAATCTCATGTTTGTTTCAATTTTTTCTTTTAATATAACATGATACAAGAAGATAAAAGAAGAAGAAAAAAATATTCCCTTACAATGTTTCATTATGGTTAAAAAAAACTTTAGTAAACTCTTCACATCAAAATAATGTATAACTCACTATGACACAACCTTGAGACGTCTTGCTAGTTCATTGGCATGTAAAATATTAGCTAGCTTTGATTGCCCATATGCATGCCAATTATTGTAACTATTCATAAGAAAGAAAACAAATTATGCAAAACACTTTGCACTTATATTGTAGTTATTATGTTCGTTTGATGAAATCTACACGGTAGATATAAATACACATACTTTATAAATGATACAAAAAATTTCATCTTTCTACTTGTGTCATCAATAGAATAAGAGTTTGTTGGAATGAATTTGTGCATAACAACTACTTTTAGAAAAGAAAATAAACTTTTACAAAAATTAAAAATGATTTAAGAATCAATTTAAATATTAGAAATAATATTTCTCATTTAAGAGCAAAACAGATAATAAAGTTAAATAAATATATTTGAATTCCAAAATCTCTGTGTAAAAGAATGGCTAGTATAGATTTGGGCAACTTCTTACCTTGGCAGATGATTGATTTTGTCAAAAAGGATTCCTTCACGATATGGTAATCGATGAGCTGCTGAGGAGACACTAACAATTCTTCCTTATATCTTACTTTCTTTTGTTGTTTTCTTCATATTATCCAACAACAGATTTGTTAAAAGAAAATAACCTGTGAAATGATGTTGGACAAAATGCAGAGAATTGAGTTATTATGACAATTTCTTTTAACTATAGAAATAAAAATGTTATTTGACGTTTTATGGCAAATCATGTGTGTACAATGAAAATGCATATATTTCATGTGATAATTACTTATAAACCCTTTTCAAGACACATCCACCCATGACTAGTACTTCCAAACACATGCACACGTAAACATATATATACATTTTTGTATTTTGTATACCCATTATTGTTATGGTGGAGATTGACATTATAAAATTAAGGTTATTAACTATTAAAATGAAGAATTTTTCTTTTCTTTTTAATTTTATGAAGGTCCCCAACATCTATGATGTAAGGTTTTTTTACCTTCCTCACCTTAAGAAGGTTTTTTTTTCATGCTAAAATAAATATTATTATTTTATGTTTCCACTATTGTGTGTCAACAAGGAGGAAAACTATGCTCACATCTTCCAACAAAAACAGCATATACATGTATGCATACGTGTGTGCATGCATTTATTCTCCACCCAAGAAGACACTCAAAAGATCATGTTATGAAAATTAGAAAGTTTCTATATATACCTATGTGATTTATAGCAAATTGGAGTTTAATGTAATCCTTGGATAGCATGAAAGGGTTTGCACAAATTCCTGCATTGTTTCTGAGTTAAGAAAAACAAATAAATTAGGAAGTATTAATACTAAATTAGTTTAGTGAATGATGATAATTAAGATGCATGCATAAAGAAGATAGAAGGATATATGAAATACTACATCAAACTCACTCACACATGAAAAAGTTGAATAATGTAGTTGGTGCTTACATCAAAATGTTCAATGGAAAACTAGTTGAATTAAACCGAGTTGCAAAGTTTTGAACAGAGGCCATTGAGCTTAGATATAAGTTCATGATATCAACTTTAGCAGTGGAAATTGTTTGGCAACAAGAGGGCAGAAAAGTTCGCAACCTTTGTTCTCTATTTTAATCTCTGTATATTTCTCTGCTGCACTTTTCAAATATGCTGTTACAAGAATTTATAGGCAAAATAATTGCCTCTTCAAATGCCCAAAAAGAAAATGATAATACCTATTAAATAGGTTTGTCAGACTATGTTTCTCGGTAATACGACTCATGCCTAAAACCATTAATATTATTCTAGGAATACCAAACAACAGAGATAACCTTCTTAATTTAAGTTTTATAACAAATCTCCCCCTTAAACTTAAATACTCTCCTTATCTCGCATTCCAATCAACATTTTACAATTCTCCAGCAGAGTGGTCGGCAGTGGCTTGGTGAATACATCCGCGGCTTGAGCTCGGCTTTCAACATGCTCCAGCTCAACCTTTCCTTCTTTGACTTGTTCTCGGATGAAATGAAATCGGACGTCAATGTGCTTGCTCCTTCCGTGATTAACCGGGTTCTTTGCCAACTCGATCGCCGACTTGTTATCAACTCGGATTACAGTCCCTTCGTCTTGGATCACTCCCAGATGCCTTAATAGATTTGAATGTTAAATATAGATGGCAGTGTAAAAACCAAGAGGGGGGGTGAATTGGGTTTTTAAAGAAATTTTCTCTTTCAAATAAATTTTCAGGTTTTAAAAAAACTTTCGAAAACTTGAATGTGAATTTTTCCAATCCTTTGATTATCGCGGTTGGGATTAGCAATTGTAATAATGATCCACAAATAAAAGATAAAGAGAAAGAGAAAGAACACAGAGATTTATACTGGTTCGGATTAAGCCAATCCTACATCCAGTTCCCAACCACCACAAATACGTGATGATTTTCCCACTATCTTTAAATTGAAATTACAAACACCAATTCATGCAATAACAAAATAAAGATAAAGAAACACCTCCTCAGACAAACTAAGGATGAAACACCTCCTCGGACACAGCGAGGATGAAACCCACCTCTCTTGACACACGAGAGATGAAACACCTCCCTTAGAGCAGATCCAAGGGATGAATTTTCCCTTTACGAAAAACGAGTAAAAAGAATACACCTGAAATGTGCTTTGGATAGAAAGCTTAAGCACAATGATCACCACTTCCAAAGACTTGATCAAGCGAAGAGAAGCGGAAAGCGGCTTTGAAAAAGCTAAGGCGCAGAAACACTTTGAATATTTCGTGTTTGTTCAGATGTGTAGAACCTAAGACATTCTCTTTCATTTTATAATTCGAAAATGCTCCAAAGTTTCCATTCTTAGGTTGATTTAGAATTAATTTCACAAAAGCGACTCATTTAATCGATTATGTTAAAAGCTTAATCGATTATATCATGTTTAAAAAGCTGGAAAGCTGAAATCGTCGATTTGATCGATTAGATTAAGGCCATAATCGATTATATTAACCCAGAATCAATATAATCGATTATCAAAGACACTTAATCGATTATTTAGCTCGTTAAACATTTTTAAAACAAATTTTAAGTTAAATAATCGATTATCTACGTATGGTAATCGATTAAAAGCGTAGAAAAACGTTTTGCGAGAAAACACCTTGCTCTCTTGTTTGGGAAGGTCTTGAATGGGATTTATGACTTACTCTTTTTATCCAACACCCAAAACAGAACCTTCTATCTTTGATCTTTCAGCTCTTTGAGAAAATCTTCATCAATCTTCTCTCTTGAAAGCTTTGAATGCTCTTTATGCCTTTCCTTTCTTATCAAGCAACCTTCCTTTGTGAGATGACACAAGTCTTAAATGTTGATTGAAACTTCCTAAAAACTTCATCATCAAAGCTGTAGGTCTTCATAAAACTCTGGACTTGAAATATGCCAACAATCTCCCCTTTTTGATGATGATAAAAAGAAACCTAGAGACTTGTGATAATATCCTGAAAATCTTGAAAATAATGTATGGATATCTCCATCATAAATATTAGTCCACAAAGGAAATAAAATAGGCAGTCATATAGCATTTAAGTTTCAATTTGAATTTTGAAAAAGAGATTTCAAGAAATTAATGAGTGGAAATTATTTCTAAAAGCTCCCCCTTAAACTATGCTCTTAATTGTTTAAGCTATATAAGGCACTTATTTGAATTATTTCCTAAAGCTCCCCTTGAAATTAATTTTCTTAAAAGCTATATTAACTAGACAGATTTTCAATCAAGACAAATATTTTCTCCCCCTTTATTTTTATCATTTTCAAAAAGATTACATTTTCAGAGATAATTACAGCAGAAGCAAATTAATACACAGAAAATAATTGAGAGAAAAAAAATACAGCAGCTGGAAAATAATGAAAAACTTGTAGCTTATTCAGTTTCTTCACTATCTTCTTCATCTTCCTCATCATTGGCTGGCTGTTTGCCTCTTGAGGATGTTGTATTATCTTCTTCAGGAGATAAATCTTCAATTTCCATCTTTCTTTCAACTCTATACATTCTTCTATTAAGCCTTGAGAGTTGATGAGATAGGCCTTGAAATTCCTTGGAGTGAAGACTCATCATAGAATCCATTCTTGATATGAGAAGCTCCTCCACTGATCCTGGTTGAGGTTGAAATTGGGGTGGAGGTTGAGGTTGGTCTTCATCATCTTCTTCCATGGCAGCAGCTCCTTCTTCTCTTTGAGTGAACCTGTTGCCTTGTTCTATAAGGCCCATATGCCTTAGAACATTTTTACCAATTTTGCTATTGCTTAGCAAAATCTGTTTATTCTCCCCTTCAAGATCAACACCTTTGTATTCTAGAATCTTAGAAACAAACACAGCATAGGGTAATGCAAAGAGGAAAGCCTAATGGCTTTAAACATATTATCAAGGATAATTGAGGGCCAATCTATGCTCACATTATTAAGGAATCCATACATAAGAAGGATGTCTTCCTTAGTAAGTTGGGCATGATTAGTGCCTCTTGCAACTAAAATCCAAACAATAACATAATGCGAGCATTCTTTCATTTAACTTAACATTACCAACTTTATACAAGTTCTCAACTTGTAAGTTAGGGTCCTTGCAGAATTTTACGAATTCTACCAACTTGTTGAAGTCTTCAAACCCATATGTGATGTTTATTCCTTGAGTTGATAGACCAGCTACATTGTGCCACAAATCTTCATCAAAGAAGATCCTTACACCCTTCACTTTGGTGCTTGGAGTTGGCGATCCTTGAAGTTAAGTTCATGTAGAATACTCTTACCAAATCACGGGTAGAAAGCTCCTTCCATCTCCACAAATTTTTGTAGTCCACTTCCTACTAAAAATTCCTGAAATTGAAAACCATGAGATCTAAAAAATTCACAAGACAAGAATTTAGGAGTAAGAATTTTTCTATCCTTCCACTTGTTAACAAAGGCAATTTGGAGATCCTCATCTGAAATCCAACCAGCTAGAGTTGGAGGTCTCCTTTCTTGAGAAGTCATGGGCTCCTTGCCCTTTCTCCTTGATGGCATCTTCCTTCTTCTTTGATCGAGCCATTTTTTTGATATAAAAGACAAGAGAAATTGCACAACAAAATAATGGAATAACGAGAGCAGCACGAGAGAATTAAAATTCGCACAAGACGACAAAGAACGATGAAAGCTTGACAAGAGTGAGAGAGAGAGTGAGTGAGTCACTTTGATTCTCAAACCAACTATTTATAGAATGAAATCCGGGTCATAAAACATTGATTTAATGAAAATATATCCGTTGGGAGCGAATATAGCCGTTTGAAAAAGACAAAACACGTGAAAACATGGCCAGCGTTCGAAAAACAGATTTTGCGAGAAAAACACGAGCGGTGCATTTAATCGATTATATTATCATTTAATCGATTATTTGCCTTCAAAAATTTTCGAAAGCGAAAACCCAGAAATTTGATCGATTATGTGCATTCCTTAATCGATTAAATTGCTCCTCAGCGATTTGATCGATTATGTAATAAGCGTGTCGATTATATTGTAAAACATTTTCATAAACACCGCGTTTAATCGATTTACACACGAAACTTAATCGATTAAATACGTAAATTTTCAGTAAAGCGCTGAAATAACATCAAAATCAACAACAAACATCAATTAAACAGCAGTTTATCACAAACAATTCCTAGATCTCTTCTAAGCTCATAAAATCTATCTCTAGGTAAAGGTTTGGTGAAGATATCAGCTAGTTGATGTTTGGTATCTATATATTCTATAATGCAGTCTCCTTTAGCTATATGATCTCTAATGAAATGATGTCTAATTTCTATATGCTTGGTCTTAGAATGCATGATAGGGTTCCTAGTCAGGTTAATGGCACTAGTGTTATCACACTTAAGAGGGATATGATCTAGAAAGATATCAAAGTCTTCTAATTGCTTGCTTCATCCACAGTATTTGAGCACAACAACTCCTGTTTGCTATATACTCGACCTCAGTGGTTGAAAGAGCAACACTAGCCTGTTTCTTAGAATGCCATGAGACTATGGAACATCCTAAAAGATGACATGTACCACTAGTACTCTTCCTATCTATTCTACGACCACTGTAATGTCGAGTCCGAAAAACCTATGATCATTGGGTGAGGCTCACGAAGGGTACCATAAACCAAAAGATGTTGTTCCTCTAAGATACTTAAGGATTCTCTTAACAGCCTTTAGGTGAGACTCTCTAGGGTTGGCTTGAAACCTAGCACAAACACATACACTTTGCATTATATCAGTGCGCTAGCGATAAGATAAAGTAAAGATCCGATCATACCTCGATCACAGTGTTTGATCTTGCCTTACCATTTAAATCTTGATCTAGATAGCAAGATGTAGCCATGGGGGTTGAGGCTTCTTTCGAACTTTCCATCTCAAATTTCTTTAAGAGTTCATTGCAATACTTTGTTTGACATATAAAAATACCTTTCTTCAATTGTTTGATTTGTAAACCAAGAAAGAAATTTAGTTCTCCCATCATGGACATTTCAAACTCTCCCTGCATATTCTTGGCAAATTCTTGGCAAAGATCATTGTTAGTTGATCCAAAAATAATATCATCAACATAAACTTGAACAATGAGAATATGTTTCTTTGATTTCTTAATAAAAAGGGTGGAATCAACTTTACCTCTTCTAAAATTATTTTCAAGTAAGAAATTACTTAACCTTTCATACCAAGATCTTGGGGCTTGTTTGAGTCCATATAAAGCTTTCTTCAATTTGTAGACATGATTAGGATTTTTGAAATCTTCAAAGCCTGGAGGTTGTTCTACATAGACTTCTTCCTTGATATATCCGTTTAAAAAAGCACTTTTTACATCCATTTGAAATAACTTGAATCCCATAATGGAGGCATATGCTAACAATAAGCGGATAGCTTCAAGTCTTGCTCTTTGGAGCATATGTTTCATCATAATCTATGCCTTCTTCTTGTCTATAACCTTTTGCAACCAGCCTTGCTTTGTTCTTTGTAATGTTCCCATCTTCATCAAGCTTATTCCTAAAGACCCATCTTGTACCTATGACACTGCATATTATTAGTCTTAGGAATTAAATCCCATACCGATTTCTTTCAAGCTGATTTAGCTCTTCTTGCATTGCAATACACCAATGTTCATCCGTTAATGCTTCTTCTACATTCTTTGGTTCAACTCTGTGAAACAAAAGCAACATTCATGCAGAAATTATTCATGTTCCTCCTTGTTCTTACACTGTTGATATGTCTCCAATGACATTTTCCAAGGAAACGTTTCTAGGTGGTCTCCATTCTTTTGGTAGACTCTCATCATGAGGAGGATTCTCATCCAAACTGATTTCTTCTACAGCTTTTTCAAGAGGAGTTTCTTCTTGATGTACTCCTTCATCATCTGCAAAGAATCTTTTTGACTCAAGAGGGGTTTCCTCAAGGTCTAGATATTCATCAAAGACAACATGTATAGATTCTTCAACGAGTTAAAGTCCTCTTATTAAAAACTCTATATGCTTTACTATGCAAAGAATAACCTAAAAATGTAGCTTCATCGATTTAGCATCAAATTTTCCAAGGCTATCTTTTCTGTTATTCAAAACAAAACATTTACATCCAAAAATTTTGAAATAAGAAATATTTGGTTTTCTCCCTTTGAAAAGCTCATAAGGAGTTAATTTTAAAATAGGTCTTATTAAAATTCTGTTTAAAACGTGACATGCGGTACTTACGGCATCAACCCAAAAATATTTAGGTAAATTATTTTCGTTCAACATCGTTCTTGCAAGTTCTTCCAAAGATCTATTTTTCCTTTCAACCACACCATTTTGTTGAGGTGTTCTTGGTGCTTGAAAAATTATGAGAAATTCCATTTTCTTCACAAAAATTTTCAAAGAGATATTTTGAAATTCACAGCCATGATCACTTCGTAAAAACTTGATTTTTAAATCTTTTTCATTTTGAATAACCTTGGCAAATTTTCTAAATTCTTTAAAAGCATCACTTTTAGATGAAAGAAAAAGAGTCCAAGTAAATCTAGAGTAATCATCAACAATCACAAGAGCATAATAATTGCCACCAAAACTTTTTTGTTCTAGAGGACCAAATAAATCCATGTGCGGTAATTCCAAAGGTTTTGAAGTGGAAACAACATTTTTGATTTAAAAGAACTTTTCGTTTGCTTCCCTTTTTGACAAAGCTGCACATAGTTTGTTCTTTTCAAAAACCAGTTTTGGCAAACCAATCACTAACTCTTTAGATATGAGTTTACTTAGATGAGGCATATGAATGTGAGCGGCTCTTCTATGCCATAACCATGGATCCTCTTCTTTCGCAACTAAACAAGGTAGATTATTAGATGTAGATGCACAATCAATATTAATTAAATAAATATTATTATGTCTCTTACCAATGAGGGCGATTTCATTTGAGTCCTTGTGATGAATTTTGCAAAGATCACTATCAAACGTTACCTTTAAACCTTTATCGCAAAGTTGACTAATGCTTAGCAAATTGTGCTTCAATCCATCAACAAGAAGAACATCATGAATTTTTAGGGACTCTCCAACCATTCCGCTACCAATGATTTTTCCCTTATTGTTGTCACCATAGGTTACAAAACCTTGTTCTTTCTTCTTGAAGCTTTTGAATTTGCTTTTATCACCCGTCATGTGTCTTGAACAACCACTATCAAGATACCATAGTGACATTTTGGACTTGGGACCAACCTGCATCATAAGAAAAAAATTTAGGTCCCCTAAAGTCACTTATTAGGGTCCTCATGGGTTAGAAACAGTTTTTCCTTTGGGAACCCATTTATATTTCCCATTAGGAACACTAAAACGTTTAATATTGCATCTATTTACTTGAATGACCTTTATGCATACAATAAAAACATGTAGGAACATTTGTTCTTGTTGAGAAATATGCATTTTTATAAAACTTCTTTGTAGAAACATTTTGTTTAATGAAATTAGAATTTTCAAAAACCTTATTTGAATTAGACGATTCTCCTTTCACAAAAACAGTTTTAGTAGGTTTATGATTATACTTAAAATTGTAACCACGACCTGCTTTTTCATATAAACCTTTTTGTACTTTCAAAACATTGTTTAAATTATTATTACCCATTGTAATTTTTGAAAGAGACTTTTCAAGATAAGAAACTTTGTTTGCAAGAACACTACAATTTTCACAAATAGGAATTTTCGTTTTGCATTTGCAAGGGATAAGCGCTGTTTTCAAATCATCCTTTAAAGCGATTTTCTCTTGTTCCAAATCAGAAATTTTCTTTTCAAGATTCTTGTAGTCATTTTTAATTTATTGTGAAAGAAAGTTAATTTTTCAGATTTTTCACATAATTCTAAAAACTCTTCAAGCAAATCATCATAATTATTTGGAAGGCCAGAATCACTTACCTTGCTACATGTGGATTCGGCATCATCATCATCATCCGCCATAAGACAGATATTTGCTTCTTCTTCTGATTCACTTGCACTAGAAGAACTTAGGTCATTATCTTCCCACGCGATGTATGCTTTCTTTTTCTTTTTGTCAAAATGCTTCTTGTGTTTCTTTGTCTTTTCCTCATCCTTCTTGATGTTGGGGCAATCCGACTTCAAGTGTCCTCTTTTTCCACAACCATAGCATTTAAAATTATCAAGAGAATTTAGGTTTTCAGTTTTCTTACCTTTCTTGTAATTCCCTTTGTTCTTGTTCTTGATGAACTTTTTGTACTTTTGACAAACAAGCTTATGTCACTTGCATTCAAGATCATCATCCGGTGTCACTACTCTCATCTTTGTGGGATTCAGCTTTAAGAGCAACACCTTTTCTTTTGACTTCTTCTTCTTCTCCTTTGAAGCGTCCAAGTTCCATTTCATGTTCTCTAAGCTTCCCAAAGAGAGTTGTCATATTCATGTTTGACAGATTCTTTGATTCCGTGATGGCCGTCACTTTAGGTTGCCAAGTCCTGTCCAAAGATTTCAAAATTTTGACATTTAATTCTTCGATGATCGAATTTCTTACCTAATGCCTTGAGATGATTTACGATGTGAGTAAATCTCTTTTGTACGTCACATATGGTTTCTCCTTTGCTCATACGGAACATTTCATATTCCTGAATCAAGGTGTTCTTCCTTGATCGTTTCACTTCTTCCGTTCCTTCATGTGTGACTTCTAGAGTGTTCCACATCTCCTTGCGGTTAGTGCAATCCGATAACTGTAAAACTCATCAATGGTTAAGGCGGATGCTATCATGTTACATGCCACTTATGTCGCATTGATTTTGGTTGTATTCATCCTTGCTCCAATTTGCTTTCTTCTTAGGTACCTGCGCTTCTTCAACAACAACCATAGGAATAAAAGGACCATTTACAACAGACATCCCAAACGCCTTGATCATTAGACCTTAGAAAAATTTCCATCCTCTTTTTCCAAAAGGGATAGTTTTCACTGTAAAAAGTGGTGGTCTATAGATAGATGCACCTTCGACAAAAGTTTGATTTTTGTGCGCCATAAGGATCTTGTTTTTGAATAACTTTCAAAAACCAGCTCCGAGGCCAATTGTTAAATATAGATGGCGAGTGTAAAAACCAAGAGGGGTGAATTGGGTTTTTAAAGAAATTTTCTCTTTCAAATAAATTTTCGGGTTTTGAAAAACTTTCGAAAACTTGAATGTGAATTTTTCCAATCCTTTGATTATCGCGGTTTGGGATTAGCAATTGTAATAATGATCCACAAATAAAAGATAAAGAGAAGAGAAAGAACACGGAGATTTATCTTGGTTCGGATTAAGCCAATCCTACATCCGGTTCCCAACCACCACAAATACGTGATGATTTTCCCACTATCTTTAAATTGAAATTACAAACACCAATTCATGCAATAACAAAATAAAGATAAAGAAACACCTCCTCGGACAAACTAAGGATGAAACACCTCCTCGAGACACTGCGAGGATGAAACCCACCTCTCTTGACACACAAGAGATGAAACACCTCCATTAGAGCAGATCCAAGGGATGAATTTTCCCTTTACGAGAAAACAGTAAAAGAATACACCTGAAATGTCTTTGGATAGAAAGCTTAAGCACAATGATCACCACTTCCAAAGACTTGATCAAGCGAAGAGAAGCGGGAAGCGGCTTTGAAAAAGCTAAGGCGCGAAACACTTTGAATATTTCGTGTTTGTTCGGATGTGTAGAACCTAAGACATTCTCTTTCATTTTATAATTTGAAAATGCTCCAAAGTTTCCATTCTTAGGTTGATTTAGAATTAATTTCAAAAACGACTCATTTAATCGATTATGTTAAAAGCTTAATCGATTATATCATGTTTAAAAAGCTGGAAAACTGAAATCGTCGATTTAATCGATTAGATTAAGGCCATAATCGATTATATTAACCCAGAATCAATATAATCGATTATCAAAGACACTTAATCGATTATTTAGCTCGTTAAACATTTTTTAAAACAAATTTTAAGTCAAATAATAGATTATCTACGTATGGTAATCGATTAAAAGCGTAGAAAAGCGTTTTTGCGAGAAAACACCTTGCTCTCTTGTTTGGGAAGGTCTTGAATGGGATTTATGACTTACTCTTTTTATCCAACACCCAAAACAGAACCTTCTATCTTTGATCTTTCAGCTCTTTTAGAAAATCTTCATCAATCTTCTCTCTTGAAAGCTTTGAATGCTCTTTATGTCTTTCCTTTCTTATCAAGCAACCTTCCTTTGTGAGATGACACAAGTCTTAAATGTTAATTGAAACTTCCTAAAAACTTCATCATCAAAACTGTAGGTCTTCATAAAACTCTGGACTTGAAATATGCCAACATTGAAAGCCAGACTGCATGACACACGCTCCAAGAGGCCGCCACATATTCAGCCTCACAGGTTGACAGAGTTACAATGGGCTGTTTTTTGGACAGCCAAGTAAAAGCTGTATTTCCGAGTAGGAATACATAACCCGATGTACTTTTCCGGTCATCAACATCACCACACCAATCACTATCCGAGTAACCCACTAGTCGGTAGTCATCCGATTTTGAATAGAAAAGACCAAGTGATAGGGTTCCTCGAACATATCTCAAAATTCTCTTCAAGGCCTTCCAATGTGTATAGCTTGGATTCTCCATGTATCTGCTCGTTATTCCAACACTCGAGCATCGGATCGGGCCTAGTACTTGTGAGATACCTCGAGCTTCCAATTAAACTTCGATATTTTCCAGAATCAGCCTCGTTCTCCTCCATCAAACTTTGAGAGTTTAGTGCCGGTTCCATTGGAGTAGAAACCGGGTTGCAGTCCTCCATTTTAAACTTCTTTAAAATTTCATGCGCGTACCTCTCTTGGGATATAAAAATCCCTTCCTCGATCTGCCTTCACTTCCTAAGCCAAGAAAATATTTCATCGAGGCCTAAGTCCGTCATCTCGAACTCTTTCTTCATTACCTCCTTGAACTCCTTAATCGGCTTCGCGTTGCTTCCAGATGAATATGAGGTCGTCAACATAGAGAGCGACTACCATCATATCCTTTTCCGATTTCTTTGTATACAAGGCATGCTCGTATGGACATTGCTCGTACCCATTTTTCTTGAAATACCCGTCAATTCTATCATTCCAGGCACGAGGAGCCTGTTTAAGCCCGTAGAGAGCTTTCGTAATCTCGAGCACCTTCTTTTCATCCCCTCTCTTCATGTACCCGAGTGGTTGGTCGACGTACACCTCCTCCTTCGACGACTCCATTTAGAAAGGCCGACTTCACATCCATCTGTAGAATTTGCCATTGATTCCGAAGCGACTAATGAGATCGGAAGTCGGATTGACTCCATTCTCGTGGACAGGAGCAAATACTTCATCATAATCGATTCCCTCCTTTTGTCTATAGCCCTTCACTACAAGTCGAGCCTTATAACGCTCAACCTCTCCTTCAACATTCATCTTCTTTTTGTACACCCATTTTACTCCAATGGGTCGAGCTCCTTCAGGAAGGTTGGTTAGTTCCCAAGTTTTGTTGCGTTCAATCGCCTCAATCTCTCATCCATGGCTGTTCTCCACTTCTCATCTTGGACGGCTTTCTCAAAACTCAAGTTTTCGAGTCGGTCAAAAGACATACAACATGAACTTCATTTGTAGTGTCGTATATTTCTTGCGAGACTTCTCATCCTGAAGTCATTGTGGCTCGGTTTCTTCATCTGAAAACTCAGGGGTTGTTGCTGTTGAAGGCACAACAAATTCCGAGTTAGTTTCTTCTTCGGACGGGTTACTCCAGGACCATTGCTTTGTTTCCTCCACATGAGCGTCTCGGCTCACCACCACTTTCTTGTTACGAGGATCAAACAATTTATATGCTTTAGATTTTTCATCATACCCGATAAAAATATACTTCTTGCTCCGATCTTCTAATTTTGTCTCGTCTTGACTTGGTACTTGTCCATAGGCCACGCTACCAAACACCTTCGGATGAGAGACACTCGGCTTCATACCACTCCGGATCTCCTGAGGCGTCTTCTCGCCTAGCTTTGCATGTGGACATCTATTTTGTACGTGAAGCTGCGCCTTTGCACTTGCCTCGCCCAAAACTTCTTCGACATATTCTTCCCTTTCAACATAGATCGAACCATATCAAGAATGGTTCGGTTCTTTCGTTCCGCTACACCGTTTTGCTGCGGAGAATATGGGGCAGTCAGTAAACGCTTAATCCCATTTTCTTCGCAGTATTTGTTGAACTCAACGAAGTGAACTCGCCTCCTCTGTCGGATCGAGCTGTTTTGATGACTTTGCTTGTTTCTTTCTCCACCAGTCACTTTGAATTTCTTGAAAGTTTCAAACACTTCGATTTCTCTTTCGAGAAAATAAACCCACGTCTTCCTTGAAAAATCATCAATGAAAGAGACGAAGTATTTCTTACTCTTGAATGATTACGGAGTTATCGGCCCACATAAATCGGTATGGATCAGTCCGAGTTGCTCCTTTGCTCGGTACTCAGAACTTCTTGGAAAAGAAGTCCTCGTTTGCTTCCGATCACACATTCTTCACGGAACCTTTTTCAAATTCCATTTTAGGCAGTTCAGAACACCATCTCCTTTTTACCAATCGAGTCAACCCACCGAAATGAAGATGACCAGACCGAAAATGCCACTTCATAGCCTCATCCTCCATATCAAGTTGCATGCATTTATCTTGAACTATTTTCAGACTCTAGTTTGTACATGCGATTTTTCTTCATTTCTACCGAGCAATGAGCCTCCCGAGTTTATCCTTCGGTTGTAGTTCTCGGTCCTTCATCGAAGCCGAGTATCCCTTCTCCATTAAGCTGTCCCATGCTCAGGTATGTTGTTTTTGAGATCAGTACGTAGTATATATCTCCGATCTCTCAGATTTGCCCATTTCCTGTTAATACCGGATCGTTCCTCGTCCTTTGATAGCTACTTTAGAAGCATTGCCGAAAGAAACAGACCCAGAATCCACTTTTGAAAGTATTTTGAATAAGCGCTTGTCACCACACATGTGGTTACTTGCGCCGGTGTCTAAGTACCAAGCCGAGTTATTTGAGCAACTCGATTTGACCTCGGTTTACGGAATGTTTGTCACTAGCGAGCAATCCTTCATCTTCTTCCTCGGCAAGAAAGTTTGTTGGTTCCTCCTTTTCTTCTCGGACCTACAATCTTTGGAAATATGACCCGACTTTCCACGGCTTGTAGCATTTTATTGAGTAACAATCCTTGGCAACATGCCCATACTTCCCACGTTATAACATTCAATATTGTTTGTGTTTGTTCGGCCACCCCGAGCTGACCTCGGCCACCCGGTTCTGTTGGCCGACTTGCTCATTTCCTCGTCCTCCTCTTCCTCTACCACCTTGGCCTCTTCCTCTTCCACCTTGGCCTCTGCCTCTTCCTCTGCCTGTGGTTTTGAGCATAGAGCACCTTCTCCCCTTTTATTGTCGCCTTCGTCTGGAGAGCTTGTTCAAGGGATTCCCCCTTCTTGTTTTTCCTTCTCTGCTCATGCGCTTCTAGGGACCCAGAGAAGCTCTTCAGGGTGAGCGTTGATAGGTCCTTGGACTCCTCTATTGCGCACACAATATTCTCGAAATCATCCGTCAATGACCTTAAAATCTTTTCAACAACTCGGTTAGATGAAAGACTCTCACCATTCTGATTCAGCTTGTTCACCACGGTCTCTACTCGAGTAATGAACTCGGATACGCTTTCGACTCTTTCATCCTCATGTTTTCCAGCTCGCCCTAAGGGTTTGAAGTCGAACTTGCTTCACCCGTTCGTCTCCTTTGTTTGCTTTTTCAAGTGTATCCCATGCTACTTTGGAAGATTTAGCGTTGGCAATCTTCTCAAAACCAGATTCATCAACGGCTCGATATAGCAGATACAGAGCTGCCTTGTCTTTAGCTCGAGCGGTCCTCAACGCGTTCATCCGGGCATTTGAATACCCATCGTGTTCTCTGGTTCCTCATACCCATTCTCGACCACATCCCAGTTATCTTGGGAGCCGAGAAGGGCCTTCATTTGCACCTTCCAGTTGTCATAATTGGTGCCTTTCGTTAACTTGGGTAGCGGGATGCCATTGGTTAGACCTGCCATTTCTCTCAACTGTTTACACTCAACTCACACAGCTCACAAAGCTCTCAGTCGTCCTCTCTCTTGGCCAGCGCACACCGCGGCGTTCTTTCTTGAGGCTGGTAGGTTTTCTCACGCTCACCACACACGCAAGCTCTGATGCCAATTTGTTTGGCAACAAGAGGGCAGAAAAGTTGGCAACCTTTGTTCTCTATTTTAATCTCTGTATATTTCTCTGCTGCACTTTTCAAATATGCTGTTACAAGAATTTATAGGCAGAATAATTGCCTCTTCAAATGCCCAAAAAGAAAATGATAATACCTATTAAATAGGTTTGTCAGACTATGTTTCTCGGTAATACGACTCATGCCTAAAATCATTAATATTATTCTAGGAATACCAAACAACAGAGATAACCTTCTTAATTTAAGTTTTATAACAGAAATTTGCTTAAGTATTGATTCCTTCACATTGTTTGCATCAATCATATCAATCATTGCCATAATCACATGCACACCACGCAATGCAAAAACACGAGCTGTCTCAGCACCAATACCACTTGATGCATCTATTTTTGTTTCAACAACACATCAACTGCAATTAAAAAGGTTTGTATATTTAACAAACAAACAAAAGTCAAGGATTTTTTAATTTGATTTAATATATAACATTTTCTAAAAAGATATTACACTATTACAAATTTATAAATATCCCATTTTTCTTTTGTTAACTGTTAAGACCTAGTTTGAAAAAGTTGTTCCCTACCTCAGCATGCTTTGGAAGACAACAACACGTATATGCCATGCTTTTACTTTAATAACAAAGTTTTCTTTTTCAATAAATGGAAAGATACCCTAGTCTAAAGGCATTGTTTCAATCAAATTGGTCCTACTCACATACAGAAAAATATATCAAACAAAAAGTCTACATAACAAAAAAATCCATAGAATTAAAATTTCAACAAAAATCTCATAAGTAAAGATCAATGGACTAACATTTTTAAATTGTTCTTTTAAATGAGAGTTTCAAAAGTCACTTTTAAAAACACTTTTATATAGAAAAAAAGAAGTTAATTTTCTTCTAATTTTAACTATTCAAATTATAATATAAAGAAGTTAAAAATAAAATTTACTTTTTTTCATCTTTATTTCTTTTGACCTATTTTCTTTTATTTCTTTATCTCTTTTTTCTTGTCTGCTGTTGCAAAATAAGTACATGACATTTATGTTTGGTTTGAGTTGGGGGTGAGAGTAAAAGGAAGAGAAAGAAGAAAAAAAAATGAATGGAAGATAAAATTGTTTAGATAGAAGGAAAGTGGATAAAAAGTGGTTGAAAAATTTGTAGTAGATTTGATTAATGTGATACAATAAATTTGGTTGTATATTAGTATATTAGAAAATAATTAATAAAATAAAATTTTAAAAATAAATTAATGTAAAAAATATTTTTTAAGTGTAAATTAAAGTTTAAATGAATTTAAATTAAAATAAAAAATTATTATAAAATTTTAATAAACAAAAAATTACATTTTAGAATAAAAATATATTAAAAATTATCAAAATTTAAATTAATTAAGTTCATTTAAATTAGTTACCTATTATATTATAATAGAAAATATTAATACTTTATTATATTTATTTACACACGATTATCAATGTAAACATAATTAATTATGTTCAATTTTTTCAACCTTCTTCGGACATTTTCAAAAGTACTCAGAAAGAAAAATTTATTTAATTTTATGTGATTTAAAATTTTGATTTTCGCAATTTCTTCCTTCTTATTATTTTTGTAGCTGGAATCAAAGATATCCTCAGTGTCGATTTTGTGGTGACATTGAATTTAGCAAAGTCCCACATCGGGTAGAAGGGGAAAATTTAAGATGTTTATAAGGAAAGAAAGAATTCCTTCTAAATAAACATTGGATTTAGTAAAGTCTCACATCGGGTAGAAGGGGAAAATTTAAGATGTTTATAAGGAAACAAAGAACTCCTTCTAAGAGTGGAAAGTTTCATAAATATTGTAGTGAGTAAAGTCCCACATCGAGTAGAAATGGAAAATTTAAGATGTTTATAAGGAAAGAAAGAACTCCTTCTAAGAGGAGAAAGTTTCATAAACATTGGATTTAGTAAAGTTCCACATCGGGTAGAAGGGGAAAATTTGCGATGTTTATAAGGAAAGAAAGAACTCCTTCTAAGAGGAGAAAGTTTCATAAACATTGGATGTAGTAAAGTCCCACATCGGGTAGAAGAACACCTTCTAAGAGGAGAAAGTTTCATAAACATTGGATTTAGTAAAGTTCCACATCGGGTAGAAGGGGAAAATTTGGGATGTTTATAAGGAAACAAAGAACTCCTTCTAAGAGGAGAAAGTTTCATAAACATTTGATTTAGTAAAGTCCCACATCGGGTAGAAGGGGAAAATTTAAGATGTTTATAAGGAAACAAAGAACTCCTTCTAAGAGGAGAAAGTTTCATAAACATTTGATTTAGTAAAGTCCCACATCGGGTAGAAGGGGAAAATTTGATATCTTTATAAGGAAACAAAGAACTCCTTCTAAGAGGAGAAAGTTTCATAAACATTGGATTTAGTAAAGTCCCACATCGGGTAGAAGGGGAAAATTTGATATCTTTATAAGGAAAGAAAGAACTCCTTCTAAGAGGAGAAAGTTCCATAAACATTCGATTTAGTAAAGTCCCACATCGGGTAGAAGGGGAAAATTTAAGATGTTTATAAGGAAAGAAAGAACTCCTTCTAAGAGTAGAAAGTTTCATGAACATTGGATTTAGTAAAGTCCCACATCGGGTGAAAGGGTAAAATTTAAGATGTTTATTAGGTAACAAAGAACTCTTTCTAAGAAGAGAAAGTTTCATAAATATTGGATTTAGTAAAGTCCCACATCGGGTAGAAGGGGAAATTTTAAGATGTTTATAAGGAAACAAAGAACTCCTTCTAAGAGGAGAATGTTTCATAAACATTGGATTTAGTATAGTCCCACATCGAGTAGAAGGGAAAATTTTGAGATGTTTATAAATAAAGAAAGAACTTTTTCTAAGACGGGAAAGTTTCATAAATATTGGAGTGAGTAAAGTCCCACATCGACTAGAAGCAGAAAATTTAAGATGTTTATAAGGAAAGAAAAAACTTCTTCTTAGAGAAAAAAGTTTCATAAACATTAGATTTAGTACATTAATGGGTTATTCCTTTCTTCTCATATCATCACCTTAGTATATAAAAGGTTTGATAAAATTGTACATAAATGTACATATTGAACAAGTTTACAAAATTAAGCAGTTTAAAATAGAAAGGTGGTCTATTTATACCAATAATTTTAGAAAGATAAAAATAATATATTTAAAATTTATATAAAATTATTATTATCACTAATATAATTAAAATAACTACATAATTTAATATAGTTATTATTATAAAAAAATTATTTTTATTCTTTTATATTTGTTTAAAAGATTAGAATTATTTTATTTTTTTCAAATTCTTAAACTCATTAATACTTAAATTTAAATTAAAATTGTTAATTATTTCTTTTTAATATAAATAACTATTTAATTTTTATTATAGAAAATAATTTTATTTTTTATTCTTCATCAATATATCTATTTAAAGAAAATGAAAGTTAAAAACTAAAAAATAAACTATAAGAATATGATTAAATACTTACATGTAGGTTATAAATAAGAGTTAAAATTTTGTCATGTACTTAAAGATTTTTCATACTAAAATATTTTAAAATATAAAATACTTAAATTAATTAGATTGTAAGAATTTCAAAATAAAAAAAATTGAAATAAAAATATAAAAAAGTATTTTTTCTATAATACAATCTTCCTATTGCATAAATAGAATAAGATGAATTAAAAAAACACTTTTAGACAATATCTCTCTCACTAAAATAGAATGGAATGAATTGAGAAAATAAAAACTTTCTTATTAATTCAATATACAAAGAAATCAAGTTTTTTTGAGATAAAATGAAACCTTTTACGATAAGAATTAATAAAATATTATTTTGTATCATTAATTAAAATAATTAATTTTTAAATAATAAATATTTAATACGAAAAAATTTAATTTAAACTTTAAAAAAAATTAGTTAAATTTTACGATGAAAAAGTAGTAATTAAATTATAATTAATTGATTTATATTAACTAATATTATTATATACAAGTATAAATAAAAAATAAAAAATAATAAAATTATTTAAGATTTTAATTGTTAAAATAAAATTAAATATAAATTACTTAATAATAATATATGTAACACTGATACTCTTATTTTACATTTTCTCTAGCACATTTGTCAATGTTGTGAGGAGAAGTATTTTATGGAATCATTTTCTAACACCTAACACACAACACGATCTCCCCACTTATACACTATACCTATTACACATGACCATGTCGTTTCACCCCAGCATCTAATTCATAGAGCTGATCAATTAGCTCTTCATCATTTTTATGCACAAGATGGGGTTACAATACCATTCTACAAAGGAAAAAAGAACGTTAGAGAATTTATTTCATATCACGTTCATACTCATCTCTGTACACCATAAAAGATATCATCATCCTCGTTATTGGCATCATGGAATATAATTGAGTTTCTAGGTTTTCATATTGTCCAAGTAATTGTCATTCAAACGATTTTTTAGATCTTGTTTCCTTTAAAATTCAACTACGATAAATTAAACTAATTGAAAACGTAAGGTTGCTTGACAAGGTAGTGCACGCAGTACATAAACCTACCCATTTGTAGCACATGAACCACACTCTGAATGCTTCTTGACATGTGAACAGAACATGAATCTACATATTCCTCCTAACTTCTTACATGACACACATGTTGCTACTACTGAACCCTCCGTTTTGCTGCAAATTATCTTTGGTAGTTATTCTATTTAGTAGATCTCTCCATATAAACATTTGTATTGTAGGGATGTTTTTTAATTTCCAAATTTTTTTCAAAATATCATTTTCCATACCAGCAAACCTATTTAACAATAATTTGTATGTTGATTTATTGCAAAACCAAATATGAGTGTAAGTTTTACATTGAGAAAAAAATGAGTGTGTTGAGCCGTATATAAAAAAAAGACTTATAAATCTATTAACTTAAGGTTTTAGGTTGAAGGTAGTGTCAATTATCTTATGTGGATTAACTTGTGACTTATTTGTTGTCGTCTCTCCTGACATATCCTATCTTAAAATAATGAACATGATTTAACTGTATACTAATGGGATTCAATGACATTCCAGACCCTCTTATCAAATTTCTTTTCCCATCCTCCGACATATATTTTTGTTCTGTCTGAACTCTACAAGTTTATCTCTACATATTTTCTTAATGTGTCTCCACTAATTTGATTTATTATTTTGTGTATCATTTCATGCTATTCTATTGCATACTTTTGAACTTATTAACTCCTTTCATAAGTTGTGTTGACCTATCTTTTAATCTCCAAACTCATTTTGCAAGCAGGACTATGTTAAACAATTTCAGGTTTTTTACTCTTAAACCACCTTATTTCTTTGATTTTCATATTATATCTCATTTAACTTAGACTATATTCTAATCATCTTTGTTCCCTAAACCCTAAATCAAGAAAAGTAACGTCCTTAATATATATATTTTAATAAACACATCATACCTATTAAAAATAGAAATTTTCCTTTCTATTTAGCTAAAAATTTACAAACAAAAAATCTTAAAATTCATTGTGTTGAATATCCCAAAAGTCTCTTCTAGAAAAATTATAAAAAATAGAAAATTATTTTAATATAAAAAGAATGAAGTTAAAAGAGGTAGTTATTTTAAATAATAATAATAATAATATTCTAAGTTTATCTATATTCAGGGATTATATTCCATGAGTTAACTTACTTGTTGCACATTTTTGAACACAAATCGCTCTAACTTTTTTATTATAAATGGACCTATCATATTCTTTATACTTACATAAACCATACAAAGATGGCTATAAAACTCAATATTTATCATTACATTGTAATGAAAAAGTATACATAAAGTTATCTATGAATATGAAAAAGAAAAGATTTGATATAATTATAAAGACTATATATTTGCAAAGATGCTCCAAGCAATAATTATATTTACTAAGTTTGAATTCATATTATATATGAATCGAACACAATTACTGTCATTTTTTAAACAATGTTGATGTAAAAAATATAAGATTATAACACTAAAATATATGTATGGAAATTTTTGAAAGATAATTCAAAAGTAGAAGTTTTTCTTTTCAGTAAAAAAAATATAAATTAATGAAAATATAAAATTTATTGGCAACATGGATGGGGTGAAAAAAAGGAAAGAGAGGGATGGAGTTTCTCTTGCTTTTGGCATAGCGGTCCCCGGCGGGAGGCCTGCACAACGGAGTCGTTGTGCCTGGACTGTGAGAGCTCTCAGCCACATGGATAGTTTAATGAGCTCATCCGCGCCTAACGCTGAGATGTGGATAATCCAAGTCACATTGGCATGGCGTACTTCTCCTGTTTGAACCGGGGTTTGAAACAAAATTATCCTCAGGAGGATAGATGGGGCGATTCAGGTGAGATCCAATGTAGATCCAACTTTCTCTTCACTCGTGGGATCCGGGCGATCCGGGGGGACCACTACGGCTCCTCTCTTCTCGAGAATTCATACATCCCTTATCAGTATATGGACAGTTATCTCTCGAGCACAGGTTTAGGTTTGGCCTCAATGGAAAAAAACGGAGCACCTAACAACGTATCTTCACAGACCAAGAACTACGAGAGATCGCCCCTTTCATTCTGGGGTGACGGTGGGATCGTACCATTCGAGCCTTTTTTTCATGCTTTTCCTGGGGGTCTAGAGAAAATTGCAATGCAAGGCACATTAGCATAGTGTACTTCTCCTGTTTGAACCGGTGTTTGAAACTAAACTTATCCTCAGGAGGATAGATGGGGTGATTCAGGTGAGATCCAATGTAGATCCAACTTTCTCTTCACTCGTGGGATCCGGAGGGACCACTACAGCTCCTCTCTTATCAAGAATTCATACATCCCTTATCAGTATATGGACAGTTATCTCTCGAGCACATGTTTAGGTTTGGCCCCAATGGAAAAAAATAGAACACTTAACAATGTATCTTCACATACCAAGAACTACGAGATCGCCCCTTTCATTCTGGGGTGACGGC